>LR812533.1:34365279-34610279 GCA_903798195.1 Danio kyathit
TATGGTATTACAGGTTGTCAATATTCTTTAAAATAGAGATTGTCCAAATAATAGCCATCAATTATATTTCTACTAATGTGAGTGGCCTGAACTCATTTCCTCAGAGCACTTTATTTTTTGCTTGCATATATACCCACTACTTTTGTGCATCCCTACCTAAATGAATGAATTATCCATGCTACAATTATGTTTTTAGTGCTGGGTTTTGTATTTGTTCTGTAAACCTGCGTACTGAACTAGTGGTTTTTACTAGGGATGCACCGAAATGAAAATTCTGGGCTGAAAAAACTAAACCAAAAATGCTTTGTAAAAGTCATTTATTATTTTATTAAGTGCTATAAAGTAATTTTGTGTAACTCAAATGTTTACTCAACTTAAATTATGTAGATAAAATAAACTCAAGCCTGTAAAAAAAGCACAGTTTATGACAGTAAAGGACTAGTGCTGCGTCATATTACCAGCGTTGCCATAACAGCAGTACAATAGCATTATTGCAAGCAGCAGAAACAAATATATTACATGAAAATGTCCTGTCAGCATGTTTGAGTTTTTGCTTTTCTGGTAAGGATGTGCAGTTCATGCAGGTAAGTAAATTTGAGTGGAATATTGAACCATTTTGAACTCTTACCGTGGTGTGCGTGTATGCTAGTGCTCTTCAGTGCACCTCACTGCTCAACGCAGCACAAGCCATTGAAATGAGTGGGTTTCATAGCGCAGTGCTTTCTGTGTTCGGTGTGAAAACCACTTCACTCTGTGCAGTGAATATAGCTGGAGGGAGCGTGAAACCAGCGATTTGAACTTCGCTAGGCAGCACACTACTATGCTATTATGTAATGCTATTTTCGGTTGCTGAAAATGTGATTAATCCTCAGTTTTAACCACTGCATGAGTGAAACTTAATTTGACACATCTAGCTTGTTTTTATATCTTAATTTGTCATTTGTATAAGGTAAAAAATAACTATATTACATTGTGTTAAATTGCAAAAACATAAGTGTGTGACTTTTGTTTGCCTCTACACAGTTTATATCTACTCTGTATGGTTCAGTCATCTTCATAACTCCATAAGAATTTTGTTCTTGATGAGATTTCAGCTTCATCACTTTATATTCAGTGCTGGAATCTTAAATAAGTTCTTGCTGTAATTCCGCATATAGAAATTTTACCCAAATTTCACATCACAATCGCAATCTGTGCACGTTATAACAATCTCTACTCTGTTATGGTCATCGTGTTCATAGATGCCACATTGACTTGTTAAAGACCCATCAATGTGCCATTCATAAGTCATCGTATTTATAAACATCACTGTGAGCGAAAGCTTAGTTTAGAGGCATTATGAAAAATATATTTTTAGCAGTGCTGCTAATTAATCCGTCTCAATGATTCTGCACCATCTTGATTCTTGACTTAAAAAGCTCAACTATCAAGTCTGAAGGAGGGGGACAGACGTTGTTGTTTTTTTTTTTTTTCTGGGAAAGAGAATCCTCTTCTCTGATGCGGAGGCTGATTTCCCTGCCTTGAAAACCTCGACGAGCGAGAGGGGCCATTTCCATTTCAAAGAGCCTCTTGTAATTTCTCAGCGCTCATGGCTAATTGGCAGCTTTACAGGGATGGGAAAAAGACTCGCCGCTCTAACAGCCTCTTTAATGGCTGCCGTAATTGTGGGCACAAACATAGTGGGGAACTGGCACCGCAAAAGGGCCAAGAGCGCCTGTGTAATGTCACGCGAAAAAAGGTGGACGCGGATCTGCCGGTCCCATTAAAGGACTCAAAGAACGAGAGCGAGCACAAAAAACACAGAAGCCCCCTTGAACCTTATTAGTTAATGGAGCCCCGTCTCTTTCGATTTACAAGCGCCTTTTTGTAGCATAGCGAAGCTGTCACATGTAGTGAGAACTGCGCTGTCCCAGCTTTTGGCAATCTAAAGTGTTTGTTGCTTCTGTGAATCTTTATAGCCTCGCTCCAGTTTTTCATCTCTACCATCCGGAAAAGAAGACAAGGAGGAGGAGGGTTTTGAGTACCAGGAGAACGTGCATCATCCCCCGAGACCCACGTGCGCCAACCTTCACCCGTCCCAGTCATGTGACCTCCAGCATCACTTTCAGCAGCGTCACAAAGACCCACAGGTACATTATTGACACGTTCACCCTCCTTACAAAATGCATTTTTGAGATCACCTGGGGTTTAAAGCTGGGTCTGTTAATGTGTAGCGAATGCATGATTTTTATGATGGCGCATTTTACACCTCTCGACACACCCAGCACATAATTGCGCTTGTAATGTGCACCAGTGCCAAAGAGCTGGTAAACAATGCAGTCCCTGCAGGGCTTTGTTAATCTCAAGCTATTATCGTCTTGTTCTTCTCTGTCACTAGAGGCAGCAGGAGAGGCTTTGTCTCCTCGACTCATTGGAGGACAACAGCCGTACAAAGTTGAGTCGGTGAGAAAGTGTTTTCCTACAGTATGCAGAAGATATTTTGATTTACTGTGCTTGGCATTAGTTATATTTTCAGGTTGTCAAGTAAACGTTTGAAATACATTGGCATTAAAAAATTTGGGGTTAGTACTTTTTGAAAAATGTACAAAGATAATTCATCAGTAAACAGGCATTAAATTGATCAAAAGTTGCTTTAAAGGGATAGTTCACCCAAAACTGAAAAGGATGTCATTTTTTTTTTTACTCGTCTCAAACCTGTCTGAGTTTCTTCTGTTAAAGAGAAATGATGTTGTGGAGAAAGCTGCAAACCAGTAACCATTGGCTTCCATTTGTTTTCCTACTGTGGGTGTCAATAGTTTTTCAGCTCTCTTCTCAATATGTTTTTTGTGTTCAACAGAATAAAGAAACTTAAAGTTTTGGAACCACTTGAGGGAAGGTAAATAGTAAGTTAAACTAGTACCTTAAAAAGAATTATAAATGCATTGTTGTTGTTATTATTAATATTATTTGCCCGTTTAAACAAATGTCTTTAGAATATTCCATTTAATTTAATTAATCTTTATTTCCATTGCAAAAAGCGCCATAGAAATGGGGTCAAAACAGCTTTACATCAATGAATAAAAGAGAATATTTCAGATTATTGAACATTCCATTCATCAAAGATTCATGAAAACAACTTTTTGTGGTTACACAAATATATTACGCAGCGCACCTTTATTTTTATACCATTGATGATGATCTAAATAACATATTCCAATCATTTCTGAAGGATCATGTTTAACTAAAGACAGGAATGGTGATGCTGGCATTTCAGCATTTAATCACCGGAATAATTAACATTTTAACCTGTTAAAATAGAACTGCCATTTCAAAATATTACTGGTTTACTCTGTAGTTTTGATCAAAACAATGCATGTTGGTGAGCACAAGACATATTTAAAAATTGTCAGCCCCAAACTTTTCAGTGATCATGCGATTTGCCTTTCTGTTAATGTTGTAACTTGTTGCAATGCAAATATTCACTATGCAAATCCAGAGAGTTCACTCAAATTATCATAATTTACTTATTCTCATGGCAGTTAAAAGCTAAAACCTGCCTTATCTCTTTACCAAAACTCAATGTTTTTCTTCTCACCCCCTCAAATCTCTTTGGTACAACATTTATTGTACGCAACATTCTTAGTTACCCTTGAGCCAATGATTTGGTCTCTGTCCAAAAAAAGGTTTGGGTCTGTTAGACTGCAAAAATGCAATGAGAATCATTTAACAAAGTGAAGTCTTGTGCTTCCTTGAGCAGTGAGGCCAATTTTGTGAAAGAAATCAATTTAAATGGACTTAAACATGAAGCAAGGACGCAGATATTAGTTTTGACTGTTTAAATCTTTATTAAAGTCATTTTTTTGCATCAGCACTGTTCACAGTAGAGTTTATTTAAGGATAAACCAAAACTTAAAGTAAAGCATGCTTTTTCTGCACTACTAGTGTCACCAGCTGAATTGTAGAAATAAAGCATTTTTTCAAACAATCTGTAAACCCCTTTATTTCAACCAGACCTTTTTTTAAAATGGAATTTATTTGCCCTGAGTGGTCCTGGATGGTTTTTTTCTTGTTTATTTGAACAATAATGTCTATTTTTAAGAATGCTGGAAACTAGTACTCATTAAAAAAAACCTATATTAGGAAAATAAATACTACAAAACTCAGTGGTTTGCAACATTCTTCAAAATATCTTCTTTTGTGTTCAACAGAAGAAAGAAACTCAAACAGTTTTGGAACAACAGTTCAGTATCGCAAATGAAATCTACCAACATTCATCCTCATTTTCTGTTTTTGCATATTTTTGCAAGTCTTTTCATATGAATCAATTAATTTTCTTATTTAATGCATCAGTCATAGTGTCACGCCAGCCTAACACCTTCTGGCTCAGCCTGCAGTAGCCACGCCCCAAACTCTTGCCTTTTCGTCTAGCTGGAATGTGATTTGAGCAGATCACATCCAGTCTCCGCGGTGTTATATCTTCACACTTTGAGGTCAATCTATCCATGAATTCCCTACTTATAGTAGTCAAAGGACTATAATCGAGTTAAGATAATTCATTTTAACAAAGCAAGCTTATAGCAAGACTGGAATTCACTATCCTGCAGTGTTTAGAGCCGATCCTAATTAAACACAGCTGAACTAGTTAAGCAAGGCCTTCAGGATTACTAGACACTGTTGGGGCAAGCTGGAGCTCAACTCTGCAGGACCCTCCAAGAGTGGGATTGGACACCTTGATAGATAGATTATATATATATATTAGGGCTGGGCGATATGGCAACAAAAAAAAAATCTAGATTTTTTTTCACAAAGTTTGATTCACGATTTTGATTTTTTTTTTTTTTTTTTTACTGTGTAACTATAGTCAACTTAAAACATTACAACAACATGACTGAAGTAACAATCTCTTTAAAAGTAACTTGAAAAACAATCTGGTTAAGGAACATGTATTTTTAATGGCCATACATACATAAATTGGTCAACAAGGTGTAGCCTATTACATTCCTATAGACAAATTCCTGCTTGACGTTTTAGAAAATATTTGTGCGTAGCTACACCACCCAGTATATATGAAAGATCACTGTGAACAACAAAAACCCCACAGAAACCTGTTACATATCTATCTATATTTAAATGTCTATCTTATATTTAACTGAATTGTATAACAGCCTATAGCTGAAATGTTGGAAATTGCTCAATTTATTTTTATAAAACATTTGTCAAAACGTATTGATATTTTTTGGAGTAAAAACAATACCGACATTTAAGAATCCATATTTATTTTATTTATTCATTCATTTTGCTTGTTTATTGATGCATATATGGGTTATGATTCAATTCATGGCTACAGTACCTTGGACAGCTACTGTGCCACTCCGTAAAGCTTTCAAGCAAAAGTCCAAATAAAGAAAGATTTGGCTTTCTGCGGTGACAGCCGACATTCACAACACGCCGTAACCGTCCTTCAGGTGGTGCGCAGGTATAAAATACAAAACCAGACTCCTGGGCTTTGAATTAGGTGCAATTATTTCTTCGTTGTTCAAAGAGTCTGCAAGTTTGTGTTCCATGGATATATGTTGTTGTTGATTCGATGCGAGGCAGTGCATGTAGTCGCTGGTAAAGTTCTCACCCAGATCATAGCGATCTGTGCTACCGAATACAGCGCAGCATGCAATAAACTCACGCTCAGTCAGGCGAAGTAAAGGTATCATTGCCTATGTCAATCAAATTAATTATGCTCTAGCCACGAATAAAACTTTTAGCCTATTTTATTATTTTGTGTAATGTATATAGTGTAATCACGGCCGGAGCAAGCGGAACTGGCACTCTAGGCGAACAGCAATCATGCAGCCCTCAACACGAAAGTGAACCAGAAACTTAACGGTTTGCGGATGAAAGAGGACCGGAAGGGGTTGGTGTCGCGAGTAAGAACCGGGGGGTTCTCGCTCACTATTCTGCCTAGGTCCTGCCGGCCCTGAGTGTTAAGCTGGATTTATACTTTCACCTGGCGCCGCATTGCGCGCCTCCGCTGACTGCGCTCGCACTGTAACATCCACTACTATGTGTATGTAACACATTATGTATGTGTGTTGCCCTTTAAGAGCTGCACCCCAACCACCCAGCGTGTGCGCGCTGCGGGAGTCAGTCTGCGTGTGTGAGGAGAGGGAGAAACGAGTGTGTGCGCTGCTCTTACCCTCCAAATGCTCCAAACTTTTACATATTGTTTACTTTTATTTTGTGTTTTGAAATGTAATTCTTGTGTCGCTGAAGGAGGCTGATTATAAAGGTTTGAGTCTGAAATGATATTTCCGTCTTGAAGCTCCTTTTTTTCCACTGGCTATCCGGCGCAAAGCGTCACAGCACCTCGCGACAATGGGGTAGCGCGTTTGCGCTGAGCCAGCTGTTGTAGCTCATCAACAGAGCCGCGACGCCAACACACAGAATCTATCAGCACAATTCAGCACGGTTGTCTAACAGTTTAGAACGGTTTGGCACGATAGTGGAAAAGCTGCTTTATTATTTTTATTTAAAAAAATTGCGATACCTCGATTTTATAAAAAATAAAATCATCTTAAAACGTAAATTCAATTAATCGAAAAAATCGCCCAGCCCTAATATAGATATATATATATATATATATATATATATATATATATATATATATATATATATATATATATATATATATATATATATATACTCACTCACTCTCTCACACACACACATAAATATACATACTGTATGTATATGTGTGTGTGTGTATATATATATATATATATATATATATATATATATATATATATATATATATATATATATATATATATATATATATATATATATATATATATATATACATATATACATACATACATACATGTACTGCAAAGTCTTTTTTAGCTATTTGCTTATGGTTAAGACTTTTTTTTTTTAAATATCTGTGCACCGGTATACTATTAGTGAACGACATGTGATTTTTAATATGTGATTTATAATGCACATGTGAAGCTTTTCCATAGGGTAATAGTAGTTGAAATGTATTTACAGACCAGGGGTGCGTTTCCCAAACAACAACATAACCAGTGGCTGAACTATCATCGTACGATGCATCGTTTGAGAAATGAATGATGTAGTGACCAGTGTTTCCCCAAAACTGTAGTTTCTCTGTTGCAGATCCATCATTTGAACCATGTTAGTTATAACGTAAAACCTCCATAATGAGGCTCTAAACAGGGTGGAGTAACAACTTGAATGATAGTTTTACACACACACTTGCACTTTAAAAAATCCAATATTAGTTTTAGTAAAAACATGCACTTATATTAACTGAAATGTATGTAAACGGCACATGTAGGGCCAATGTTTCCATTACAAATATTGAGTATTCTATGCTAAAAGATAAAACTACTTGGCTAACACTCTAGTCTCATATATAAATCATATAAATTGTATATGGTTGTAATTTACAGTAGGCAATTTATTAAGAAAAGTAATAATAATAATAATAATAATAATAATTATTATTATTATTATCATCATCATTATTTTTTTATTATTAGGTAGGATATTGTTTATTTAAAGTCTACTTTTACAACTGTGACACATTCAAACCACTGCAGAAATGTTCTAAACACTAGGCCCATGTCATATACAGTACAGATACTTAATAAATAACCTACTATAAATTAAACCCATTAACCTATGCTATATATTTGTTTTCACAAGCTTTGGAGACGTAACAAAAATTCAGCTTTTAAATAATAGTCACCTATAGCTTTCGTCATGAGCCACGGCTGTGTTCAAAATGACATCAATATTTTTAAAGTGCACTGCGAAGAGAGCGCAATTGTCAATATGAAGATCGCTAAAACTAAACTGTAAAAATACTTTGAAAGCAAATTACACTTAAGAGAGATGACTTTAATGTTTTTTTTTTTTTTAATCATTCCGAGTTTAAATGTTGGAATGTTCTGAATGAATAGAGCGTGGGGGATAACTGGGAATAGAACACAGCCAGAAACTATGCTCCAGAGGTGTAGTTGCAAGTGTACAAGTTTGCGACGCCGTTTGTGAATGTTCATTGGAACGATGGATTTGGGAAACGTTAAATCAACAAACTATGTTTGTAACGACGGTACTTCCATCGTTAGCCAACTAAAGTCGTTTTTCGAAAACAATTCTTTTTGTTTTTGTTAAAAGTGATATCACACCAGTTTATTCTCTTGTTTCACGTAAAGAGATAGTTCACCTAAAAATAAAATCATTTTGCCAGGGTATCTGCTGGCTCTTAAGTCTTAAATTTCAAAAACTAAATTTTAGGCCTTAAAGTCTTAAATTCACTGAAATATTGTTTTGTAGGTCTTAAATCATTTTAAAGGGGTCTCAATTTAGCTTTTTCCAAGTAAAGCTACTCAGTCAGGCCAACATTATCCAATGACCAACAATATATCTAAATAAAACCTTGTTTTTTATGTTTAGGTTTTTATTGCAAAGAGATATAATTCACAACAACTGTTAGAGATTTCTACAGCACATTCCCCATTCAGTTCTTTAATCAGGGAAAGAAAACTAAAAACTATTTCATGATTCCTCAAGGCCATTAGAAAGAATCCTTAGTGTTTAACCCTGTATTAGCCTAAAATTTCATTCCTTATGGTATTAAATGGGTCTTAAATTTGACTTGAAACCTGCAGAAACCCTGATTTACTCACCCTTCAATTGTTCCAAACCTGTTTGAGTTGAATTCTATATTGAGGAATGTGGGAAAAAAACAGCAATTGATTTCCATAGTTTTGTTCCTACTACAGATATCAATGGCTGTTTTTATTCCAACAGTCTTCAGAATATCTTATTTTGTGACTAACAGAAGAAAGTTTAGCACCGCTTGAGTGTGAGTAAATGGTGGGGAAATGTGACTTTTACCATAGCAAAGAGCTATAATAACTTTTGCTAATGTCAAAAATGCCCATTTATCATGATCTATTTCTGTTTCCAGTGACCTGTGTCAACCGAAGGCCTCTACAGGAAGCTCATGGTCATCAAGAATCCTGAGGTTTAAGGGCTTTGGAAAGGCCTCAGTGCCACTGCTTGTGCTCCTATTTGCCGTCCTGCTTGCTGTGATGATCTGGTTTCTCCTCTTGCACCACGAAACCCCATGCCATCAGTCCAACACCCTGACCCGCTCATTTCACCTGGCCTTACATTACAATGGACCTCCTCCAACTTGAGGACGGCATTACAGTAAGATTTTAGAAAGTAAAATAAACATGAGATATGTAGGATTGGAAATTGAGAAAAGCATGTCTCCTGAAAATGGGCAGTTCTGCTTTATTTGACTTTATGACCTTAAGGCCTTGTCCGCTACATTAAAATATGGTTGGGCTCAAAGCCTATGAGTGCAAACCAAAGTAATAAGTGCACTTAATTCTGCTCGGACAGTCATTTTCTTACAACATCAGAGTAAATCGTATAGAACTGAAATGATCTGACGGCTCTGGAAAGCATCGCTATTTAAAACTGCCTGGTCATGCATGTTTACTTTGACGTTAAGATATTTGTTGGCCAATCAAATATTGTTATGTGTTGGAGGGATATTAATAATAATGTAAAAAATAGTAGATATTATGAGTGAATGAATGTTTGTGCTATAGTATTTGGTTTAAAATGTAAAAAAAAAAAATATATCGCTGGCCATTTTGTAGTTTTCAAGTAATAGTTTTTTACTTAGGAAAATCATTGAACATTTCAACCCGTCACAAAATGTATTTGAAGAACCACTGAATTGTACGCCGTAATCACTACATTTTTATTTTTTAAAAAGGGGGCATTCTGCACTGTATTTAATTTTTGAGTCAGTCCAAATGAAGAAGACACCCAATCAAGCTTTAAAGCAAATCCTTGTGAACATCAAGGAACCGTTTTTGCACTGTTATCTGTTTTTATATGGCTTCTAAAATAAAAGAGATGAGAGAGAACAAGCTTGTTTGCTGTGGATGTGGCTGATATTGGAATGCGTGTTGAAGCGATTTGCTGTGTGATTCTCATTCGGTTCGGGAGGGGGGGGAGAATCGGTCAGCGTCTTTCTCTGCGTATCTGGCTTGGTGGACATGCTGAAAGAGGGTTTTGTGCTGCTGCCAGAGGAGGACACTCAAAAAGATTATGAAAGAATGTTTCAAATTCAATTAGCGCACAAATGATCTTTGCTGGAAACGTCTACAGATGGCCTTTCAACCCCCAAAACCATCCATTCAGAGCTCAACTACAGTCAACACTGCCGAAAATGAAGTGTGCATGGGTAAGCAAGCCTGTCTTTCTTTTGATCATGAGTTTATTTGCTTGGCAAGAGCTAAAAAACACAATCCAATTGAACCTTATACCTCTGCAAGCCCATAAAGTCAGAGTAAATAAATTCTGGTATCCACCTGAGGAGGATATGAACAAATGGAGGATTTCTGCAATAAAAGCTTTAGAGGAAATGGCCTTTTTAGAGGTCAGTGTTGCCCTTAGAGTATTGGGAATTACTAATATAGTGTTAATTTGGATTGAATAGGTTGCTATGAAAGATGGCTATTTAATCAAATATGCATATCAATTTATCTGGGCTACCTAACTCTCATGATCTTGAACCAAATGCTACCTTTTTTTTTTTTTTTTTTTTTTTTAATGACTGCAAATGCATTTTAATTTCGCATTCTGACTCCATTTTGTTGCTTTTAAATGCAGCATCGCAAATTGACAGGGCAGAAGATGTGTATCAGAAAATGAAAAAAATGTGAGCCGGACAACCTGACTCTGATTAGGCAGCATCGCTAACTCAGTTTTGCGATGGTTACTGTGGATTAATGTGATGCCACTGACCACAACAGGCCTCGTCTGTGTCAGGAGAACTGCCACGCTTCGGAACAGACAGCATTTTGTTTGCGTACTATTCAGCTGAAATCTGGCTGAACTAATCTTAAAGGCCCAGCGTTTTGCATTCCTCTGTGTTTCAGAGTGTCAGTAACAGCATTAACATTTACAATCCTGTAAACACTGTTTAATTACATTTTCTTCTTTATTTTTTTACTAAATAATTCTAAAATGTGTAAATATCCTTTATCTATCCTTTGGCAACAGCTAAAATTATAGAGAGGTGGAGAGAGAGGTGGATAGAGGGATGGATAGAGGGAGGCATAGAGAGATGGATGGATAGATAGTGGGATGGATAAATAGATGGACAGATGGATGGATGGATGAATAATCAGATGGACGGATGGGTAGATAGATAGATAGATAGATAGATAGATAGATAGATAGATAGATAGATAGATAGATAGATAGATAGATAGATTGGATGGAGAGATAGATAGATTGGATGGAGAGAGAGAGAGGAATGGAGAGAGAGGGATGGATGAATATATAGAGAGATGGATAATTGATGGATAGAGAAATGGATGGATAGATAAATCGATGGATAGATGATATATATAGAGAGAGAGATGGATGGATATATATAGAGAGATTGATGGATGGATAGATAGATACATAGATGGATGTAGAGGAATGGATGGATGGACAGATAGATGGATGGAGGGATAGATTGATGTATGGATAGATAGATCGATGGATAGAGATGATATAGAGGGATAGATGGATGGATATATAGAGAGATGGATGGATTGATGGATGGATAGGTAGATGGATCGAGAGAAATGGATAGAGAGATGGATAGATATGGATAGAGTGAAAAGGATGGAAGGATAGATAGATAGATGGATGGATGGATGGATGGATGGATGGATGGATGGATAGATGGATGGATGGAGAAAGGCATGGATAGAGAGGGATGGATGCATGGATGGATATATAGAGATGGATGGATGGATGGATAGATAGAGATGGATAATTGATAGATGGATAGAGAGATGAATGGATAGAGGTATGGATAGATGGATGGTTGGATAGAGAGATGATCTAGAGAGAGAGATGAATGGATAGAGGGATAGATGGATGGATGTATAGAGAGATGGATGGATTGATAGGTAGATGGATCGAGAGAAATGGATAGAGAGATAGATAGAGATATGGATGGATGTAAAGAGAGATGCATGGATAGAGGGATGGATGGGTAGATGGATCGAGAAAAATGGATGGATAGATAGATAGATGGATAGATGGATAGATAGATAGATAGATAGATAGATAGATAGATAGATAGATAGATGAGGTTTTTTCTATATACAATAGGTAGATAATTAACATAAATTGACGTGTGTGTATATATAAATGTAAAGTATATTTCTAAATAAATATTAGAAATCCCAAAATACTAAAGAACATTGTTTTGGTTTTCCTTTTGAAAGGCCCAGTTTAACATGCCAGTAATCTTTAACAGATCAACATTAGTGTGGCTCATTTATTCATCACCTTCGGCATTGCAGCTATGTATCCCACACATTTCATCCTCTGCCTGATGGACAGTGACTTCAAGCCCACCTTACGCAAACCAAAGCCTCCTCGATCAATACTAAAATGAATGATTAAACCTGTTGTTTTCTGCGTCCTGCCAACAGAAGTGGGCAAAAGCACTCAAGTATCTTAATGAGATAGCGTGGATTTAATCGACAGGATGGGGCACCATTGGCTGGGCCACACAGCAGGGCCACAGACATGATTGAGATTGACAGGCTGTGTGCTAATAAAGAGATTACATGGAAATCCGTCCGAAGCCAGCACTTCAGGACAGCCGCGCGTTTGCAGATCTAGAACAGCTGCACCTCAAAGGTTGGCCATGCGTGAAGATAACGCTACGTTTATAGGCAGCAAGAGACACATTAACCAATCAGCACATTACAATTAAAGGTCAGCGAACACTACAGCTAGTCTGAGTTGTTCACTGGGGCACTGGGACAAATGATCTGATTCTGTTTAAATTCACAATGTCTTAAATGAGTTGCTGATGGGGAAAATATGTGATCGTAAAACTAATATCGTGACTCAGATCATTTAAAAGGATAGTTTGCAAAGAAATTAACGTTTAGTTTTTTTCTTAAACTCATGTAGTTCCTAATTGTATGACTGACTTTCTTTGGTGGAAAACACAAGATGTTTTGAATTGTACATTGCAAGTCAGTGGTGTCCTGATGTTTGAACATTTCTATTAACATTTGTAAGTCACAACAGTTTGAATCAATAAATGATGAAAATATATTAATTTAGAGATTAGCTGTCCCAGTAAATTCACAGATAAGTCGAAGTAAAAACAGATTATTGTGACTTACTTTTGGGTGAAACGCATCATCAAAAATGAAAAACTAGAACAACAAAATAAAAACAGGGACTTAAGCTGCGGTCACACTACAGTTTGTTCTTGCAAAGTTCTGTCATACGCAATCGGCAACCTCTCCCTCGTGAAGCCAATACGGAAGTAACTGAAACTGCAATTCATCAACTCACCTTTGGGGGCTGGCTCCAGATGTTCACTGACTGCAATGCTAAATTGGCCAATTTTACAGCTGATAAAAACATGTTTACAGCCTGATACAAAAGATGGTTTTGGTCCATATAGCTAATATTACTCTTAATGACAACTGTGAGGGGGGTGATTTTTTTTTAATATATATAACTCATCTGTTTCGTTTATATTAAGCTTTATTCATTCTGCATAGTTAAGGGCATGGTCACTTGAGTGACAGCTAGGTCTCGCTGGTTGCCTCAGCTGATTCCGGATGATTAGCTGCTGAGCTCGGCATATACATCGTATTTTTATATATTTCAATCTTTTTATTGGTCTTTTGTATGACAATACAATTGGATATTGAGAGGTAAACAGTAATGTATTGTCCATTATTAATCCCATCCCCTAACCCCTCATTCATTAACCCAACAAAACTATAAATAAATAATTACATAAATACAAAATTAAATACATAAGAACATGACATCAGAATAACTGGATACAGATGGGAAAAAATAATAATAATTAAAACAATAATAATAATAATGAATCAAAAAATAAATAAATAAATAAATAAAAAAAATAAAAAACTTCTAATAAAATGGTAAATGTCACAGGTTGCCAGCACCATGTGTAATAGGCAGGCCTTTGATGTAATCAAGAAAGCAATCCCAAGTCTTATAAAAGGAATCTAGTGAGCCAGAGAGTGAGCATCTCAGCTTTTCAAGTCTGATACAGTAAAAAATGTCCTGTATCCACTTGTCATGATACATCGTATTTTTGTTTTGTTTTATGTGGCTTTACACAGTTAATTGCCTTTTGGAATTATTTCCTACAATTATCAGATAATATGGCATGCTGTGTGCACTTAATTGTGCTCACAAACCGGTCAAGTCAATCAGTGCGATGACGCGCGAACAAAGTGGCGACGGTTGGCCACGCTTACTTGTAGCTTCATCTTCAGAAAGCTATGGGTGACGTCATGGATACTACATCCATATCTTTTACAGTCGGTATGGTTGTACGGCGCTGAGAAAAGGGGTGGGATAAAACAATATGATTAGATGTCTATAAAAGCAAGCAATTGTTTTGATTGTTTTGATCTTCTATTGGTCTCACGCAATCATGTGATGCGATTTCGCAAGTGAGAGTTCACCAAGCTTGAACTTGCGAACGCAGTGAAATATGAAACTTGTTGCACAAGCTTACGTTTCTGGTCTGCCTTAGTCGCATGCGTATGAATGGAAGTCTATGAGGCGAAACAGGCAGTGTGATCGCGGCTTTAGTTTTATGCAATGTTGTGATTCAATTAACATTTATAACGTTATGAAAGTTTTTTTTTTTTTTTTTTTTACGAAATGTCTTAAGTTTTGTGTGTGTGGTGGGTTATGGGAACATTCCATTTGATTGTTTTCCAAACAATGCTTAAACTGAAATTACATTGCATCATTTACTTGATGTATACAGGATATGCGATATAGTTCAGTACAGTGTGGAAGGTCACTTTTATAGAACTTTATACAATCCAGATTGTCAAAGCAACATTACAACGACAACATGCAATAATTGGACATCAGAAAATTCAAGTTTCATAACTGTGAAACAATTTTACATTCATATCCAAAGAAATCTGGTTTTGTTCTGGTTAGTTCACTGATTCAATTCAGTTTAGGGCTGCATGATATTAGAAAAATCTGACATTGCGATATTTTATGTTGCTGCAATATATTGTGCAATATGAATAAAATTAGCTCTATATGGAAAGATTCCATTAATACAGATCGACTGGGATGATGAAGTTTGCTGTGCAGTGCATCTGCATGAATTTAATTATAATAAATTACATGCAAAAATAAATAAATAAACAGTGCTTTATGGTTTTTATCTAACAATATTCAATTACAGAAATGTAATAGTCAAATGTAAAACAGCATGGTCATCATTGTATAAATAATAATATTTAATTATATCTTTATCTTTTAATCTGTAATAAATAATCAGTCACACATTATTTTGATAGTCTGTTTGTTACATTGCATCTACATGCCAACTAATTCTCGTTAGATTATAAGTAGACTGTTAGGTTGGGGTTAGGGTTAGTGTAAGTTGACATGTACTTGCAAAGTTTCTTATAGTCAGTATCAACATATATCAAGCAGACAGTCTACTAATGCCCAAATGGACCATCAAAATAGTCTTACCAAATAATGTAATCTTGCGATGTGACTATTGCAGATACACACATTGCGATATTGATGCTCAAATGATATATTGTTGAGCTCTAATTTAGTTCAGTTCAATTTGATTGCCATTGCTGCAAAATGCGATTCACTCAATGGCAGCTCCACCGACCCCAACTAAGCAAGTCAAAGGCAGCAGTGGCAAAAAAAACGAAACTCCACCAATTGACAGTAATGTAGAAAAACCCTTGTGAGAAACGAGGCTTAGTTGGGGTACCAGTTCTCTTCTGTCCAAACAAATGTAGAACCAGAGCGGCAGTCCAGTCAGATTACATACATGCATTCAAAAATAAAAATGTATTAAGCTATAATTCAACAAAAAGATGTACAGAGAGACTTTCCCAAGCACCTTTCATATAAATTCCTGTAAAACTACCAGAATTGTCCACAATAATACATTTTCCTCTCCTCTTTTGTTCATCGATCCACACTAGACAGTCTGTTTAGGCAACAAAAACATATTTTATTTTAAACAATCTCCAAAATGGATCGATTTGAAAAAGCCACTAAAAATGAGTCGTGACTAATTAAGCTAAAAATGGTGGAGGACATTGTACAGCAGTTGTTTTAGATGCTCTAACATTTAACAATGCTACCCAAATGTAATGTCAGTTTGTACATGCTTCAGATTGCTTTTTTTTTTTTCAAAGAAAATGAATGAGATGTTTACTCTGATCTGTTGTTTTGGCACATTTCCCAGTCTATATTCTCACTCACATTTGCTTCTTTATACTCCTGTGTTACTCGCAGAAACAAATCTCTGTCAGTCCATTAAAAAAACTCAGTGCTTTTCCTCTACATATTGACACAATGTATCAAAAGAGCTGCAAAGTAAATACAAGCCATGCGGAAAATGATGGAGATAAAAGTGTCTTGCTTCTATCGCTTGCACTGTACACTGTTGTTTCATTATGGATGACTAATTTTGGGGAAACAACTGAAAATGATAGTGTGGACAATCGACATTGAGCGTTTATTTTGACAAAAATGTAAAAATGCAAACAACCAATTTTCACTTTTTTGTGTAATATGTGTTCTAATAGTGTTTTTAGCAACGTGGGATATGTATATGTGTCAACATCTCAAAAAATGTGTTTTGGTGTTTCGTGACCCTTTAAATCCAGATAAATGCAGCATTTTTGTAGATGTAGTACTTTAATCAGTAAATACACAATTGTGCTGTTCACAAAAGCACAAGATGGCATTTACACATCAGTAAACTCCATGTTAATCAACAAAAGAAATATTTCCTACTTTCTGAATGATCTATTAAATCTGATAAGATTTATAAAAACCTCTAAGGAACAGGAGAGGATCACACTGAACTTCACATAAGCTTTTATCTGGGATCAAGGATTGTTATATGCATCCATGTCAACCCTCCCGTTTTTCCCAAGATTCTCCCGTATTTTACAATGCTATCCTGCTATCATTCCGTAAAGATATTTCCCATATTTCTCCCGTATTTTTTATCTTTCTATGAAGGGTGGCAGTAAACATTAAAGAGCCGATCCTCCCTATACGCAAACCATACCGCCGAACCACCAGGGGACGCTCCTTGCTCTTAAATGTGAATCTGTTCTGTGCTTTTATTTTATTTAGGCATGAAACATTTTGAAATAAATATAAAAACGGCGGGATTCCCTTCCTTTCCATTACAGGCACCTTCGCCCCTCCTACGCAATCCTCAAAACAGTCAGTTCATGTACACTGAAAAAAAAATGCAGGGTTCCACACAATTCATTCATGTTGTCCCAAAACAAATCGATTAAGTTACCTTAACACTTTTAGCTAATTTATGTGGATTGAACATAAAAAGTTGTCGCAATGAAATCGCAAGAATTGTATCAGCTCATTTTAAATAAGTAGTTTGAACGAGCAAAA
Organism: Danio kyathit; assembly: GCA_903798195.1. Classification (NCBI taxonomy): domain Eukaryota; kingdom Metazoa; phylum Chordata; class Actinopteri; order Cypriniformes; family Danionidae; genus Danio; species Danio kyathit. Next base: position 34,382,815 of record LR812533.1, read on the forward strand.
AAAAAAATGTTTTTTTGAGTGTAGCAGTGCGTGACTGTCAGATTGCTGTCCCTTGTTTTCACATCCCAATGTTGACGGGTATGTATATGGTAACTTCATTGACACTTTTTTCATGAAAGTCACAAAAGTCTTGTAATAACTAGCAGTAACACTCCAGACTTTTAAAAATGAGTATTTCAAGTGCTTTTTAAAGGATTAAATGCAGCAGAGCTTATAAAATAACTGGTTCAAAGAGTTTTACACTCAAAAATGCAGGGTTCCACACATTTCATTCATGTTGTCCCAACACAAATCGATTGTTAACTTAACACTTTTAACATTTATGTGGATGATGATGATGATGATATGCTGTTTATTGTCACATATACTTCCATGTATTCACATACACTGACATTTGTATGTCGTCCACCCCCCCCCCCCCCCCATAAGGAAAGATAGACAAAAAAAGTCCTTCTCACTCAGCTCTAAGATTGAACAAATTAAGTTGTCCCAATGAAATCTGAAGAATTGTGTTGTTTCAGCTCATTTTAAATTTGTAAGAGTGTAATGCGCTTCTTAGTGGTCCTGTTCTTTGTTCACAAACAGCTTCATACCAATTATTTAGTGGCCATGTTACAGCTTCTAATACTGGAAAACAGCCAGAACTGATTTACTGGCGTTTCTGAAAAGGCCTGTTCACACATGGTCTCTTTACGGTCATTTACCAGTAATCGTGTATGTGAAAGGGGCTATTATCAAAAGTTATTTCTGAACGTTCACAAAGTTCAAAGAGTTCAGTTTTATAAATGTTTCAAAACATTCAGTGAACATTCGATTGCATCGCTTTGCACACATTATGGTAGAGTTACTTTTGAATGCCATCCCAAATAACATCCCAAAACAACTAGTATTAACTGAAGACATCCGTGACGAGATAAAAAGTACAGAATGCTCAGGTTTTCTCATTGTCGTTAAATGCAGGCATTGGAAACGCATTGGAATCTGCAGCAGATTTTTCTTTGCGTGTGTGACAGGAATTTTGATTTCTTCACACATTTTATAAGCTTTTCACAAGTTCTCAAGTGATAAAAAAATAACATCTCATCTACACGCATACAAAGAGCCCAGCACAGCATTGTTTTGAATATTTGATAAGTTCTGCTGTAAAATATGAATCATAAAAGCCAGTATTTGGGGTTTAGTCTTATAAAACGACAGCTTGAATGCTCATCAACTTTAATCACTATACCACCGCTTGGTCTTTCAATGCATGCTATGATATTTCTACATCAACATCAGCAGAGAACAGCAGCAGGTCTAGCAAAGCGAGGTTTTGTTTTGGATCAGATCAGAGCCGATGTAATCTCCTCTTACAGGAGCTGATGGATGTTTTGGGCCGGTGAGGAAATAAATGGGGAGGTGGACAGCCAAAAAAATGCTCATGCCACCAAAGTTCTCCTAGGTACAGGTTGCGGAGGAGTGAAGTATGCCAGAGCAATCTATTTCACGGCGCAGCTGAAACCTAATTACACAGATTAATGTCCCGTGGAAGGTGCCATTACCTAAATAGCCTCCTAAAAAAAAAAAAGGAGGAGACTTCGCTTCAGCCCAAATATGCGCTTTAAATGCTAATGGATCCTTCAAATCTAGATTCCAATATGTATGGCTTGACTTTCTCCAGTCTGCTGCTGGAGTAGGATTTTGTGCAGGCTTTAATTCCCCCTCTGCAGGCACTTCACTTGACAATGACAGTAAGCCTGGTTAAGTCTCCACCCGCCTTCTCCCGAGCTAAATGTTTAACCAGGGCTGCCAGTAGCAGAGCGAAAGGCTAAACTGTATCGCTTAATACTGATTTCATTGCCATCTTTGCACACCTCCCCTCTTCAGTGTGCAAAGGCACAATTGAATAAAGTGGCCCACAGATATTACCTCTCATTAGACATGGGAGAACATTTTTATCGACCCATCGCGATTCTTTAGACATTCTCAAAAGTTCAATATTTCTCTGTAATTAAATTAGGGTGTGACGGTGCAGGATTGCATGAGTGAGATCTAATGTAGGAACAGAAAAATAATAGGAGTTGACACACTGTAAAACCCAACAGTCGACTTTATCAAATGAAATGAGTGTAGTTAACTCAAAATTGACTGAAAGGTAATTCTACTCATTTGAAAAGAGTTTTGAACTTAATGGGGAAGGTAATGAATTAATTAAATGGAGCAAGTTCGGTTTGAGTTGCTTTAACTTATTGGGTTTTACAGTACTCAGTTGGTTTGAGTTCTCCTCATTTATTGGGTTTTACTGTGCTCAGATTGCTTTGTTTACTCAAATGGATTAAGTTCACAATACTCATTAGGATTAGTTTTTGAACTTAAATAGTTTGTTGCAATCAGTTTCCTCAAATGGTTTGAGTTACCTTAACTTTTTGGGTTTTACAGTGCAGATGCATGTATGCAGGGCTTGACATTAACACCCGCCAGATGCAGGTAGATTTCAGCTGTGGCTGGTTAGACAGTCGCTCCCACTTGCCACTTTGGCTGATTGAAAATAAGTTTGACTTTGCCAGTGCTGGCTCATCACTAAAGATTAGAATATTAGTTTATGACCGTTTGTCAATATGCAAGCAAATGTGATCTTAGAATCGAGAAGCAGCACGAAACAAAACAAAAGCAGGTAAATACCAAATGAGAGGATGATCACGTGCACTGTGAGACACAGGCGATCCTCAGTCACTGACTGTAGCGCACTGCTGATGTGAAGCACGCGAGTGTTTAAAATCTACCGTGCCATTTCCTCACGCGTCAAGAAACGCAACTCGTGTGATCAGTTCTCTTTGGAATAGGCTGGAAAAAAGCGATGCTCATTTACCAACAGTCCTGCTGCTTTCACTTTAACCATTCTTTGAACAGATTATTAATATGCCTAATGTTAACCGTGTGCGTGCGATCATTCTTTCATTATCACACACAAAATGTTTTTTGCACATGATTTCTTACAGTTATTTTTGTTAATCTGGTTTTATTATCATCCTTTATAATAACGTTGCTTTATATGTTTTATAGTTAACTGTGATTTGGGAAGATCACCCTGAACAGACCACTGTGCATAGTTTTAGATACATGTGAATATTTTTTTAAATGTCAATTTTCTTTTTAAAGAACATTTTTGCTGAATAAAAAGTGCATGTATACAGCTACATTTTGACAAATAATTAAAAATGTGTGGCAAGGAAACAGTTAGTTTGGTATGGCCTGAGAAAAAAAAAATGGTAAATCCTTGGTGTTGAGCCTGGAAAAGTCATGTGAAATAAAACTAATTGCAATTCGATACTATGAAACCACAACCCATTTGCTCATGCTCATTGAGCAAGGTCACAGACAATACACAATGTTAAATGAACGAGGAGGCATGTGGGAATGACACAAAATTTAAATCAAGTAATTTTTGCATGTCAAAGTCAAATTTATGCATTTGAAATATACTTTCCCAACAACAAAATTGTGGCTAGTGAAAATGGAGAGTGGCTAGTAACGGTGGAAAACTACTAGCCACAGTGGCTGTGAATAAAGTTAATGTCAAGCCCTGCATGTATGCATTCAGCCGAATTCACTTCATTTGGACAAACATAAGAAATTTCAAGTGCAATTTTCAAATCAAAGAACCTTTCAAAACAGAACCTTGTGTCTGGTGAGCGACTGGCTTTAGGATCACTACAGAATGTGGACAGTGTGGCAATTCGTTTTGAAAATGTTTTGAAGACATTTCTTTGTAAAAATCGGCACACTGCCACTTTAGTTCTCAAAAGACAAACTTCAATTCAATTAAAATCCTATTTAAATGTCTTTTGAAAGCTAAAGTGGCAGTGTGCTGATTTGTTTGGCTTTTTTTCTATTGTGTTGATTTTGCACCTGATTTAAGATTTTCCTAGATGTGTGCACACTGATGTTTTTCTATCAAAATGTTAACAAACATAAAAACAAACATAAAGTAATGATTTTTGTTCTTTATAATTACTCTTTGTGATCTGGTGTTTCAATGTTACATTCAGAGCTTAATTCAACTTTAATAAAATGAATCATTTTTAAGGTGGTAGTACTGTCAGTCATGGATTCCAATCGTAAACAAAAGCATAGCGACTTCAATTTATGTTAAAATGCACAACTGACGAAAAATTTAGTTCAAGAATCATCGTGAAATCCATTCGTGGCTCTCTGGATTGGATCATGAAGCCACCAAAGATTCCCATCCCTACCATTCATGCGCATAATATAGTTGTTTGCAAACGTTTCAGTGCATGAAAAATTGTCTCCCGAAAGCAAGAACCAATTCTGAACTGAAACAAATTGCTTGGAATACCTGCGCAAACCTTTGTACGAAAATTCCATAATGCCTGATGATGGTCTTTATGAGCTGTCAACACCGATATAACTACAACTGGTGAACCGCTTGATTAGCTGAGGCCAGAAAGAGTTTAGTTTGTGTTGTCAACATTTTGAAAAGAAAATTTACTTTGCAATATGCACTTCCAAATGATTGATTTGTTGAGGTACAGCTGTTGCCATCATTATTGATCATATCACTGTGTTTAAAGGTGCTGAGGAAATCTAAGGATCTGAAATTTAGATGATGACAGTTTTGTTTTTTTTAATTTATGCAGTAAACTGTAGACCAATCCAACAAACTGGGCCAGCTGACCAATCAGAGCAGAGGCTCAGAAATAAGAGTTTATAGAGACCAGATTTTTGAATGAACTATTTCAGACACTGTGAGAAAGGAGGTGACAGTGTATGAGAAAATTAAAGCTTTTTGTTGGCCTTGGATGGAAGTACGAGACAAAATCTGGAACCTTTAAAATTACATAAAGCCCAAAGCTTGCAATGCTGTGAATTTTTTTTATTTATTTTTTTTATTATTTATTTTTTTTAATATACAGATTCTATGGTTTGAGGGCAAAAACAACAGACATCATTTGTGTGAAGTGATGAAAAATGGTCCACAAATTTATTGTAAATGAGTAGCTACAAAATGGTCAATTCTGCCCTAACTGCCATTAAATTGTCAAACAAAAGAACATGGTTTCTCACCAGGGAGTGAATTATACATTGACGATCAGGGTGCTCAAGTTTTTCGGTTATGTTCATTAATATGCCTCAGTGAACCAAATTTATATATTTAATTCAATTACATCTAATTTATTAATCAAACTTGTTAATATGGTGTCAGTGTTTTGAGGGATATTGAGTGGTTCTTAATGACATTTGTGATAATAAATAAGTGACAGGTTTGCTTTCCTGCAACTATTAATGGATGACCATGAAACACTGAACATATTTTTTATTTTACTGTTTAACTTCCATGTGTGAGCCAGTGTTTAATAAAATACCAACTTTTTACAGACACCTACAAATGTCTTTTCAGGGTTCATACACATTTTTACTACAAAAATTCCATGACTTTTCCATAATTTTTCCAAGACTTTCAAGTAAATTTTCATGACCTGTTTCAATTCATGCAATGTGTACATATGTGTGGTAAAAGAACACACATTTTTTGGTGCGAACATGCATTCACAATGGTAGGGGAGCGCGGGGCACAAAGTAACGTGGGGTTAAATGTAACACGGAGTTTTAATGTATTTGCTCAGAGTCAGGGTTAATCATGGCATGCTTCCGAGGTTTTCACCACAGTGTCAGCAGACGTCTTCTTGCCAATTATTGAAAATTTTCGGCGAAATTTGGATGAGAAACACAAAAGAAACCATTTTTGCAGCATAAAAGTATTTTTTATTTATAGTCGATATTTTTTTATTTAAAAAAAAATCGGTGAAAGTATGAACGTAAAATCTTATATTGCTGTGACCACCGTCTTCTAGGCTAAAAGATGAAACCATTTTGAAAGATGTATAAAACACAGTGACTGCTAGCCAGTTTTGAGTAAAACATGACACAGCGTGACATGATATAGCCACTATTTAAAGTAAACTAATTTTAAATTAATTGTGTGAAATCTGCCTTTATAAGCAGTGTTACACAACTAACCCCCTGTCTGTTACTACTTGCCCCGCAGGTGGGGTAAATAGTAACATGTAAATAGTAACATTTTTACTCCTGGTGCTTTTGGCAATACAGCACAGAAACCACAGGTCCGGCGATCATAATTCCAGTGCTCATTTGTAGGAGAGGCTTGTGTGTTGTTGGTAAAAAAAAATATATGGTTTGTCTAACCCAATTACTTTGTTCATTATTTGACTAAAACCAAAAAGTGTTACTTTGTGCCCCGCTCTCCGGTATGAACCATTATAGGGGTGGTCAAATGTGTATAGGCTATTAAAGTTAACTATTATTTAAATTATTAATATTACTTAAGATACAGATTAGAGCAAACTATTTCTTAACTATTAAAGGGCAGACCCCCCATACATCTTTTTTTGATGTCCTTCAGGGAAGACCAAGCGTTAATTAGGGGGTCAGACCCCCTACACCCCTCTGTAATTCGCACCCTGGTACAACACTTCTACTACAATAAAACTATTAATTTTCGTTACTAACTGTTTCGTTACTTTAAACAGTTTCACCACCCTAACTAACCGTCCGGACTCACAGTGATGGTGGTCTGGCAGAGCCGATTGGCTCACCTCTGATTCCAGTGTTTACACAGCGGCGTGTGGAAGCACGTACTTGGTTATCCCGCCGTGACACCGGCTGCTTAAAATAAGACCCGGTTTGTGGCAGACGAGAGCGCAGGAAATGGAGTTGACAGTTGCCGCCATGAGCCTGACGAGGCCTTCGGTTGAATCTGTCAGAGCAGAAGCGCCGCACCCTCAGCTTCACCCCTCTGCTCACACACACACACGAGCGCGGCCTGTCGCGAGCCATTAACACACACGCACACTTACTCCTCCACCTCAGCCAACGCATGGGCATTTCTCAACAGTGGTGCAGCATCTCTGCATCGCCATGTTTGAGCCTGTGTGACACCAGATGTGCATTTACAGGCTCAGTAGCAGGTGTTTCTGGGCTGTAGGGAGAGGAAAAAGCTTGTGTTGCTTCTTCATTTCCACTGCTATTCCTGACAAACGTGGGAAGAAAAGCAATCTAGTTTTGGTGAGCCAACAGTTGATCTTCATCTTGACATTTCTGCTACTCTTGTGCTGATAATAAACCCATATGAAAAAAATTATATAGTCACTAATAAATAGCGTTTTGAACGTCACAACTTGAATATGTTTTGCTGATGCTATAGCTGTAATACATATCTAAACAAATACCCCAATACTGTTATACTACACACCACACTTTACTGTAGTAAAATCTAAATTATAGGCTACTACAGTTTATTTTAGTTAATCAGTTGACTCTAGTATGCTTGAGTTTTCAATATCAAAGAGTTATGAATACTAAAATGTATACAGTATAGTAAATGTCACTTATAGCTAGGCCCTCACGGAATCTGGGCGCTCAGAATTCCGCAGATTTTTAACCCATCATTGATTCTGTTTATTTACTTACGTACATTTATATTTATTCAGTTTTTCAATTAATTTCAGTAATGTTATTGACTAATATGCAAATATTTATAGGATTTATTTACAATATAGTTTGTAAAGTAATATTTTCTGTCTATTAGTAGACATATGAGAGAATTGGTTTGTTTACCAAATAAAGTGGAACTAATTGGATTTGCATTGTAAACATTAAATACAAGTTAAAAAGGTATTACTTATTATTTAATATATTAAGGTTTTAGGTATGACACTCCCAAAATCATTCCGCATAAATCTGCAGACTTTTACCAAAATTCTGCACAGAAATAGCTAAAAATGTTCACAGATTCCGTCTGGCTATAGCTCATAGATACTGTCTTAAAATATTTTTTTTTATGTCATAATTGTGTCTATCTGGCTACTCATTTTGATTGCAAGACACTGATTCACCACGATTAATTAAATAACAGTATAAGTGCTTAACATTAAGACAAAACAACAACCACATTAGCATTTACAGGAATTTAATTATCAATCATTTAGAAATAAAATTATTAAAATAATACAAATAATGAAATAAAATAGCAAATTTAGCAGTGCCGAACAGAGGCAGACTAGTTTTTATAGATCATTTTTGACTTGTATACATATATCCTGACTGTTTTTTGCCTAGAAGTGATCTGCCACCGCTGAAGTGCATTGTAAATTCACTCAATCCTCCATTCAACACACACACGTGGTCTTGTAAACATCCACACGCACACCTCCATTCACATATGCAGAGCCACAGAGTCATAACAGAGTTACTTTATGTCCTGTAAAAAATAATCCCCCGTTATCCTGCTATTTATAGGTAGCTCCTTCAAACTGACCAATCCCTTGTGCTCCTCCCCTGGGCTTGAATGACAATGATTTTACTATGATTCTTTGGCAGCACTACATAATCCTCCAGCGTCGTTCAGTTGAAGCAGACCGAGACTGAATGTCTGAGTCGATGATGCCTTGAGACAGATGCATCGTCCTCCATGAGGAAATTAAAACTCAATTCTCTCGCAGATGCTCAATCGTATGAAATATTCATCACAGAGCAATATGTTTCCAGTGGAATGCACATGCTATTCTGGCCTTGGGGCAAATTTTGTCCGATTTTTGTTGTACCGAGACACAATAAAATACTATTTTGGCCTTGACACTGGCTTAAAAATTCCATTTCATCCTTTGGCTCTTTGCTTTAAGGGTTTTAAGACAGATGTCTGCTATACAAAAAAAGAGCATTTGTCTTTCTTACCATCCTGTTGCATCAACCTGAAGCGCACATTTGTTCCGATTCCCCAACAATTAGCTTCAGATAATGAGGTCAGTTTGTTCACATTTCTATTTGAGTCTTTTGACATGAACAGAGTTGTAGGAGTGAGTGTAGGACAGGGTGAGATGTGACTCCATCAGTTTAACCAATTAGAAATCAGCTAGTGGTGACATCACCGTCATTCACCTGCCTCCCCAAGTGACAGAAGAAACAGCAGAGTCTGGTTTAAACATTAAAGGTGCAGTAGGTGACTGTCTTCAGAAACATTTTTTTGTTGTGCTGGTTGAAAGTCTCTTCACATTTCAATATTACTGATTAAAGTAAATGATCTAAATGTGATTATATGTATTTTTATATTGTGGGTAAGACATAAGACTAAAAACGTTCATCCAATTAAATATTGTCAGGCCGACAATTCCCATAATTCTGATAAGTACACTGTAAAAAAAGTCTGTCATTTTGCGGTTTATTTCCGGCAGTTGGGGTGCTGAAAAAAAAAAAAAAACGTAAAATAACGGTCTGCATAAATCTGCATTCTTTTACCAAAATTCTGCACAGAAATAGCTAAAAATGTTCGCAGATTCCGTCTGGCCCTAGTTATAGCTCATAGATACTGTCTTAAAATTGTTTTTTTATGTCATAATTGTGTCTATCTGGCTACTCATTTTGATTGCAAGACAGTAATTTACCACGATTAATTAAATAACAGTATAAGTGCTTAACATTAAGTCAAAACAACAACCACATTAGCATTTACAGGAATTTAATTATCAATCATTTAGAAATAAAATTATTAAAATTATACCAATAATGAAATAAAATAGCAAATTTAGCAGTGCGGAACTGAGGCAGACTAGTTTTTATAGATCATTTTTGACTTGTATACATATATCCTGACCGTTTTTTGCCTAGAAGTGATCTGCCACCGCTGAAGTGCATTGGAAATTCATAAAGTAAATGATCTAAATGTGATTATATGTATTTTTACATTGTGGGTAAGACATAAGACTAAAAACGTTCATCCAATTAAATATTGTCAGGGCAAGAATTCCCATAATTCCGATAAGTACACTGTAAAAAAAGTCTGTCATTTTACAGTTGCCGGAAAAAAAAAAACGTAAAATATCGGGCGGTAAATTACAGAAATTTACTGTAAAATAACAGAGGTTGAATTACAGAAACTTAATTCAATTGAATTCTTAAACCAGAAATGTAAATTTAAGGAAATTTCCAATAGTAACTGGGTGCAGCCTTTATCTCAGTTTGCATCACTCAGCGATGCAATGTCAGACATAATGCACTCAATGGAGTGAGTGACAACACTGTGACGGGTAGGGTTAGGGGTGGGGTTAGGTGAGTGCATTAAAAAGCATTGAATGCAGCTCAGATTGCACTGCACCAGGTCTGCATCCAGACCCCTCTCCAAGTTTCTGTAATTTAATGTCCGTTATTTTACGGTAAATTTCTGTAATTTAACAGCCGTTATTTTACGTTTTTTTTCCCGGCGCCCCAGCTTTTATTTTTACAGTGTAGCCCAAACTGTCTGTCAACAAATGTAGATTTGTACATCTGCACACCCTTTCATGCAGATCTGCCATTTGCGCATGAACGCACAGGGGAGAGAGAGAGTGACAGCGGTAAAAACAAATGCTGAATCAAAACTTAGTTTTGCACGCTGGAGGAAGGATGACACCATGGCTGAAGTATTACTGTTACACAGGTAATTCGGTTTTAAAACTATTTTATTCACGCAAAGCTGATGTAGATTGTGTTGTTTTATGAATAAGTTATATGCACAGAAGTGTTGTTCAGCCCCTGAAATCTCCCGACGAAAGATTGATGTGACTATTTCCAATTTCATAAGGGACCTTTTACAGCATCGATAATGTAATTTTTATTTAGTTTAAATGGCTTTGGACGGCAGGGGAGGGACAAATAAATAACTATTAAAAATGAATAAGATAAGAGTTCAGATGCAAAAACCATATGTGCTGTCTGAAATTCTCTTCTAAAATGAGCACTTTTTAAGCCTCTCATGTTTATGCCATGTTATCTTACTTTAAAGGCAATGCAAAATGTTTTATTTCCATTAAAGCGATTATTGAACCTACAAATGTTCAGTTTTGTAGAACATTTCTGCTTAGACATGCCTTAACTTTTATTTCCTTTATTTATTTATATTTCCTATGATGATCATTTTGACATTTAATTTTTGTCTTGATTTCACTCTAGTATTTTTAATTCAGAATCTTTTTAGTTGTTAGTTTTTTCTATATTTGTTTAGATTTACAGAGACGGACAAATAGATATTCAAATACTGTAATTTAAAACATGAATAATAAATAAAACTATATTTCCTTTTATTCTTACACACACACACACACACACACACACACACACACACACACACACACGGGTTCAGAAACTCGCCACAGCAGATCTAAAATGCTCGTGATGCAACACCGCCACATCTCACGTAAATCAGGAGAAGTGGCTGAAATTAAAGTTACCATCTCAGCCCGTACAGTAACCCTCTTAGTGCTGGGGGCGGGTGTGTGTGTTTGTGTGTGTGTGTGTGGCAGGGTGGGGGTGGTCTTTCTGGTTGCTAAGGGCAACAGGGTGAGATAGATGGAGCCGCAGCTGCGCGTCTGTTAATACCAGCGCTCGACCCTCAACGTCCCCGCGCGCGCAATTCCACACACACACACACACACACACACACACACACACACACACACACACACACACACACACACACACACACACACACACACACACAGAGAGAGAGAGAGAAAAAGAGAGAGAGAGAGAGAGACACACACAAACACACACACACACACACACTCTCTCTCTCTCTATCTCTCTCTCTTACACACACACTGATCTCTCTTCAGTCAAGGCATGAGGATGCGAGCGGGGATTTAGTTTCAGTGTCTTTTCCAGTCTGCAGCAGATTATTACCTTTCCTCCAGCACACGGAACGGATTTACGCACGAGAAACAAGGTTTGCTGACTTTTTTCTTAGTTATTGTGTGATTCTGTTGCATCATTTGGAGTATTTGTGTCGTGCAGAAGTTCGTTTTGTGTGCTAGATCTGATTCCCTGTTTTTTTATGTGTGAGAATACACGCGTGTTGTTTTACACGCTTCACCCATGCAGTGAGTAAACACTGGATACCACAAAAAAGTGCAGAGATTTAGATTGGAAAGGACAATGGGCGCGCAATGACTGCGCCCTGGATTTGAATTCTTAAGCGTGGGGAAATAAGTGTTTAGTTAAATTAATCCGATTCCAGATTGTCTTGCTTTGTGTTTGTGTGTATGAAAAAGGACATCTGCTTCACTATTGCGTGTTTGCTCAAGCAACTGTTACGAGTTCATTCATTCATGCGATCAACTTCGCCAAACGTGCCAGACTGTCCTCTCGCATATTATTATCAGACCCACTGAAGTGTGAATTCGCTCCAAATTGCCAGCCGTCTGTGGTGCGTGTGTATGAATTAAATCCGTTCTGCAGCATAAAAATCCCAGCACATCTCGTTGAATTTGATAGTAACGACAATTCCAGAATGAATTGCGAATGGCTTTACCACAATAGACAGGGAATGCGCGCGCTTGTGTGCGTGTGACGCGCGGGTTGTTGTTGTTTTCCCGCTGCATGATGATTTCATAATTCCCACATCACACATTTACACGGCGACAGACCACGTTAGCGACTTGTGGAAGCTTCTCGAATATAAATATGAATAATTATTCACATCTCTTGTTTGGTCCTATAAATTTGTGATCCGAGTCAAGTGACATGAATGAGCATTGTTCAGGGATGTTTTCCAGACACAACAGAAGTAGGATGTCTCCTCGAGTCTTTTCGATGCGTTTTTGGCAAAACAACGCTCGTGCACGCCGTCAATTAAAAATAACTTGGGCGATGTTGATATCAACACATTTTTACAAAATGGAGGAGATGGTTAGGGACGTATTAGCAATGCAAATAAGCTTTTGAAGAGCACTGGCACCTGCTGTCTCGAGCATTTGCATTGGCTTTTCCCTCGTTTCTCATTAGAATTATGTTCTTCTTCTGCAAAGCAAGGCTTGAGCCCACACTCTGGGCTTTATTGAGGGAGCTTCTCCAAGTCTCTTCTCTTTTGCGTTTGCATAACAAAGGGCAAGGGTTTTGTCCGTGAAAAGAGGGGACAAAACCGTCAAGCCTCAATTGTCCCAGTGTCAGTCGGATGGGCAAGCAGGGTCTTGTGCCCCATCAGTAAACAGACTCAGTCACGGCGAAATCCAATTAAGCCATGTTCTTTCCATCAGGCTTTTCACAAGGCAAAGAATATTGCTTCTGTTTTATGCTACTGTACTAATTTTACAGTGCATATAGTCATAAGGTTCCTTGAATCAATCAATTACGTAACTATGTCACATGTGGTTTCACCTCTAGAATCTTATACCAATAGACAACGTAAAATAATTTGATATTCGCAACTGGGTCATTGAGGAAGCATTAAATTGCTTCGAGCATCAAAAAAAAAGCATGCCCTAAAGACAATTTTTTTTAAATCACAAAAGAACCCTCTGTTTAGAAACAAAAAACAACTCCAGTGTTAAGTGACATGAGTTGATCAAGGGTGAAGAGTTTAGAGGTTTATAATAAGATCTTTCATCGTCATAAGGGTAAAGGAATGTGGACTCATCTTCACATTTGCCATTTTCATTGCCTTGCCTGAAAACATGTACAAGGCATGCACATTTTTACAATGAGATAAGTTTTTTAACAAAACATGTGGTGATGCAGTCAATATCTAGATGAGAAATTAAAGTACAAGAAAAACTCATCAAATGTTAAAAGAAATCACTGATCATATGTTTACCGGTGACTCCAAGGTGACTGGAGACTAGAGGCACTTAAAGACAGCATGACTGTCTGGTGCATTCTTTATTTTTACCCTACATAGAACACAACATATCATTTCAAGCATAATTTTAAAAGGCCTTTCTCATATGCTATTGAAATATATGCAGCCAATTTAAAACTGATTGTTGTCTTCTCTCCTTCTAGCACTGAGGTCCATCTTCCCCACACGGAATATGATGCAGAATTGCCCAACTCTTATGGAAATAAGTTGGATAGGAACACTCTCAGAGCTGTTGGCTGATAACCAATGAACTGATTTCTATAAAGGATACAAGGGAAAACATTTCTGTGAAGAAGACCTGAGTTTTTGTTTTCGGATATGGCAGCAACTGAGGCCAATGCAGAGCCTGTTCAAGCAGACATTGTAGATAATAAAACTGAGGTGGAAGCCACAAAGCCAGAGCCAGAGCCAGCCTCAAACGAGGAAGCCCCAGCTTCAACTGAGGAAGCCCCAGCTTCAACCGAGGAAACACAGCCTACTACTGAGGCACCAGCAAGCACAGAGCAACCAGCTGATAGCAAATCCAAGCCGGCCAGTGAGAAAATATGGGACTCTTTTTTAAATAAAAGTGGGCTCGGAAAAGTAATGGGGGGAAAGAAGAAGAAAGACCAGCATACTGAGGATACTACTGGTGAGGAGCAGGATAAGGCCCCCAACCAGACTGATCAAGGGGATGCTGCAGGCCCTAAAGACCAGGAATCTACTCAGCCAGTAGAAGCTGGCGAGGCTGCAGCTGATGGCCAGGCAATTGAAAAAGCACCAGAAAATGAGGAAGCTTCCCAAGAGCAAAAAGCATCTGGTGCCAAGCCAAAGCAAGGAGAGAAGTCCAGTGTCAGGGACTTCATCCGCAACCCTGTTGCTAAAATTTTCTCACACAAAAGCACAGACAAAAAGGATGGTACAGGGGCGCTCAAACATGGCAAGGTTCGGTCAAAATCACTAGACAGGCTGGAGGATGCTGATGCCAGCACAACTGTGGCAGAACAAGCAGAGGAGCCTCCAACTGCAGATGAGCCAGACAAGTCTAACCCTCAAACAACGAAAAACATGAAACGCTGGCACTCTTTTAAGAAACTTATGGCTCAAAAAAGCCACAAGAAAAGCACAGAAGAGTCCAAGGATGCTGAGGGGGCAGAGGGAGGAAGTGCGGAGGGAGCAGGAGACAGTAGTACACTGGATTCCACAACAAAGTCAGAACATTCTGGCCAGAAAAGGTGGAAACTGAAGAGATCCTGGACATTCCAAGGTCTGAAGAGAGATTCGTCAGTTGTTGGAATCCATAAACCAAAGGACAAAGACTCTTCAGATGTAAAAGATGAAAATGCCCCAGAGGCAGAAGAGGGGGCAGAAGATGTAAAGGTAGCCGGTGATGTAGAAACACAGGAGAAGACGGAGTGTGAGGAGGAGAAAGGAGCAACTGCATCTACACAGCATGCAAAATCTGTGGACCAGCATGCAAATGAGATCTGGACCTCTTTCAAAAAACGAGTTATTCCCAAATCAAAGAAGGCAGCTGACACTAGTGGAGTAGAGGAGGAAACAGCGGGTGAGCAAGAGCAGACTGATGAACCACAGGCGGGTAAAGACTCAGGCAAGACAGCCAAGGCAAAAAGGACACACTTCAACCGTGCTGTGTCACTAAAGAACTTCATACTGCGAAAGGGGAAGAGTACCAGCATGGACATGGGGGAGGGTACAGCAGCCCAGAAAGATGGCGATGGTACTGGTGAAAGTGAGGGTAAAGACATGGATGGCCTTGATGATGAAGCTGGGGCAACTGATGCCCCACAGACTGAATC
The DNA here is from genome assembly GCA_903798195.1 of Danio kyathit. Classification (NCBI taxonomy): domain Eukaryota; kingdom Metazoa; phylum Chordata; class Actinopteri; order Cypriniformes; family Danionidae; genus Danio; species Danio kyathit. Next base: position 34,398,298 of record LR812533.1, read on the forward strand.
AGAGGAGCAGACTGTGACTCAGAGTGAGAGCAATAATGAAGCTCAGGTGGCAGGCGAGCACAAGAGTTCGGATGGAGAGGAGAGTGCACCATCTGGTCAGCCATCAGACAAGCCTCATGCTGCGGACCCAGCACCAGAGAGTGGAGGCAAAGAAGAGCCAAAGGCCAACGGCGAGAATGGATGCTCGGACACTACATCGGAGGACACCGCCGCACACAATCATGAAGCAACTACCCAGAATGATGTGAAGGATGAGGAGATCAACCAGGAGACCATAGACTCTAGTGGCAAAACTTGTCCAAAGGATGGGAAGATCCTCAGCCAGGACGGGAAGTGCGATACAGTCAATGCAGTTGCCCAAAGCGGTGAGTGTGAAGCCCCAATTGACTCGAGAGATCTACAGCAAAATGGAAGCGAGTCTAAATTAGGACTAGGTACTAGGGTTGAGATAGAGACCGGGGGGGATGGGGACCCTCAGTTTGTAGGGTCCCTTTCTGGGTCAGCAAAGACCAATACAGACGAACAAGAAGAAACCTTGAAGAGGATGTTCTATGAGGTTGCAGCTTCCATCGTTCGCGCAGCTGTATCCTCAGCCACTGAACAGTTAGCCAAGGAGAAGGACTCTCTGGACAGTAGTTTGAAGTGTTTCCAGCCTGAAAGTAATAGCAGTTACCCAGATATTGACGTCAGTTACTGTCACAGAGAAGTTACTTTAAATCAGGGATCTCTGTATTGATCCTGAGCACCTTCGTCTGTGCTTGTGGGAACTTGTTCACAAAGATATTGATATGCTCCATCACCCCTTTAAAAATTGTTTTAGGGTCAGTGAATTCAAAGGGAAGTACAGGTGCTTTATTTAAAATGTGAAGTAACTCAAAGCAGCAACTTGTGTATTTTCAGGAAGTGTTCTCTGCCTTTAATAATTTATTCATTGAAAGAATATAGTATGTTTCAGTGTTCATGTGGAAACACAAATAATTAAGTGTTCTTGAGGTCAAGGATTTTCACGATATTCACATGCAGTTGTGTAGTGTTTGCCGTTCTGTAATATATAGTTGACAGATTATTTTTGGTGAACCTAACTGAACCTCTCCTCTGTGTTGCACAATTGTGTGAATTAATGAATATTTTTAAATGTAGAAGTATATTGTAATATATTCTGAAATCTCTTCTGTTATCATTTACCAGAAAAAAAGGCGGGAAACGTGTGACGCCACACAAAGAGGATTAGATCTGCATGGGATTCGTTCAGCGAGGAGCTTTGCCCCCCTCCCCCCAAAATATGGAGTAATCACATGTTTACGCCACGATTCACCATGGTGAGAGATGCAATCCACATAGTTTAAAAAAAATCTTGAAAAGCAATAATTCAGAATCATCAATCAGTGCAGTTCTTGCTACCATTCCATCACTGTAAATGTTTTGCCTGTCTACTAGTGAGATTTTATATTGTCATAAATGACATTCCTTTGAAATGTTAATCTCAGTGATCACAAAGTACCGTGATCATAAAGACTGTTAGTTTTATATTAATTGCCATTCTGTTTGTAGTTTTCCTTTGACTAGATCTATGTGATACAGACACATTTGAAATAACAGCCCGCCAGACTGCCCCCCCCAAATTGTGAATTCAATACGGAATGTGCTCTAATCTCTGTGTTTTTGTTTTTAGACTGTTATCTTGTGTACACGAATAAACCACCATTAAACATTAAGTAAATCTCTGGGTTTTCTTACAGACATTCTTTGCCATCTGTAAATTTTAGGAAATGCTAAAACTACAGACACTGACATTTCCAGTTGGTGTAAGTGTAAATGTGTTTGGTGCAGCCTAATACAAACGGACAGTATTTATTTAGTTTCCATCTAAAATACTGCTTCATAATGATGCATAATTCACATCTCGGAAATGGGAGCGTGCATTGCATAAAACCCTTAATATGAGAACACTGACAAATGTCAATTTATATTGAATTGCTATAGGTGCAGTGTAACATCCAAGTTCATCCGCTGAGATATATTTCTATTAAACTCAGACGAATATGACTGCACAATCCTTGACCACCATCACACTGTCGACTATTTACACTAATTCTCTGAGATCTTGCTATTAGCACATTAAATGCAGATTAACAGAATGCCTAGCAACAGGTTTTTGTGCAGCATTCCCTATAGCTTGCCGCAGGGTCAGGGTTAATGAAGAACTGTGTGGAAGTATTAACAGATAATGAGCTGACTTAACAGGGACAAAACAGGACAGAGATATTGAAACTGTATTGGCAAGCGGCTGAAACTGACACTCTTTATTACAGGCTTTTGAATGTGGCTTTGAGAGGAAATCAATATATATTTACAACACAAACCATGTAGACTTTATGGACTTGTTATATGTTGTCAAAGCATTAAATCTCTTCGTACAACTCAAAAGTGGTCAATGGTAATTTTATTTATTTGCTATAAAATACTTACATTTGCACATTTTGCTGTGTGGCATCCTATGGCTAGAATTTTAACTCATTGTAAAACACTTTAAAGTTTGAAGGGGAAAACAACCTCTGCCCTTTGTTTTAGACAATGTTGATAGACAAAACTCCCACAAACTCAATTCCCCATGTCATCTAACTGGACCCAAATGCAGCTGAGTGTCTAGTAATTATGACACAGAGCACTAAAAACTCATGTCAAATAAATCCACTGAAAGCCAATCTGCATTATAGTCCACAGGCCAGAAAGATGACACTTAATGGCCACTTTTACTGAAAATACCAACAGGTCAGAGAACTAACTCTTAATCTGTGAAAAGCATACTGACGAATAAAATAAAAAGCAGAAAACAGCTTTTATCTTACATGTTTTCCCATCTTTATGTGATTAATAAGCGGATTGTTGCACGAAAGCCTCTTAGGGAAAGAGCACAATGCACAAACTAATGTGTTTTAATCACATTTTGCACTGCAGATATGTAAACAACAGTCAAAGGCAATTTACAGTAATGTTTAAGAAACTGACACCATATTATCTGAGAAAAAATATAAATACAAACAGGCAATTTAAAAAAACAAAACAAAAGTCTGTTAGTTGATATCCCCTTGTCATCCCACATATTTACAGACGTCGCTTATAATAAGCTTGTGTTTTGGGATAAAGCAGTTGTGCATTGTCGTACACATTCTATATACACAATACATACATCATCTTCATGAATCTACTCCATTTTGGACATCTCAAATTTCGTGGTCATGATCTCCTAAGGGTGTGAAAACAGAAAAAGAAATCAAATCAATGAAGGAAAATGAGATTTTAAACAATACAAACACGTTCAACGCAACTAAATTCCTAAAATGACCAACAAGGTTACATAAACACCTATAAAAAGCCTGCATGTGTTTTAGTATGTAATCTCTGATCTCCTCTCTAGGAGATTTGTCCATATTGGCTGCGGTTGGAAATGAACACATCCAATGTTAGCTTAAGCGAGGCCTTATTAGTGAGACAAAAACCTCCAAAGCCTTTGCGCTCCTTTTGTTCCGAGCAGAAACAAAACAAGCAACGGAGAGGGAGCGAGGGTAAACACTGTGACGTGATAGTCTGATGGCTCTCCGTTTTACATTGCAAGCTCAAATGGCGCCCACTGCTGGCCAATCAGAGAACGAGACACTTACCTCGTCTGAGTCTAGCAGTGGCGGCAGTGCGCTGCAAAACAAAGAAAAGGACACGTCAATGACACGGCACTGATTGCTGGTAGCTTTACACAGTGATAACGTGTTTGGCTGTACAAATAACCAGTGACTTTCCTTTCAGAAAATAACCATCTATGTCACTCCAATAAGCGTTTCATTACAAATGTTGATTTTACTTACACGTCAGCCATTGATGAGGGAATGTTTTCCTCAACCCACTTGAGATCTTCATCCTTAATGGAGAAAAAATATGTATAGGGTGAACAAGTAACCTGCTTATCTGACAATATAACGTTGAGAAAGATTGTTAATGCGATTTAGTGTTTTCAATGGGAAAAAATACCCAAAAATCCATATAGTGTTAAACAAAACAACATGCTCTTTGTCAATGAAACAATTCATTCATGTTTTTAGGTCAAGTACTGTTTTGCTTTACCACTTTGCTGGGTTTTGCACTTCCATTGGTCTCTGGTTTCATTCCCCTCATTTTCACACCCTCTGTGAATTCAAGTATAACTGGTTAGAACCGGCTAAACGCAGTCAAATGAAAGCCAGCAAACACAGGCTAATCTGTAGACTTGATGGACAACATTCAAGTGCCCTGATGAAATGTAGACTATATGTTGTTTTAATGTAGGTGATTAAAATTGGCCCTATTATACCCTACTTTTTCTAAATGCGTTTTTATATGATTTGTGAATGTGTATTAACATTCTTTGAATCAGATTTTTTTTTGCATCAAAACATCACGATCTGTGAAAATTAGACTTTTCGATTTCGAAATTCAATCAACAACTAAATAATGATTAAAACTATAATTACCTAATCTGTTACATTGTGAAATTTAGCTCAAAATACTATGATGATATATTTTATTTCCATATTATACAATATTGATATCAAAACTTGATATTATACAATATTTATCACAACATTTATTGTGAAGGAAGGAAATGCTTTTTACATGCATACCTTTTAATCAATTTCCCCCCTGAAATTCTGTTTTCTCTCATTTTATTTTTAATAGACTGCGACTTTATGGTTAATAATGTATAAAAATTTTACCTGCGCCATTTCATTTTATTTCGCATGACTTAATTTGTAAACTAATTAATTTTGTTTTCTTTGCATATATGGATCTCTTTGGTTGTTACCAACATCCAGAGAAAATTTCAAGTCAATGACACCTTTAGAAAAAGTGTTCAATACTTATTTCCCCCGATTTATACACACTTAAAAATGACGTTTGCTGCTTGTTCAAACTACTCATTTAAAATGAAACAACACAATTCTTAAGTATATTTTGGGACAAACTAATTTATGTTCAATTCACTTCAATTTGTAAAAATGATCGATTTGTGTTGGGACAACATGAAAGAATTCTGTGGAACCTAGAATTCTTTAGTGTACACTCAAAACATCTTATTAGCGACATAAACTAAGATGCTACTTATAGATAGTTCAATCCGTACTGAATAGAGTAACCACTAGTGATGCAACAATACAGTTAGTCTACAGTTCAATACATACCTCGGTTTTTTAACACGGTTTTCGGTTCGGTTCTGATGGTTTGACACATGTGTTTTTTTTTTTTTTTTTTGTTATTCTATGCTTAATGCAATAGGAGAAAAAATAAAAACGATTTATTGCAATACAACTTTATTTTACTTAAAAGCCAAGAAACGTACACTAGTTCCTGGTGTATTGTATAATAAAAAAATGAACACTGAAATCTCACAGCTGCTGGTAGCCCATGTACAAACTGGGGAACACATAAATTCTTGCATTTTGAAAATAAACATGCATGTGAAGTTAATAAACATAAATTGACCATTTCAAATAAACATTTGTATGTGTCTCTCGGAAACAGTTGGGTATGTTTGCTGGGAAGATTCAGCGAGGGATTGGAGGACTTTATTATGTTCTCTGCTATCCTGCCTTCAGACAGTGACTACGTTTACATGGACACCAATAATTCGATTTTAATGCGATTAAGACAATACTCTGATTAAGAGTCTACCATGTAAACAGCCATTTTTTATTAATTTAATCAGATTAAGGTCATAATCGAACTAAAGAGAAATCGAATTAAGACATGTGGAGTATTCCGATCTTAGTCGCATTATTGAAGTGCAGTACAGACATGTAAACACCTTAATCGAACTATTACTGTCATGTAGGACTTTAAGCCGCTTTTGCGACAGGGTAGTCTACACACACACACACACACACACACCCAGACACGCACACACACAAGCACGGCTGTTTGACACTCTCTGCACCTACCAAGTCAGTGCAGTCCACAGACACCTGCATGTTGAAATGCGGAGGTTTTTTTTTTTCTTTCATTCAGCATGCGGTATGAACTTCCATTAAAACAACACTTCCAGCAGTTCATAGTTGCATCCAATATCTCGTTTGTCACGGAGGACGTACATAAAAAGTCCCTGAATGAAAGTGAAAGTGCCAAACTGCAATTAAAGTCGACAAATTAAAAATGAAACACTCGAAATTACATAAAACTCAGGAGGAAATGCACATAGCGCGGTGACGCAATGACGTTAATCGAATTATGTGCTGTAACATGTAAAACGCGATCATGAAAGGAACATTCAAAAAGCAACTCATGTAAACACCTTAGTCTTATTATTCTCTTAATTAGATTAAAGCAAATAATTCGATTACTGATGTCCATGTAAACGTACACAGTGATATTTCTGGGTGATGGCTCGGAGATGTGCAGTCATGTTGAAAGTGTTTCCGTTTGAGTAGGCTATACGTAGGGTTGGACGGTATGGCAGAAATTGATATCACGATATATTTCTTAATTTCGGTCGATACGATATAATTCCGATATTGATATGGACAATATTAAAAAGCCTTAAAAAAACTGGCAAGAACGCACACAATGAATGTCTGTACCCACAAATGTCTGCAAACTGAATTTGCAAAGTCTATAATAACATTCAGGCTCTTATAACTAAAAAAAAAAACAGTACAAAAAAATTAATGTTCACTTTTTATTTGTGTTTAGCCTTTACAAACAAGAAATGTGAAATAAACTATCAAATAAATAAAACTCTCAGACTCAACTTATTAATATATATAAGCTGAGGATTATATCTGTCTATTTATATTTGTGTATAATCAGCTAATTAAAGGTTTAACATAAACTATTTCTTATATATTTTATAGTCTATTTATATCGACTAATATTTTATATTATTTTATATAACCCATTTTCATTATTTAACAGATTTAATACCTCTATTAATCACATTCTTTCTATTTTTATCAGCTTTGCAATAATCTGATTCCTGATATTTTATTTTGTTATTATATGTTATTTTGTATGTTTGCGCGAGTGCTATATGCCAGCATGCAGCTAGTTTATGTGTATAATGTGAGTGTTCATTTGGGTGTTTATGCGACGATGGATATGCAAGGATAGAGTTTGTGTACGTGCGTGTGTATATGGGTGTATGCATGCATCAAGTTTATATGTATATGCGCAAGTTTCATACATGTTTTGAACATTCAATAGTATAGGTGTATATGCACGTGTTATATGTATGTGTTGATAAGCGAATTTCAATCCTACACGGCGCCTCATATCATCTGTGTTTGCTTCGTTGCCTTCTCTTCTGAAACCGCTGGTTTCGGTGTCGAGGAGGTTGGCTTAAACTTTTATGATGCCTCATCTTCTCACTCCCTGCATGTTTTATCGGGTGAAACAGATTTGATGTGTTCCCGTTCATTCGTATCTGTAGCTAAAACTTTCTGCGACGGTCACTGAGCTTAACCAACCGTTTAGCGCCGGCAGCGCGTGTCAGTGATGTACGTCATTACGCAAGTGACATGTTGCCTCTTCACTGCCACTCACCATGGCCGTGGAAGGATTGTTAAGTGCCCCCTAACTATAGAGCATAGTTATTGGATGTATACACTCGGGGAGGAGTTTCCTCAACTCAGCTACAGGCACACACATACAGTCAATTCGGCGAGAAATGAAACGCACAAATTATTTAAACGTAAAACCGAGAAAACCGCAATTCACAAGCACGTATTGAACCGTGGATGTCGCACCGAACGGTTCAATATTGTATTGAGAATTGTGGCATCACTAGTAACCACAATCTCAATATAATAACTGCCAATCTCCCATCCCCATGTTAAACTTACACATACACTGTAAAAAATGTCATCATCGATTTGTCCTGACAGCATAAGTTTTTAGGTCATTGTAACTTATTAAACTAAGTTAATCATGTTATAACTTAATTTTATAAGTTATGCAAGCTGTTTTAAGTCAGTTTAACATAATATAAGTTCAATGAACTCAATTTGATTCAGCTTAAAAATAAGGCAACCAAGATTTTTTACAGTGTATATTCCAAATAATGAAAGTATAATCTGTTGCTTCCACACAATTTTAAATCCCACACATCATATTAAAAAGAGAATAAAAAGGCAAGATCCCATGTGGAGAATGTTCTTCCCTCAACTTTAAATACAGGCCACTACTTGTGTCTCACACCTGCTAATTTGTGAATTAAGACTCTTACCGAAGGCTTCATTCATCAGCTGCTCCTCCTCTTCCTCACTAACCTCATCCACCAGTGGACTGAAGGCATACCTGAAAGGTTCAGATGGACACAGACTCACTATCCTGTCACTACTATTAACTGAGTTTACACACGGATAACAGTGAAGCGCTTTACCTCTGGTTGTTTGCTGACGGCCTCCATAAGAACATAATGACGAGCAGGACACTGGAGAACAGGAAGCGCCAGAAGGCATTGTCAATCCACAGCTCTCTCCAGTCCTACAAGAGCAAATAAGCATCAATTAAAGAAAGCTGAAGGAAAATAACAAGTGATGTTATATAAAAGTAGTGAACGCTTACAGATTGGCAATTGCCTAGCCTGAAGGTCTTTATTGTCCAGACGATGAATATAACAGAAGCTGAAAGACAGATCAGAATTGTATTAAGAGAACAAGTGGCAATTTAAAAAAAACTGAGCCAGAGCTTGAATGTCCGCTGAAAGGCAGATCAGAATTGTATTATGAGAACAAGTGGCAATTTCATTATAGTTATAAAAAGGGCAAAAAAACTGGAGTCTGTCCTTTTTAGAAAAAAATATACAAAAATATTTTTGATATGATATTACTTGAAAATATGGCAATTTACAGTATTACTGTTTTACTGCATTTATGATCAAACAAACCAAGCCTTATTGAGCACAAGAGAAAACAAGTTACACACTTAGTGACCCTAAATTGAAAAAAAAAATATGCATAATAAAAGCAAACTGTGCTAGCAATAGCTCAAAAAGTTGTAATACTACATATATACAGCATATAGCAACAAAAACTTGCTATGTTTGCTACGCTTGCTAAGCTTGAATGTCCGCTGAAAGGCAGATCAGAATTGTATTATGAGAACAAGTAGCAATTTTATTATAGTTATAAAAAGGGCAAAAAAAAACTGGAGTCTGTCTTTTTAGGCTTATTACTGTATTAAAATTTTATTGTGGCGAATAATTGCTCAAGTTTTTATCACAGTATATGGTAATATTACAATATTGACATTATTCATTCATTCATTTTCTTTCGCGTTAGTCTCTTCATTCATCAGGGGTCGCCAAAGCAGAATGAAACGCCAACTTATCCAGCATATGTTTTACACAGTGGAAGCCTTTCGGCCAATTTAGCTTATTCAATTCACCTATACCGCATGTCTTTGGACTGTGGGGGAAACCAGAGCACCCCGAGAAATCCCACGTGAGAACATGCAAACTACACACAGAAATGCCAACTGATCCAGCCGGGACTCGAACCAGCGACCTTCTTGCTGTAATGCAACACCACTAAGCCACCCCAATATTGACATTAGCTGCTATAAAAGTTTGTTTACAGCTATAATAATTACAAAAAATACTTGGTATATTGCTTTTTTGTGTATACTTGTTTAGAGTAAACGTGTTTCAACCAAACTGAATTGCAAAAGGATTATAAAAGTACACTTTACAAAAAAAAAAAAAAATCACATTAGTACATGTTAGTTAATGGATTTAAAGCAACAGTAAGAAATTTTTTTTATTACAGTTATTATGTTAATATGAGTTAAAAAAACATTTATTGAAAAAATACAACTTAATTTTATTAATAACATTACAACTTAATGTTATTAACTTCAGATAATAAAGATTATGACTTGAAATCAGATTACGACTACAAACTTAATGCGTTATTAGGCATTAACAAATCTAAATATTCTTAAAAAGCACTATAAAAGTTTCGATAAATATTCACTGCATTTTGGAGTGCCCACAACATCAGTATTGTGCATATTTATTATCACGATATATGGAATTATTGAATATCAGCATTTGTCTAGTAGTTATTTTACTATTTTTTGAGAGATGTCTCCTACGTTCAGGATAATGTGTTTAATAATTTAATATAAATTTAGCATCAAAATGGTGTTTAATATAACTGATTATTAAAACATAAAATCTAACCTTAATTTGAACTAAGTTAACAATCAATTAACAATATTTTAAAATGTAATACAATTTTAAAAGAAAAATTTACAAAAAAATATTGCATATTTTGTTTTAGCTAAGACACAACTGAGTGATTAAAACTCAACTGTGTGAAAATATCTTAGCTGTATGATATTACTTCAATTTACAATATTACTGTTTTACTGCATTTCTGATCAAATAAATGTAGCCTTGGTGAGCACAAGAGATAAAAACACACACTTAGTGATCCTAAATTGATTAAAAATATATATAACTGTGCTTGCAAGAGACTTCAATAGTTCGAAAAAAGTTGTAAACCTACATATATAGCAACAGAAACTGAGCCAGAGCTTGAATGTCCCCAATTACGGCTCACTTTCCATTAATAAATCATGTAACCCAGATGTTTGACATAGTCACGGACCAATCATAGCTCGGTATGCAAATGTTACAATAACATGAATCACCAGCAGTTAGCCAACACTGTACAGCAATCATTTCAAAAACACTTCAAACAACAGTGTAGTGGTGTGTTATGTGTGCGCTCACCTATAACAGCGAATATGAGTGTGTTGGTGAAGTGTCTGTACAGAGAGAGCTTGACCAAGTTTCTCCTCAGCCGAAGCAGCTTCATGGTCTGGGCCAGGCTGATGAAGATGTGACTGACTGTCAAGGACTATATCGGATCATAAGGACTCATATAAAGCAGACACAGCTACTAAAAAAACCCCAGTAGAATCATCTTGACCCATTGACTCTAATGAGGATGAGTTTGTTTTAAGCTTATTAAATAGAAAATCGCAAAGAGGATGAAGAAAAACAACAAAAAAGAGAGACGATTAACTTTCCATATACACAGGATGTCTGTCAGAGAGAAAGAGGAACACACACACAAATAGCTATGGAAAAACGTAGGATATCCACCAGCAGAGGGTAGAGTCGAGAACAGCCAAGGGAATGGCAGCCAGCAGCACCAGGTCATCTTCAGCCTGGCAGAGCGATATATAGAGAGAGGGAAAGACAGAGAGAGCCAGAGGAAGAGAGAAAGAGAGAAGAGTAGCACCATCACTCACACCACCGTCTGAGGGTCCTACATAGGGCTGGGCAATTGCCTTTTTTGTGATCTTTAGTATTTCTAAAGGGTTTGATCACCCATGAATGAAAATAATATTACTGATTACTCTCCCTCATGTCATGATTTTATCTAAAAGTTTATAATTCTACTAATTAATAACAGAATTGTATTTTTTTTAATGATCTGACCCTTTAATATTTATGCATTTGCACTTATATGACTTGAAAGGGTGGTTTATTTCAGGAATATTGTCATTTCAACAAAATGTATGTCTTTCACTGAATAAAACCCATAGCTGAGTGATATTTATTTCTTTCCCACCAAACTAAAATATATGTTTGGAATGGTCTGGGGCCTGTAGGATTTTTAAATGCTCTTGAAAGTGCTAGACTGCATTTATTAGAGATTTAAAGAGCCCCTATTATGGGTTTTTGAAAATGCAAACCTTCCATGCAGTGTGTAACACAGCTCTAAGTGAAGTGAAATATCCAGCTAAGGCTTAAATCTGAAAGTGTACTGTGTTTAAAACTACTGCCTCATCTATAAAAGAGTCAACTCAGAGTGGTTCCAATGAATCGCTGCGGTAACGAGTATTTAGCCATGCCGGCGTGACATCAATACGAAACTCACACCCCGCCTATTTGTTGCGCATGCAGACCCAGGAAAACTGAAACCCCTGGCCCCACCCACAAACACTGTAGCAGATCCCGGTTGAATCATGTCGCGAAGACGCTGTGCTCTGAAGTGTGAGGAAAAGTTAGTGTTATTTTCCCTATCCAAAGATGAGGCTGTAAAGAGTCAGTGGTTGAAGTTTACTTTTGCAAAAATACCTCAGCATTATAGCCCCAGCCTTGTGCTGTGTTCCCGTCATTTTTCTGACGAGTGCTTCAGCAATCTACATGCTTACAATGGGGGATTGATCGGTCGTTAGTTAAAAGCAGGATCAAAAAAGACTATATGGGACTTTGTCAGAGCTTGACAGTAACTTTACAGAACACAGTTCATGGATCAGTTCCTTCCTCCATTTCACAAGTGTAAGTAAGTGTGTTTAAAATGGTTGTCTCCTTGTTTTCTCTAGCTTGCAAATTATGTATTTAATTGTGTTCTGTTACTTGTAACTGCTTGTACTGTATCTGGTTAACTCTTTATATTCTCATATTGCGTCTAAAACCATGTTGAAAATGCGACGCATGGCGCTTTGTTTACGGATTTAAATGCCTTTGTGAGCTCGTAATCTACTGCGTTTGTTGTTGCTATGGCCACCATCAGCTGCTCCCACACACGTGTGGCGGTCAGTTTTCAAAATAGTTCAGCTTTTGCCACTGTGTGGATTAATACTGAATGTGTGTCATGGTTAAGAATAGAGCAATATGCTGATGTTAAACTGCATTGCTTTAATGCACTACTGCATTGGGCTCACACATACACTCTGTACTCTGACTACTTGTTGATAAGCCTTGCTGGGCAATGCTGAACGCAGTCGACCAATCATAACAGACTGGGTCATCGGACCAATCAGCGCAGATTAGCATCATGCTAAGGAGGGGTTTGGGAACAAATGAATCGCTGAACGAATCATATGGGAGTCGTTGGGATAATTAGGTAAAAATAAATTCATATTATAAGCTAATGAATGTGTTTTTGATCTTGCATGCATCTCAGACCATTGTTGTAGACCCCCCAAAACCAAAATATGACCTTTTTAATGCATAACAGGGGCTCTTTATTTCTTTAAAAATCAATGTAATATTTGAATAGTTTTTTTCTAAAGGAATAAATAGAATTTAAAAATATATATATTCCTATAATTTCTCCCAACATCAATACTCTAGTCTTCTGTGCTATATGATTCTTCAGAAATCACTATAATATGATAATTTGCTAATCAAAAAAATTTTCATGATTCATTTGAAGAGTCGTTCTTACTAAACCAAATCTTAATGAGTCATAATTTTAGGACACAATACTTCATTTTATCATGCACTTTGATCTTGCTAGTTTTCATTTCTACTGTATTTTTACCACACAGACACATTCTTAAACATTTCTGCGCGAATCTGTTGAATCGAGACATTGTTTCTGAAATAAACACTTGAATTGATTAACAAAAATGATTTAAGATTACCTGATTCTGCAATCACACAATTTCAGGAAACCTAAAGGCCTAATAAAAAGTGTTTCACTTACAGAGTAGCATTAAGTCCTACTGTATGCTGTTTCAATTCAAATTTCATTAAATCACAAAGCATCTTCATATTTAGGACATCACCCAGCCCTGAACGCTCACACATTTGAAAACCATCATTCAGCTTAACAAAGGCAGGTATACGTCATGATAGCTTGGAGGCAAGACTGAAAAATGGGGATAGAAGATAATCCACAAAGCTTTATCCCAACTCCACAAAACCACCATCACAAGCGCCAAAGAAACTGAGAAGAACAACGAGATTGAAATTTCTGTATAATGGCTTCCCAAACGAATTGTGTAAAGTGCTTTCCTATGTACGCAATAGTACTGAAAAACAAACATTTAGGATCAACTTCCATTTCTATTTATCTGTCTTATTCAACACCATGCAAAATTCTAAAAACAGTACAAAAAGAACAGTCTTAACACATGATTGACTTGTAAAAGGATATCCACCACACAATACATGAATCAATGAGGGCCATTACAATGTCACATATCAGTCTGTTTTGCCCACCTTGCCCCTGTGAGAGAGAAACATGAAGCTTCACATGACATTTGGTGCAGCATCATTATCATGGTAAATCAGGAGGTTTGTCAAAAAGTTAGAGGAGTTACTCTAGTTTTCCCCCTGGTTAGTGGTTACTATTAGATATTTCACAGTGAATGTGTGTTTGGTTTAAGCAGTTTAGATCCTGCTTACCGTGTTGACTCTCAGGACACCCTCTATGATGGAGAAGATAAGGTAAAGCAATCCTAGACCGACCACTCTGTGGAGCAATGCTCCAAGTCTCGGCCTACAGCAAAAAGGCAGAACTAATTAACATGAATCTTTTCCAAAATGTCAAATTTAAGCACTTTTCAAGCACTTTCAAGGTAAGCACTTTAACAGTTCAATTCAAGTTTATTTGTATAGCGCTTTTGACAATAATTATTGTTTCGAAGCAGCTTTACAAAAGATGGACATTATTGCACAACAATGGAATTCTTAAAAGTTAAGGTTATTAGTTACCATAACTTATTTCATTAATTAACTAGTAACTAAAAGCTTTTAACAGTTAAAGTTATTACATATAGTTTTATATTATATATATATATAGTACAGTTATTATATTATACATAGTAAGTTATTGTAACATAGTTAACCTAAGTTATATAGTATATAGACCATTTCAAAATGGCGATATCATTGTTCCATGAACAGTTACTGCTTGTCGTCAAACTATTTCAGAACTGCAACAAGAGGTGATTCAGTCATAACTAATGTTAACACAGCTGTCATTAAAATATATATATATATATATATTATATATATATATATATATATATATATATATATATATATATATATATATATATATATATATATATATATATATATATATATATATATATATATATATATATATATATATATATATATATCAATCAATATGTGGAGCTTTCTGGGTTTTTAGAAGCTATGGAAATTAAAAATCTAAAACAGGAAATACTTTAGGACCATTGCTATTGTTTACATCCCTTCAAAATGGTCTATAGGTGATGTCTATGTGTACATGTTCAATGAAGTGTAATTGTGTATTAGGTGTAGGGTTGGGTATCGTTTGGGGTTACTTCGATACCGGTGCTTAATCGATATTTTTAAAATGGTACAGGTGCCTGAACCAATATTATTTTTTAAGATTTATTTTTTTGGCCTTTTTGCCTTTATTAGATAGGACAGTATTGAGACAAGAACCGAAGCTGCAGAGAGAGAGAGAGAGAGAGAGAGAGAGAGAGAGAGAGAGAGAGAGAGAGAGAGAGAGAGAGAGAGAGAGAGAGAGAGAGGGAGAGAGGGAGAGAGGGGGTGGGGACGACTCTTGAAAAACTTTTTATTTGACAAAATAAATATATTTTAATCATTTTAACTGAACAATATAATTAAAGTTTAAAGTATACATCAAATAATATTTTATACATTTCAATTGCATTAATATATTTCTTTTGATCATTTGTTTGTTAGCATGAATGCGAGATTTGCATTATGCAATTAACAATACATTAGCTTACTACTAACCTGTGGAAGAGCTGTCATCAAAATCAGTGAACACCCTTTTTCTAGGGGTGGCGCTTGAGTCATCACTGAGTGCCTTTACATGGACACTAATACTCTGATTTAAATATGATTAAGACAGTACTCTGATTAAGAGTCTACCATTTTTGATTACTTTAATCCGACAAAAGTCATAATCTATCAAAACAGAAGTTGAGTTGAGACGTGGAGTATGCTTTAGTCGCGTTATTGAAGTGCAGTACAGACATGTAAACACCTTAATCAACCTATTAACGTTGTGTAGGACTTTTTGCTGCTTGCATATGTACCAGTGCCATATTGGCACCAGGTTTCAGTACCTAACCCTAATTAGGTATATGGCAAATTATATATTTACATACATATGCATACTTCTTCATATTCCAGTATATCAGATGCTATTTGTTATAGTATTGTAAAGTGTAGTATAGCATTATAATGTAATTTTTTATTTAATTTATTAATTTTTTGCATTGTTCACTCATAAAGTCCCTATGCAGTCTTCTCCCACTGCCTAATCAAAGGATGCAGATAAAAACATGTATAGAGTGCTCATTTTATAGAAAAGCAAAAATATTTATTTTATTTTATTGAAATAGTTAATTATTGTTAACTAATTAGTAAGATCAAGTATTATGAAAGAACACAATTACATTTTATGGCAATTTCAAGCACTTTATCCAAAGTCAAAGCACTTTTCAAAGCTTGAAAACACTAGATTTTAGATTAAAATTGAAACAATTCACAAGGATTTTCAGCACCAGTTCGAACCCTGAATCTATAGAATTATGCCAAATAGCACTCTTATGGTGAATGCTTTGCTGCCATTTTCACCTGATACTGACTTTAATAGAAAAAGCATGAAACTACATTTTTAAAAGTTGGGAAGTTACTTGCTTATGCTTATCAATTTTAATATATTCATTCATTCATTTTCTTTTCGGCTTTGTCCCTTTTTTAATTCGGGGTCGCCACAGCGGAATGAACCACCAACTTATCCAG
This sequence comes from Danio kyathit, assembly GCA_903798195.1. NCBI lineage: Eukaryota > Metazoa > Chordata > Actinopteri > Cypriniformes > Danionidae > Danio > Danio kyathit. The sequence continues at coordinate 34,414,844 of LR812533.1, forward strand.
CATATTTTTACGCAGCGGATGTCCTTCCAGCCGCAACCCATCTCTGGGAAACATCCACACACACTCATTCCCAATTCACCTGTACCGCATGTCTTTGGACTGTGGGGGGAAATAGGAGCACCCGGAGGAAACCCACGCAAACGCAGGGAGAACATGCAAACTCTACACAGAAGCGCCAACTGACCCAGCCGAGGCTCGAACAAGCGACCTACTTGCTGTGAGGCGACAGCACTACCTACTGCATCACTGCGTCGCCAATTTTAATATATTACAAATATAATTTAATTTATTCATGTGATGGCGAGATATTTAGCAGTCAATACACCAGTGTTTAGGGTCACATGAATATAAACATCTAAGTAATATAGTAATCTATAGTATATGCCTTGGAAATATATATACAAAACAAGACAGTGGTTTAGTTGGAAGTGACCACAGTAGCAACCTTTGGTCACTGCAATATTACTCTGGCTAAGAATAGTGGCCACCAAGCCCACAAGATGCCAGAAAGTTGCTATGGTTTCAGCACCATCAATCACCCCATTTTCAAGAATGAGTTGACCTCCAAACACATTCAAAATGTTAATTTGGGGAATTCATTTACATATTTAGAATGCAGTTAATCCTTAAACATTACACTGAATACATAGCCAACAACTTACTTGACTATTCCATATCCAAGGCTAGCAATGATGACCAGCACTCGAGCCAGCGTTCTTTTCACGGCCGAAAGCACCTCTGCAAACACTTCTGCACCTTGAACTGCACACACAAGTTAATGCACTGTAATGAGCACATTCACCACAGTAACCTTATCGAAGATTTACAGTCACCTTTTTGGATTCATGAAAAATAATGGACCACAAAACCATACCGTACATAAAAACAGCTTGCATGCAGATTTATCTCTAATGTACACAATTATTATTAAAAATAACCGGAAATTATTTAGTTTAAATTCACTTCACAATGTACAACAACATATGAATTATGACCTATTCTGAGTGCAGTAAATGATCTTAATTAGTGTAAATGGCAATGCATATGTTGCCCTACATAGAAATATTGCAGCAAATACACAGTATCTCAGTTTAAAATTTAAATGCGCAGCTCATACAAAAATAAAATCATTCACCCACCCTCCACTTGTTTCAAATGTGAATGAGTTTTTTCTTCTGTTTGTTGATAACTAAAATGACTATGCATTAACTATTAAAAATACTATAAAAATCAGTGGTTTCCAATATTTTCAAAAATCTGTCTTTAACCCTTACGTGCTGTTGGGGATTTTTAATTTGGCCACATCTTTCTCTGTGTTTCAGCAAATGAAATGATTTTGGTGCCAAATCTTATTTTGATACATATTTTGGGAAAATGCTTTGGAATTTTTCAAAAACTCAATACACACTGTTGTGTTGGTGGCTGTTTTTGCCCCATTGACTTCTATTATAATGACATTTTTTATTGCAACGTCATAACACCATATTATCATGCATTGATTGTTGGGAAAATTTGTGATTTATTTTGTTGATCATCAGTTACAGTGCAAAAAAAGCATGAGACAGTGTAAGACAGACCTTTGCACAATTGCCTTGATATGTCTGAGAAAGTCAAAATAAGCAACTCAGCTCTCAGAACAGTAAACACAGTAAGGGTTAATGGTGCCAACTGATGATCATCAGTAGGGCTGCACAATATATCGTTTCAGCATCGATATCGCAATGTGCAAATCTTCAATAGTCACATTGGAGGATCTGCAATGTTAAGTAGGGATTATAATAACCAGCCACCACATTTTACATATGATTATTGAACTTCTATATTTCAATACTGTTAGATTCCACAGAAAATCATAAACTACTGTTTATTTTATTTATCATTAATCAGCTCTATTCTTGTAATTTGTTTATTATATTTTACGCTATTATATTTTAGATGCTCCCCTTCAAAATAATCCAAATCGATCTAAAAATCACGAATTCTTTCCAAATAGAGTTAATAAGTCATCTTGTGAAATTATATTTATATCACAGTATACAGTTGAAGTCGGAATTATTAGCCCCCTTGTTTATTTTTTCCTAATTTCTGTTTAACGGAGAGAATATTTTTTCAACACATTTCTAAACATAATAGTTTTAATAACTCATTTCTAATGGCTTATTTATTTTATCTTTGCCATGATGACAGTAAATAATATTTTACTAGATATTTTTCAAGACACTTCTATACAGCTTAAAGTGACATTTAAAGGCTTAACTAGGTTAATTAGGTCAACTAGGCAGGTTAGGGTAATTAGGCAAGTTATTGTATATAGATGGTTTGTTCTGTAGACTATCGAAAAAAAAAATTAGCTTAAAGGGGCTAATAATTTTGACCTTAAAATGTTTTTTAAAAAATGTAAAACTGATTTTATTCTAGCCGAAATAAAACAAATAAGACTTTCTCCAGAAGAAAAAATATTATCAGACATACTGTGAAAATTGCCTTGCTCTGTTAAATATCGTTTGGGAAATATTTTAAAATATGTAAAAAAAAATAAAAGGGGGCTAACAATTCTGACTTCAACTGTATACTGCAGACAAACAAAATATTGCAATGTCATTTTTTTTTCCAATATCGTGCAGCCCTAATCAACAGTAAAAATTAAAGAGTAGTCAATTTGAACAGTATATAAGGCTAAAGGCTAAGATTTCACAATCATTTGTGTTTACAGGTATGGACTAAAATGGAGGGTGAGTTAGGGATGACAGAATTTTCTTTTTTGGGTCAACTATCCCTTTAAGTTGTTAAACAAATGCATATAATGACACATTTGTAACTTGTATTACCTGGGAGACCATCATAACGAATACTCTGGAACTCTGCATAGTAGACCGCTTTCTCAAGCATGCCCAAAAAGATCACTCCTCCAATCCAGAACTGAATCCGGAGCAGATCTCTCCAGTAACAAGCCGAGAGAGCCAACCACAGCACTCCCATGATCACGTAGATGATGCACATCACCATGTAGAACTGAGGACATTGAAAAACACAAACACACATGGATGAAGCTTCTGTAAACAAAAAATCTTGAAAATTTTGAGATATGTAGCTACATTTACATTCTACAAAAAACACGAAACAAGGTTAGTTCAGGGTTACATTCTACAAAAACACGAAATGGGTTAGTTCAGCTCAAAGAAAAATTTTGGTCATAATTTACAAAGTCTCATGTCATTCAACAACACCCATAGGAATTACTGATTTGAATTACTTAAATAGCTTACTGATGTGACATGAAAGAAGGAATCTTACTAATCACTAGGCATTAAACAGGCATGTTTGGGCTTAAGTGACAAAATTTGAATGCTCTAAATATGGTTTATGGTAAAATTTTTAATATTTAAATAAAATACTAAATTAAATCTGCTCAACATTTATGTGATTAAACTGCTCAATTCAAATGCATTTTGTTTAGTAAAGTTTTGAAGCATCAGATTTTGAAATGGCAGAAAAATTCAAATATTCAAAAAAAAAAAAAAAACATACATACATACATACATACATACATACATACATACATACATACATACATACATACATACATACATACATACATACATACATACATATATATATATATATATATATATATACACACACAGTTGCAATCAGAATTATTCAACCCCCTGAATTATTAGCCCCCCTGTTTATTTTTTTTTCCTCAATTTCTGTTTAACGGAGAGAATTTTTTTTCAACACATTTCTAAACATAATAGTTTTAATAACTCATCTCTAATAACTGATTTATTTTATCTTTGCCATGATGACAGTAAATAATATTTTACTAGATATTTTTCAAGACACATCTATACAGCTTAAAGTGACATTTAAAGGCTTAACTAGGTTAATTAGGTTAACTAGGCAGGTTTGGGTAATTAGGCAAGTTATTGTATAATGATGGTTTGTTCTGTATACTATTGAAAAAATATATAGCTTAAAGGGGCTAATAATTTTTACCTTAAAATGGGTTTTAAAAAAATAAAAACAGCTTTTATTCTACCCAAAATAAAACAAATAAGACTTTCTCCAGAAGAAAAAATATTATCAGACATACTGTAAAAATTTCCTTGTTCTGTTAAACATAATTTGGGAAATATAAAAAAAAAAAAAAAAAATTCAAAGGGGGTTCAATAATTCTGATTGCAGCTGTATATGCATATGTTCCAAAGATGAATGAATTTCTTATGGGCCTGGAATAATATGAGGGTGAATAAACAATTTTCATTTTGGGGTGAACTAACCCTCAAAATAAGGAAAGTTGAACAAAGAATAAACAGAAAATGTACACTTACAATCATCAAAGGCCATTCAGAAGCAGATATGTAGTCATGGTGGCTTTTCATCTTGATCTCCACTGTAGTTTGTGGGGGAAAATGGAAAATATTAACGCATTTATAGAACTAGTAATATGATGTCAAAGCTATCATTTTATTTATTTATTTATTATTTAGAAATCAGGGTTTGTGTGTTTCACAACTATTTCCTTGATACATAAACTTCATTTCTACTGTTCAAGTAAGACTGATTGTATCCTTACGTTGTATGTTCCATTCAGCGTCTTTTGCAAGTGGAACAGCATCAATTTTAAGCATGAACATGTAAGGGCTGTCTTCCCAGGTTCGTGCAACTGCATCAGGTGGTTTAGATTGTTTTTGCTACCAACAAAACAACAGAAATACATGTAAAGTAGGAGCCATATGTAAAAAGCACTTGTGAGTTTTGATTCTGTCCAATAATACTCACCGAAGTGTCCACTGATGTGTCTTTGCTTTTTGGGGCATTGGATGAATTTGGTGCAGCCGCCTGATTGTGCATTTAAAAAAACATAAAAAAGTCAAAGTGACTTTTATCTGCAATCTTTGCATGCATAGAACTTCATACAAGCTGTCAAATTAAATGTCTGCATTTAAATACACATCAATAAATAAATCATATTTTAGAATTAAGTAAATTCTGTAATTATTTACTCACTGCCATGTTTTTCTCATTGATGGTTAAATACCTTTTTTCTCATATTAAAACAAAAATGCATTAAATAAATAAATAAAAAATATAGTCCTAGGGAACACTATCATTATCTTCATATATACAGTTAAAGTCAGAATTATTAGCCCCCCTAGAATTTTTTTCTTTGTGTAAATATTTCCCAAATTATGTTTAACAGAGCAAGAAAATTTTTACAGTATGTCTGATAATATTTTTTATTCTAGAGAAATAAAAAATTAAAGTCTTATTTGTTTTATTTCGGCTAGAATAAAAGCAGTTTACAATTTTTTCAAAATTATTAGCCACTTTAAGCAAATTATTTGTCCCGATAGTCCAATAACTTGCCTAATTACCCTAACCTGCCTAGTTAACCTAATTAACCTATTTAAGCCTTTTAATTGCCCTATAAGCTGAATACTAGTGTCTTGAAAAATATCTAGTAAAATATTATGTATTGTCATTGTGGCAAAGATAAAAAAAATTTATTAGAAAAAATAAAGTTATTAGAAATGAGTTATTAAAACTATTATGTTTAGAAATGTAGGGAAAAAATAAACAGGGGGGCTAATAATTCAGGGGGGCTAATAATTCTGACTATATTTAGCTTTTGTGAAGCATGTGAGGCTAAAAATACTAAAGAAATTACAAATCAACCTCTTTTGTCTGTCCTTTGTTCTCTGCATCCCTCTTTCGTCTTTCTTGCGTGTCAGCTGTGGTTAGCTGAAACACAACAGAGAGCACACAAGACCAACTTTTACTTGTTTCCTATATTTTATGACGGCGATACCATTTCTTATATCTTTCTTCTTAAAATGATTTTTTCAAAGGTACATACATTTTTCAAAAGCACTCAAAATAACTCAACTGGTTAGACCAGATATTTAAATGAACTACTAAGTCTGCTTGTTGTTAAAGCTTTAGGCATTAAAAAACGTGTCTGTCAGACATCTAATCTGTGTCAGATAACCACTGACCAAAACTCTTTAAATAGCTCTCTGAAATACTGGATTTTATTTGGCTATTCTACATTGCTGATTAACTCGCTATTCGACAATGGATTTCCTACATAGCTACATCAGTTTCATATGTCACTTCATGCTCTTTTTCTCCTCAAATATATTTTCCATATTCACTTTTTTATTTAGTTATTAATAAGTGAATTCCTGATCACTCTGCTGGCTTATTTTGCGATAATGGTCAGACTACAGTAAATATCCCTAAAGCAGTATATACATCCAAAGCAACCATGAAGTACAGTAAAATGGCCAATTATTCAATCCAATTATGTAATCAACGAAATTAGCACATTTTAACCCATGTTCATATGCATAGGTTCAGAGTACTGAGAGTAATAGAACTTACTGGAGGAAATGGCTGCAGCTTTTTAGGGTGATCCAAGACCTTCAATTCAAGCTAAAAGAGGAAAGAAAAAATTGTCTAATTCCAGTGAACAAAACAAAAACCAAGGGCAAACAATTTTAAGTTTGTAAAAGTTCTGTCATAGTAAAAAAACATTCATACAAAAAGCATAAAAGAATGCATGAGAAAGAGAAGATGCCACCTACCTTATTTTTCTGAATATTAGATTCACATGTTATAGGGTCATACAAGTGGCTTATGTAGAATCCATTGCCTCCTACCCGCTGTATATTGCTGGAGTTAAAATAACGTTCTTCATTTTCATGCTTTTTCAAAGAAAAAAGAATAATGCAAATTAAAAATTATGCAAATTTAGACAGAATAGCACTTTCTGACAAAAATACACTCACATTAAATTCAAAAACTTCATCATGGCAAGGGGAACTTCGCAAATACCATCCTATATTGAAGTTTACCCTTGAGGACCCCTTGCACTCTCCATTGAGCCCTGAAATACATATAGTGGATTAGTAAAAATGAAGCCTGGATGATATACTGATTCATTTGATGAAATTATATTTGTGGACAAAAAAAAAAGCTTTGTAAAGGGTTTGTGCAAATAAGATGTAAACATATGCATAAAATAAAGCACTTATGTACAAATGAAACAACATGCTTATTCTGACCTGTACTAAAATATAGTATAAAGCAAGAAGTGGTCATTTATTTATATTTTAATGCAATATCAGCAGCATTGGCTATATTCATGGCAAAACCTATACTAAATGAACAATCATATCAGTTTCTTAACAAACATACACTCTACAAAAAATAAATAAAAAAATGAAGACAGTCATATACAATCTTTTAGTTTGATTAAAGATAAATATTGAACAATTTTTTCAGAAGACACCTTTTCAAACATTTCCCTTAAAATATCTCCTGAATACAAACATTCTCTAACATCATTTAAGTATACACACAATCTATTAAAATATGTTTTATCCTCAAAATATTCTTACACAAATCACAGACTTGTTGACAGTAGGGCTGTGACGTTGATCATTTTTTTACTACCGCGGTGGGAAGTCACCAACAACCGCCGGTGTTGCGGTGGTGGTGGGGGGTTGGGTCAATTATGCTGTAAAATATCCGTGACAGAAGACACTCAAAAGAGAAAATTCTTTCACACACATTTAGATACTTTATAATATGAAAAAGCAAATAAATTATGAAACTTATGAAATTAAATCAATAGTCCAGAGATCTGGTTCCCGCGTGAGGTCAGGGTGCGCCCGTATAGCCTTTAAAGCACACACGCGGTGGCGGAGGCAAAGTCAAGTTTACAGTGTTATAAATTGAACGATATATAGTGCGGGAGTAGATTAGCCGCGGATCCACCTCTCACATGAGCTGCAGGTAGGCTGCATGATGATCTAGGGTAGACAGTTCCTGTTTTGGTACACCAATGCCTTAAAATGTAAGTGACACATTTAGCTACTATTTTTTACATGACATTAAATTGTTACATCCTAACGCTGATATTGGTGTGGTAATTAAGTGTGATGACTCGGTTATTATTTATTTAAGGGTTATATGATAGTGGGTTAGCTTGGACATAGTTTCACGTCTTTACCTAAAACTTTAAACATTTATGTTATTTAATATGAAACAAAAAGAAATAAGAAGAATAAAAATCAAATTTAAATCACTAGTTTGGCGCTGAAGTCATGATCCATGTCTGCGTTAATAAACGGTATTGTTGCATAACCTAATAAAATCAGTAATAGCGAAACTGTGCATAGCCTATTTTTATTACTATAAAAAGTATATTACTGCCTAAGTCAGTAACTTGGGCAGTAATGCAAAGTCATAAATAAGTGAATAAATAGCCTAAATGAAAAGAACTAGAGGAACCAAAATTAAGTCAAGGTCAAGTGGAATTAAAATGCCCCCTCAGTTAGGACATCCTGGCGCCGGGCCTGCTATCTCACAAGGAAACGCAAGTATTTTACGTTTTGTCAATTTAGTAGCTAATTCATACGAATTCGTACCAGTTCAGTCGTACGAAAATGTACGATTTTAAAAAGGAGGAGTGGCACCTAACCCCAACCGTCATTAGGTGATGAGCAAATCATACTAATTTGTACGAATTAGATCGTACGAATTCATATAAATTAGCCACTAAATCAAAAAGTTACGAATTGCCTTGAGATTGCTTTGGCTATAGTGATACTTTATTGTCTGTTGCGAGAAGAAACAAAAGCGGACACTGAAAACCTGGCTGGCGAGATGGCTATAACATGGATTATCTGTTTAACGAGAAAAGATTGCAGACACGACACCGTGACGGTGTTTATCATACGAAAGCAGTTCGTGTTTATAATCATTTATATTAACAACTATTAATAACTCCTCTTGCTTTAGACTTTACGGGCTTGTTCTTGTCGGCGCAATATTGCATGTACGAATCAGATTATGGAGAATAATTAAGAGCATGCTTTTCCTTTATTGCATCCTTCCCGTAAGGTGTTTTATTTATTTATTTATTTATTAATTAATTAATTAATTTATTTTTATAAAGTGGTGAGGACAATATTCACTGGCAAAATGTTCCTCCCGTACCACCAACAAATTACACCTCTGTATGTACCAAAGTAGGCTAGCCCACCAAATTTAATTTACATTTTATGTAAAAATTAAGAAATAACAAATACCAAAGAATTATGCTAAAATATCCTTGCATACATACGTGTTTATTGTTTAACTCTCGTTGATAAAACACAATAGAGCCTTTAATAGCTAATTTAGTTAAATATTAAATAACTTGAACTGCTTGAAACAGTGTAATAATGATTAAACGTTACATTTTTAAGAACTTCACAAATAGCCTAAATGGCACTTTACTAATCAGTAATAATTCAAATAGTAACTAATAATAATAAGAAGAACAAAAATATTAGCCTGGTAACAAGTCAGATTAAAAAAAAAGCGTAGGCTACTAACTCTCCACCTTTGTTTTCTATTTATATTTTAAATTCTTTGCCAGAAAAAAACGAACATGTTGATTTGTCCGGTTTAAGCGAATACCTAAATGGGGTTATAATGTTTGCAGCAGCACTGAATACACATTCAGACGCTGTGCTTGTAGCAACCGTGGCCAAGATGGGGTATCTTGCTTCATTGTTCTGCCGCCAGCATTTCTCAGAAAGCAGGTTTCTGCGGAGAGGCGCGTTCTAAAATACCAAATATGTTGCTCAACTTCTCATCAGCGTCTTCCATTTATCACTTTCTCTTTTGTATCTGGCCATTTTTGAAAAGGCCTCTGCAATACCTAGCTGGGCGTTTGCGTTCAGAAGACAGGAGTTGATACGTGGCTGGGTGACAGGACCGGAGATAACTCTGGAGATTCGACGTGTTTGCCCATTTAACACATTTTTTTAAACAAACCCTACAAATGGCTTTATCCAAATTATTGGTTCACCTTTCTCGTTCGGCAAGGAATCCAAAATGTTCCTAGATTGGCGATGTAACATTGGTTTTCCAACGAGATTCATGGCTGAACTTGAACCTGCTGAATCGCAGAAATGTAATACTTTGCAACATAAGGGCAATGTGTGTTTCAGAGTACGTGATGTCACGTACTACCTGCCCGGTGACAACCGCGGTGGCAACTGACAACCGGGGTGACGAGGTTGTCACGGTGACCGTCACAGCCCTAGTTGACAGATGGTTTTTCTCCCCCCTTTTCAATAAATATGAGTGAGTCTTGAGTGTCCGATTCTGCATCTCGTATGTACAACTTGATCATGTCTATTTTCAAAATAGAAATTATTTCTTTCATTTACAAATGGATTGGAAGAAGTAATCATATTAAATGATATTAGATCATATTAAATTATGTTTCAAATGTTAAAAAAAAAATTCAATGGTTTTAAGTTTTACACTTCTAAGCATTCTTCAGGTTTAGCAAATTTTACTAACCCATTAGACTCATTAAATTACCCTTAGATTGATGAAGTACTGGCTAAAGTAATGGGCAGTTCTGTTTTTTCTCGAGAGGTTCAAGAAGCTATTAGATTGATGCAGAATGGGAAATCCCAAGGCCCCTAAAGGGCCACGAAACCCCCTGTCTCAGCAGGGTGTTTTCACACCTCTGTTTTGAAAAAAGTCAGGAAAGTTGGGCGTGTCCAGCTCTGGGAGTGTGGGAGTGTCGGGGGAGGGAAAAATTTGCATAGAAGGGAGTTTCCATTTGGGCACGCGCTAAGTTTCACAGGCAAAACAAACACAGAGAGACTGATTTGATACCGCATGGCGAATGAGAGAAAAAAAATCCTCCGCATTTCTCTGTAACTTATGTACTCGGTAGGTAGCGTCAGAAAGCCGTGTGTGTATAGACTATCCAGTCACAAAATGCAGCGAAAATCCTGCACGACGGGAATAGTTTGTGTTAACATGTTTACACTCGGAGAGCAGCATTTAAACAAAGGGCACTGCACTGCAAACACTTACCAAATCTGTAGACAGACAATCAAACTGGAGCTGTGTCTTTTTATTAAAAGGAGACAAGCGGCAAATCCGGATTTCACCATTTCCAGATGAGAAAAAGCTCTCGGGTAAAAATGTATCTTACAAACGCGTTTCTGTCGCGTGCACTGTAATCCACACGTGAGTCCAGCTGCTCTCTCATAGAGGGAAAATGAAAACAAAACCTTCGTTGCAACACCTACGACTCTTGTCTTGAAATTCTTGTACTTTCACTTGTTTTGGCAACACAACGTGGCGTCTCTCTGCCGTATGAACAGCGTAAACTGGTAAACAGTCCCTGGAGCTATCGTGCATATTAATGAAGTTTCGCGTCATACACAATAGAGCGCGCTGATTGGTTTGAAGCACGTCTTTCTCATGAATTAATGCCGCACACTCAGAGACGTCACTATGTCCCCGAAAAGACAGACAGCCATTCTCCACTCTCGATTTACACCTATGTATCTCATGGCCGTGACGTAGCTTCAAAAATTCGTTTCAAACCGGAAGAACGAATTTGCTCAAAATAACGCAAAAACAACCAATTTTCACTTTTTAGTGCAATATATGTGTCCTAATAGTGTTTATAGCAGCGTGGGACACATATATGACTGTCAACAGCTCAAAAAATGTGTTTTGGTGTTTCGTGACCCTTTAAGCTTTACAGTGGAATTTTATAAGACATACTCTAATTTACTAGTCCCGATTTTAGGAAGACTGTACAATAATTCTTTTCAAAAAGTAAACTCTATATACAGCATCTACAGTTGAAGTCAGAATTATTACCTCCCCTCCCCCCCTGAATTATTAATCTTTACACGCATTGACACAGATACTGTTTAGATCCATGTCACTGATGAGAAGATGACGGATATTTACTGTATGATGATCGAAATGGCCTTAAACACCCAGCAGGCACAAGACATCAACCTGCCGTCAAATTGACATTGTACCCTAACGTCGTGGAGATGTTGCATTTTGTTTGGAAATGTCAGGCCTACCTCAATGTCCAACGTCTAACCTGAAATCAACCAAATATCAACGTCTAATGATGTTACAGCTTGATGTTGTGTGGACGTTACCACTATGACGTCTATCAGATGTTGGATTTTGGTTGCCATACCTGACGAATAAATGTCAGTATTTGATGTCAATATGACAATGGTTTAAGATGTTGGCTCGACGTTGGATTTTTGTCACTTTCTAACAACCTAAAATCGACCAAATATCAACGTCATTTGACGTCATTATTGGACATCAAAATAACATTGTCCTTAGACGCTGGCTAGACATTGAATTTTGGTCACCTGACGTCATGACCTAAATCTAACCTAATATTAACATCTTATGATGTGTGCCTGCTGGGCAATAACTAAATGCATTACAGAATGTTACGTTTACAAACACACATCAACAAATTACATGTAAACGCATCAGCTTTTGACAGCATAATACTCACTACTCAGTCACTACTCTTGAGTACTTTTGAAAGGGCTACTTTTTACTCATACTTTGAGTAATATTTACAACAGGTACTTTTACTCTACTCACACTACATCAAAAAGTAAACTCTATATACAGCATCTACAGTTGAAGTCAGAATTATTACCCCTCCACCCTGAATTATTAGCACCCCCCACCCCCCGTTTATTTTTTTCCCCAAATTCTGTTTTACGGATAAAATAATTTTCTACACATTTCTAATCATAATAGTTTTAATAAGTCATCTCTAATACCCGATTTATTTTATCTTTGCCATGTTGACAGTAAATAATATTTGACTAGATATTTTTCGAGACACTTCTATACAGCTTCAAGTGACATTTAAAGGCTTAACTAGGTTAACTAGGCAGGTTAGGGTAATTAGGCAAGTTATTGTATAATGATGGTTTGTTCTGTAGACTATCAAAAATATATATAGCTCAAAGGGGCAAAATATTTTGACCTTAAAATGTTTTTTAAAAACTGCTTTTATTCTAGCCGAAATAAAACAAATAAGACTTTCTCCAGAATTATTTTTTTTTTTATCAGACATACTGAGAAAATTTGGGAAATTTATTCATTTACTCATTAATCATTTAATCATTTGGGAAATATAAAAAAAAAAGAAAAAAAATCTAAAGGGGGCTAATAAACTCTGACTTCAACTGAATATCCTTGCTTTTAAAGAAGAATAGAGATCCCACATCCTGCGGTAACCATCACCCGATTTCTCTACTAAATGTTGATTTTTAAAATTCTAGCCAAAGTTCTCCCTCTTCGCCTGCAAAAACATTGATGGATAAAACCTAGGGGTTCAAAGGATAGATGCAAAGTATAAAGATTTAAAATTATAACTAATAACTTGTTGTGCCTGCATAGTGATCCTTACATAGAGACTTTTTTTATCAATTAACTTTTTTATTTAAGGGTATGTAAACCTTTGTTACGGCAAAATATACAATAGGGATTCTTTTTTGCTTGGAAAACTCATTTAAAGTTTTATAAATAAGTTGAAATATAAGTGTTTGAAGCTTGAAAGCCTTTTTATTTATGACTGATCATTTAAAATGTTGCTCCTTTAATTGCAACTCTATTCAATCCTATTGCTAGCATAAAATTAGTTGCTTGGTCTCTCTCTGTTACCATAAAAGGCTAAAAGTTTTTCCTTTTTTTTAATAATGACAATTATCAGACAAACAGGCAAGGTAAAAGAAATTATACTTACAGGTTATTGTAATGTAAGTATCACTGAACATTGTCTTCGGAAAATAGAAGTATTTTTGATTCCCAATATTTTCCTGAAACACACAAAAATATATATAATGATTCACACAATTTATTAATCTTACTAGTTACCCAAACATACAATCGTTCATGTACATACATACAAGTATGTTGTAATACACAGATTAATGATCAGCAATATTAGGGCAAAACCAGACTAAGAAAACCTTTCAAGCTATAGCTTAGCCTTGACATTTTAGACAGAGGGTTACCTTAAGCACATAACATCACATTATCAATATTCGATATTTGTGTTTATCCATCATAACGTGCTATCTATGGTTATTTGAGTAAAGACAATGGACTGTCACCATCCCACAAGATTTCACTTAACCCGGAAACCGCACGTAGTGATGCACTTACATTAGTCACATTCAGGAGCCATTTGCCCTGCTCTGACATCGCTCTCAGCGGTGGTATTAATACAAAATGAAGAATGACTATCAGAAATAATCTTGCAAATCCTGCCGACACCCCTGACTCGGTCGTGACAGTCGCCATTATTATGAGGAAGCAGTTGACGACGTTACAACTTCTGCGCGAGACACACTACACACTTCCCTGTGCAAATCCACATCCTGTTCGACGTCACTTCGGGGGGCGGGAACGTATTTGTTCATTTTTCAAAAAGTAATAGTTTTTTATAGTTATTACATAAAGTACAATTGACATTAAAATTGTAGTCATGTAAAATTAATTTATATATATATATATATATATATATATATATATATATATATATATATATATATATATATATATATATATATATATATATATATATATATATATATATATATATATATATATATATATAAACATACAAAAATGAAATGTGATTTATTATTATTATTATTATTATTATTATTATTATTATTATTATTATTATTATATGTATTTCTTATACTACTACTGCTACTACCATTGTTATTTTTATTATTATTATTATTATTATTATTATTATTATTATTATTATTATTATTATTATTATTATTAGGAGTAGTAGTAGCAGTAGTAGTAGTAGTAGTAGTAGTACAGTATAGTAGTAGTTTTTTTTTTTTTGTTAGCAAAACAATAGTTGACCTGTTTGTATCAATAGTTGTTTACAATACAGAATATAAATTACATTGTCAATGAAAATAGATACGAGAGAGAGAGAGAGAGAGAGAGAGAGAGAGAGAGAGAGAGAGAGAGAGAGAGAGAGAGAGAGAGAGAAAGAAAATAATAAAATAATAATAATAATAAAGAACATGATATAATATAAATTAAAGTCATTACAAAATGAATACAATAGTTCTGTTTGCTTTCTTATTTTCAAATAATAAAGTTACATTTAAATAATGGCTATATAATACATTTTTGAGAAAAAAAAAACAACAACAGAAAAATATGGTTTGCTATTAGTAAATTTGCATTTGTGAATATGGAATTTACAAAGAAAATAAATAAAATTTATAACAAAACAAGCATTTCTATTAGTAGAGACAGATTCATATTAACCAAAAATAGTTTCTTTAAAAGTAACAGAACTTGTTGTATATTTTCATTAATAAATGAGCCAATATGTTTCCAAAATTGTACAGCATAATTACAATCCTAAAATAAATTAAAAACAGTTTCAGTATGAAATTGACAAAATTAACATTTTACATCAATATTAGAATTACATTTTTTCAAAAATTGTTTAATAGGATAAAAATTGTGATTAGTTTAAAAAATACTCTTTTGACCTTATTGGTGAGGAAATATTTTTGTTGCAAAGACGATATTTTTTCCCATTCCAAATCTCTCTATATATTATTCTAATAAGAGATTACAGTGTAAAACCCTAATAAAAAGAGATCTAATTTTGTCATTTCTTTCTTTTTTTATTAGAAAAACTAATTTTTACCTATAAACGTCTCTGTCGGATCAGAAAAAAAAACTTTTTTAGGAGGGGGATGATTTCTAATTTTACAGAGCATAGTAATCCTGATGTTATAGCTCCCACAACAAAATATTTAGTTTAGACTTACTGATATGTTATATTCTGAAATAAATTCAAAGTAATTAGTAGTAGTAGTATTAGTAGTAGTAGATCCATCCAATCCATTGATATTGACGCATACTCAGGGTCCGAATGCGATATTTAGTGTATATATCTGAAGATCTAGTCAAATATATATTTTAACATATGTTTTGTTTGATTTTTCTGTTGTTAATTCAAGCTGCACTTATTTCTCAGAGTTAATTTTGTAATTGTTTATTCATTTATTATTATTATTATTGTTAATATTATTATTATTCATTCATTCATTCATTCATTTTCTTTTTGGCTTTGTCCCTTTATTAATCCGGGGTCACCACAGCGGAATGAACCGCCAACATATCCAGCAAGTTTTTACGCAGCGGATGCCCTTCCAGCCGCAACCCATCTCTGGGAAACATCCACACACATTCATTCACACTCATACACTACAGACAATTTAGCCTACCCAATTCACCTGTACCACATGTCTTTGGACTGTGGGGGAAACCGGAGCACCCGGAGGAAACCCACGCGAACGCAGGGAGAACATGCAAACTCCACACAGAAACGCCAAATGACCCAGCCGAGGCTCGAACCAGCGACCTTCTTGCTGTGAGGCGACAGCATTACCTACTCTGCCACTGCGTCGCCCCCATTATATTATATATTATATTTTATAATATTATTAATATTATTATTATTATTATTACTACTACTACTAGTAGTAGTAGTAGATTCAATCAAATATATTTGTAATATATGTTTTGTTTCATTTTTCTGTTGTTATTTTAGGCTATTTCAAGCAACATTTTAATTGTTTACTGCGATTTATGCGTTTATTATTATTATTTATTTTTATTTCTAACCATTAGCACTCTTTTTTGCATTGATTTTGCTTAAGTGTTAATCATCTTTTTGGTTGATTAATGTAATTTACTTATTTATGTACTTGCTCATTTATGTAACTAAATCCAAAAGTTATATAAAAATAGCTGATTTTTTTTAACATTATTTCTTTCATTTTAGTTTCTAGAATACATGTAACGTTATATACTAACCAAATATGCAATACAACATTAGTACACTAGAGCGCGCCTTAATGCCATGGCCATGACGCAACGGACGCAAACTCTGCAGTGTTGTTCGTAAAACCCGGTTAGTTTTAGGACCCAGAGTTTCACAAAGTGGACTGGGTGTGGAGCCGCTTAGCAAGTCAAGAACAACTCGCCATTGGTAAACTGCTTCTAGTCTTATTTTCATAACCTTACCTGCAGGTCGTTTCTTCTCTGCACACTTCCTTTCAACCTATTCGTCGTCTTTGTTCTGGTAAGATATCATCTATTGCTAGTTAAATGGATGGAATTACTAATTTCTGATGTGCGTCAGGATTAAAAAAGGGCCTGCTACACTAACATTACAGTTAAACCTAAAACATAAGACCTAATAACCTAATAATATGCTATAATTCACGTTTTCATATAAATTATACGCAGGCCACAGAGTTTTAAGTGCTAAAATGTGTAAAACGAGTTGTTTATTCATTGTAATACACTTTCAAACAGTCATTAGTTATGTTTAGTTTTCGTTAACTTTTATTTATTTACTAGTATTTATTGGCATAATAACTAGTATTTTAATTAATTTTGTATAAAAATTTTGTCCGGTCTTATGTTTAGATTGTATTTTCCTGCCTTGAGTGTTCAAGATGTTTATGACCAAAATAATTAAAGGACTCGTAGATGTTGTCAGGTACAGTGTAACCTCTATTTGCTATCTAAACAAAACAACTAAATTTTCAGCATGTAATCATTGATATATATTTGTGTCTTTTTTTTTAAACCCATCACAGCAACATCGATCAGTTTGTTCCTTCTGACCCTGTAAGTTACATATATTTTAAAATGACGTTTCATAGTGTTTGTGGTTGAGTTAGGGGTTGTGCCATGTTGTTAAGTAAGCACTTCCTGGAAATACAGATATAGTGGACCATTGATTTCCTACCTTGGCACATTAAAAAAAAGTTTAATGGACTTCTCATAGAACTTAACTTGTCTAATTTTCCAGCCTCCTCCCAAAAGACCACTTGCATATGCAAGCCATAATGAAACTGATGAGGAGAGACAGTTTCGCAAAGTGTTTCAGCAGCTTGCAGGGGATGTGAGTAGATCTGTCCTTCTCTCTCTCTCTCTCTCTCTCTCTCTCTCTCTCTGTATGTGTGTGTACATGCTTTATCTGTTCCTTCCAATGTTGTTTTTAATTTTCATTTTATTGAAGGGCTGGAATGTTGTTGAGTGCATTATGATAGGCAGTTTCTAATACGTTCATGTGAACAGTTATGAGTTGATCCCCACAACTTATTGTGTGCTCCCTATATGTCTGCATTTTACAGAACATATTTATGTCCTTTGAATAACACATTTTCTCTACTTGCCCTTAAAAGACCTATATTTACCTTCATAAAAAATTAGAAACTTCATTTATTAATCATACACCTATATACATACTATAAATGCATAAAAAGGTAGGCTTTTAGCACAAATCAGACCGATTTGAAAGCATTCATCAGATGTTCCAGTGTCAACATGGAGTTTTCCAAAAGGGATTGTCTGCATTCCATTCTTCACTCCGCCCATGGTGGGTTTTACTCCATACAGCTTGTAAATCTCATTCAGAGTTACTTAACTTCAAACCGACAACCCGTGCGTAGTTATACAGTGCCAAACTGGTTCGGAACTATGACTGGCTCTTCCTCCTTTTCACATTCCTGCCATTGTGAAAAGGAGTGTGCCGATAGGTTTGGTCTGTAATGACTCAGAGATGGGTGTGGAAGCCTGCTTTACTGAAGCATTGGATTCATCAGATGCAGGGATACTTTTCTTTTTATACCACTGGAAAATTAGGAAACATAATATTATTAAAAAACAACATTGAAGATATCATGAAGCAGTTTTTTCTTCACTATAATAAGTAAATTTGTCTTTCTTCTTGACTTTCTTTCTCTTTTTCTGCTGTCATGAGAACAGTGTTTTCAAACAAGCACATAATAATAAGGGTTAACAACAAGGGTGTAGTTATAAAATATAAAACAAGTAATTTGCAAGTCTTCTAAAAAACTTTTGATTTTATTTGATTTTTAATTGTATTTTACTTTTATTTTTATTTGATTTTTTAAATAGATTTTTAAAGCCATTCTGTGGATTACTTGTAAAAAATATGTACAGCGCTTAGCACATATGAGTACACCCCTTACAAATCTATCTTTTAAATTCATATTTTAAATGGGAAGCTATACAATATTATATTTGTGCATATACATTAGATTAGTCAGTACTGAAGCCAAATCTGGAGCTTATCTATCAAAATACTTTATGATAACGCTCCAAAAACTGACCTAAAAATATTACATATAAATTTAAAAAAAAGAAGAAAAATCAAGACAAGCGAAAACATTTAAAAATTGAGTTGAAGTTTTTTGCAATATCTTGCTTGAATTTAATGAATCTTTCAATTTCTAAATATGTTTGGTGACTAAAATATTATTTAAATAAATATATCTGTTTAATAAATCAGTTTTGTTTAAATGCACCAAAATACATTGCCTTTATTCACTGAGACATTGATAAAAATATTCATTGTCGAAATGGGGTCTACTCAATTATGCTGACCACTGTAAATCTATGTTTTGGACAGTTCTCCATCTCACTTCTGATTTGAAAAACACATTTTAATATTTTAATAGTTGAGCTTGGTCTATTTAAGTTTTAAAATCAAACAGTGGCTGTTCTGACATTTTTTTTTTTAAATTATTATTCATTTCCTCCCATCATAGGACATGGAGGTGAGCCCTAATGAACTGATGACCATCCTCAACAAGATTATTTCAAAACGTGAGTTTCTTCAAGCTTTTGTACACCTGGTATAAATGGGTTTTGGTTGATTGGATTCCAAGTAGATGGGAGAAACACACTCCAGTTTACACTTTGTAAGTTACAAAAGTGATTTGACCACTTTGCTAATTTCCATGAGGCGAGGGTTTATGGGCAGGTTAATGTATGGACTTTTCTTTTCTTTTGAACTTATATTGTTAAATAGGCTCACATAATTTGCACATAAATGTGAAAGGAGACCTGGGAAAGCAATACTACAGCGATCACTGTGGATTTGTGGTAGAGTCGTGACTTGAAAGAGAACATGTTTCACCTTTTAAACCAAACTTCTAATTTAATCCGGGAAAGTTTCAATCCCGTCTGGTTGGTACACCACATAAACACAGCCCGTAATATTTAATAGTAGGTGGAGAATAGGAGGTGTTTTGTGGCTAATTGAATTCATTCAACCATGTAATAAGGAAACAATCTACAGTATTTGAATACCAAATCAAAAGTGGACAAGCTTAAAACATTTTGGACTCGGTTTACACCTGCAATTCCACTTGTGATCAGATTGACCAATACACATTTTAATACCAGATGTAAATAACATGTATAAGCTGTCATTATGTAAATAATACTAAGATAAGCCCTTATTTCACCACTAGATGGTGATCTGAAGACCGATGGTTTCTCCATTGAGTCCTGCAGAAGCATGGTGGCAGTGATGGACGTATCCTTTTATTCAGTCATGTTAATAGATAAGAGCTAAGTATTAATTTTGCGAATAAGTGCACATACTTTACATCGGTTTTTGCCTTTATTATCTGCTCTCAGAGTGACAGTACTGGAAAATTGGGTTTTGAAGAATTTAAGTATCTTTGGAACAACATCAAGAGGTGGCAGGTACCAACACTTTACTATGCTTCATTTACTTTTGAGGTACTTTTTGGGACAAATTATTCAACTATTTTCGAAATTCCAGGCCATTTACAAGAATTATGATGCCGATCACTCTGGTGTGATTGGGTCTGACGAGCTGCCTGGAGCTTTTAAAGCAGCAGGTGAGTACCGTTGTCTGTCCTAAAGGGGCCCTGTAATGTTTTTACACTTTAGGCTTCCTTTAATGCATAATGATGTTTGAACATGAAAACCATCTGCAAATTTACATAGCACAAAGTTCACTCCAAAGTGGAGTGTATTAGTGAGCACTGTTTATGAACACCCTTAAACACTTCTGCTATAGACCTGAGTTTAACTCTGGAATATACATTTCACGGTATCCTGGATTAAAAAAAAGCCCAAGGGCTTGGCTGAGTTGTGATCACAGATCCAATATACTGATACACATCTGACTGCTTTGTCTCTGTGCGTTCAGAAAACCCTATACAAGGAGTTTAAACTGGCAGGTTTTAAAAATGGATGCACATATTTGTTAGTTGTTGTTTGAGAATCCAGTGCATAAAGTGTGTTTGACTTGAAGCAGCATTGTGCAGACTGATCTGTCAAAGTATCATGAGAGCAAATCAAAAGCATACAGCTCACTAGTTGCTCTCATGGTACATTAACGTTAAACACCAATTCCAATTGGCATGCACAATGCTGCTTCCAGTGTTGCCAACTATTTTTAATTAAAAGGTGCTAAGCTCTGCCAGAAAAGTTGCTAAATGTCGATAGATTACATCATATGTCAATTTGCATATTACTGACATCATCAAGTCCAACGCTTTATGTATGCATGTAAATTTAACTAAATTTATTGCTGTTTGTGTGCAGTATATCAGTATAGATATGTAGTGAATGTGCAGTAATCTTTCAGAAGATATAAACGCAGACAAGTTCCAAAACTGTCACTAAAACATCTGCGAAGAAGAAAAGAATAAACAATCAAATTAATTTGTTAAATTTAAAACAACGGAGAACCAGATCCATTTGGCTGTACAAGGGAAATACCTCACACTTGCGGTGCTAAATCATTTGCCGTCAGTATGCAGAGGGGTGATCTACTCTTAGGCTGCAGGTGGGAGAGACTGCTGTACGAGGACTGGGCCACCTGTGAGTGCGCTGAAGCGGAGGAGGGGCCAACGGCATCACCCGCAGCTCGTTGAGAAGAGTAGGAATGATACAGAACAATGGACACATGAGTCTATAAAAATCGCCAGTAACACCAAAAAAGTTGCTAGATTTGTCGCTAGTTGCTTTTTTGAAAATTTGTCATTACATGGATCTGAAAAGTCGCTAAATATAGCGATAAAGTCTCTAAGGGTGTTTTCACACCTGCCTTATTTAGTTTGGTTGAATCGCACTAGAGTTCGTTTTCCCTCTTGGTGCGGTTTGTTTTGGCAGGTGTGAATGTAGCAATCGCACTCAAGTGCGCACCAAAACAGCGTACTGAGGCCTCCTTGAAAGGGGTGGTCTCGGTACGCTTTCAAACGAACTCTGGAACGGGTTGTTTGTGGTGAGAACATGATCCGAACTAGAACTCCTCCTGAAATGACTTGTGGTGCTCCTTCGCCATTTGCAATGCATTAAAACAACCGCAGCTGCACTTCATTCTCAAAATGTATAGTTTGTCTAAAGTAATGTATATAAACTATATAGCATACTATGACAATCAGCCAGCGCAGCCATCACTCCATAGTAAAAAAAGCTACATTTTGTGTCTGTTTGTTTACTTGCAGGAGTTCTATTGCCATTTTCCTGCACGTCAATTTTGACCAATCGAAAAGCAGCTTAGGAAATACAGTCAATAACATCTGGCCAATGAGTGATAGGGATTTTGCCACATGACTTCGTTTTGGTTCTTTTCAACTGGTTTGGACCAAAACAATCAATGTGGTGTGAAAAAGACCCAAAAACAGCAGAAACGTGCTACGATGTATCATTTGTTGCCCTTGGCCAAATGAAACTGAACCACAGATGTAAAAGTACCCTTAGTTGGCAACACTGGCTGCTTCTAGTTGAACTTACCTATTGGCTGGAAATTTCTGGAAAGGGGCGTGGAGAAGCAGCAACAGCTTATTTACATTTAAAGAGGCACACAAAAATGGCTCTTTTTTTATGCAAAAAAAAAAAAGAAATTACAGCAAATTAAGTTAAAAATTACAGCAAGCGATTATATAGATGTTTCAAGCGAAAACAGCACAGACACATTTTGGGACACCTGAGACTCATATCTTGCCAAAAGAGTCTATTTTTAGCTTTTCTAATTTAAAACAAAATAAATAAATATGCTAATGCATCTACCAGTCTTAATTCACATGCAACGAGTCATACTGGAATGGAGTAATTTGTTTATTTTTTTTAAAATATCTATTTATTTTCCCATCTTTAGGCTTCCCACTCAATGACCAGCTTTTCCAGCTGATCGTTCGTCGATATAGTGATGAAAAGGGAAACATGGACTTTGACAATTACATTGGATGTCTCGTGCGTCTGGATGCTATGTGTCGTACGTTCATTTATCCAGGTTTACGTATATTATTAGACTCAACATGAATTGCTATGCTAATGCTTTGTTATTTCCAGGTGCCTTCAAGACACTTGATAAGGACAACAATGGCACCATTAAAGTTGACATTCAAGAGGTACTTTATGCTAGCTATAATTGAAGAGAGCGATTTATCACTTCTCCTAAATCAGCTCTTATATAACTCCTTTGTTTTTTGTTCACAGTGGTTGCAGCTGACTATGTACTCCTGATTGATGCACAACACCATCTTGATTATATTCTTTTGTCAGTTATTCTTTGCAGCCTGTCGTTGCCAAATGTCTTTGTGTTTTAATAACTAACATAATGTTTAGTTTCATTGTTAGCATGACAGCATGATCATACAGTGCCTTCACACTAGGTGGCAGCTTTGTCGCAACGCTAGACAGAGTGTGTTTACATTGCTGTCTCTTAAGGTTCCACTTTATGCCACATATTCATTTTTTATTCCATGCCAATTTTCATTTATTCTATGACTGTGGCTTCATATTGATTTCAACCAAAGATTGAATACGTTTTAGAGTTGAGATGATCGCTTTTAAGGACATTCCAGAGCCATATTATATAATGACTGAGGAAATGAGTCAGCTGTCAGTTTTGCAAACTTATTACTCTGATGCACAAATAAATGATATTTGTTCTGGACATACAAAGGAGATTTTGACTCATTACATGCGCAAACACCAGTTGCTCAGGCAACTCAAGCTACCCGCATCAGGAGCTGAAGTAGGAAATGACTGACGGTTGCAACACCCAATTAAAATCTCCAGCGTGAGATAATGCATGTCACAACAGCCAATCCGCTTCGCGAAGGGGCGTGGTCATAGGAGTTACCTGGGATGAAAACAACTGCCTGCTCTCGCCGAGTACATGATGCTGAATCAGATCAATGAGCAAACACAGGTGTTGAGCGCGAGTTGGTGAACAAAACGATCTTTGTTTTTGACCATCCTCAGGGAAAATAACGCTTAAACGTGTACCTGCTGTCATACGGTGAGTTATATTCATGTTTTGCAGCTTTTGTAGAATTATTTAATAACCGAACTTATTAAAAAGTGTATTAGACATTATGTTAGCATGTTGACATTGGTTAATATAATTTTAAAATGTATTAATCTTAGTTAACATTAATTTAACAAACACGACTAATGATTCAAAAAAGTATCCGTATTATTTATCAGAACTGGGATTAATAAAGACAATAAAGAAAATTAACAGTTAGTTAATGCGAAACTTGACTATGGCTTTAATAGAATAAACGATGTTGCATGGAATTAACCATGGAATTTGTAGTAAAAATGGCAATCAATACGACCAAAACATGGTTGGTTACTACACTATTATTATAATAAAAACATCTTCATAAGGGATAAACAAATGGACAATATTGTAAAGTGTTGTCAGTTAAACATTTATATACACTAAAATAAAGTATGTAATTATACGGTATAAAATATTGTCTTGACAGATTGTTATTATCATCATTCAATTACAGCACACAACGTTACATTATTAGTAAAGGTTTTAAAGCTAATTGTAAATAACAAAAATATAATCTACCTTTGCGTTTGGACAGTGGTCTTTTAAAAAGAACTGATGAAATCACTTCATTAAGTGCATGTCCACCTGTGGTTTAAAACCCATGGGAAAACCCACTTCAATAAATTATACAGTGGCTTGCTTTGCCCATGGGGAATGTGATAAGATGAGTAAATCTTGCCCTTTTCAATGGGATTCATTTGATTATTTCATGTCTTAACATTTTAAAAATAAAAATAAATAAAAAGGCCATTATAAATAGAATTTTAGCTTGATTAATTAAAAATAATTAAATTCCAGTTAAATAAAAAAATGCATTTTGTGTATGTTAACAATTACTTTTTATTTAATATTTTATTTAACATATTCCTGGTTTTGATTTCACATTTTTCTAATGTTTCAGATAATAAGAATTAAAACAATTAATTATAAATCTTTGTGTTTACATTGGGGTTTACAGTGCTTATATTGGCATTACAGCCCCCTGTGTACTGATGCACAACCAGTATAATCTTGAATTAGTTATTGTTAGTGTTGAGAGCGAACTGTTTCTTGCTAAATAATAAAGCTTATTTTATTATGCTCCGGATACCCATATGCCATGGCATGATTTATTGGTCCACATATAACTAAAGGTTTCTTGCAGGCCAAATTTCCGCATATCACTGTTGTGAACCAGACAACACAAACAGATAAATATATTAAAATCTTTATGTTGAATGTGCTTGGAATAAGCAGTCTTTAATAATATATAGATCGTTTTTCATGTTAAAATAACAAGACTATAAACAAGCTTATGTTAATTAAAAATTTAATTAAAGCAGAATATTATTTAAGTTTCCTGCTATTGTTCTGTCTATGGGAAGAGGGGAAGAGTTATCCCTGTTGAAGGGAAGTTTTGTCAATGTCAATTTTATTTATATAGCACTATTAAACACAACCAGAGGTTGACCAATGTGCTGCACAATACACACATTACAACAAAGAAAAATATAAAATTATAGCTAAAATGGACAATTTTCATTGATAAAATGCCAAATCAAAAAGGTAAAATTTTAACCTAGATTTAAAAACAGACAGAGATTAAACAGATCTTATACAGAAGGACAGAGCATTCCACAACCTAGGACCAGCTACTACGAAAGCATGGTCACCCCTGCATTTCAGCCTCGACTTAGGGATACATGACAATCTCTGGTTTGATGACTGAAGAGACCGACCAGGCTGATGCTCAATCAACATGCCTGACAGATAAGAATATGCCAGGCCATTTAGTGATTTAAAGACCAAGAGAAGAATTTTAAAAGTGACTCAATAGTGCAGGCAACCAGTGCAAAGAGTGTAAGACTGGTGTAATGTGGTCATGTTTCTTGGTACCTGTTAAAAGCCTTGCAGCATTTTGAACTAATTGTAAACAGGATAAGATTTTCTGACTAATTCCAAAGTATAGTGAGTTACAATAGTCCAACCTAGTCAGGGCCGGATTAACCAATGGGCATTATAGGCACAGGCCCAGGGGCCCGTGCGCACTTGGGGCCCCTGCAAGGGGGGGGGAAAATGCTGATTTTGGAGTGCAAATAGCGCACCTCGTTGTAATAAGCTAGTTAACTGCTTCCCCCCCAGCGCCGTTTGATCGACAGAGTCAACATAAGTAAAGAGCGCAGTAGACAGCAGGTGGGAGTGGCGTAGCTCGTAAAGATCATAGATATGTGTTTTGAGGCGATCGATCATGAACCCGGTTCGAATCCAGCGACAGATGAACACGTTCTCAGACTTTCAGCCTTAAAATCAAGTGCTTTTTGCCTACTCTTCTTTATCACGAGGGAGACAGTAGGAATCATTAATAAGGGTGTGTATTATGGAAGACTCAGATTTATAGAACTGGATTGGCGCGGTGTTTTATCCAAATCATATGCATTTTAAGTTTGTAGAAGTTATACATTAAAAAAAAACCCTGAATATAAATTTTTAGTACTGCTTCAGTGAACTTGAACAAGTATATTAAAAACCATTAATTTTCACTATATTAGTATTTTTATCAAAGTGTGCTTTAAATGCTTTTAAAATCAGGTAAATCTTTGTAGACTATAAATATATGTATATGTCATTTATTTTAAAAATGCGGGCAAAATATTATAGATTAACTTTATGTAAAAAATATTATATTAATCTTATTTTTTAATTCAACTATAGAGGTGCGGCCTTGTAGGGGGGCCTACAAGACATTGTGCCCAGGTCCCTCTGAATTCTTAATCCGGGCCTGAACCTAGTGGTAATAAAGGCATGGATTATTTTTTTCAAAATGTTTTTAAGAGTCGAAGCTGAAAGAAGCAGGATTTAGCCACTGCATTTATCTGTTTGTCAAAGCTCAAGCCATCATCTAGAATAACACCCAGACAACAAGTTTTGCACAACATTTCTCCTCATTCTGAACAGCTTTAGATCCATTTCTGTCAGTTAAACTGTTTATTTAAAATAAATAATTTAAAAAGTCTCAGGCAACGCAGTGGCGCAGTAGGTAGTGCTGTTGCCTCACAGCAAGAACGTCGCTGGGTCGCAGGTTCAAACCTCGGCTGGGCTGGGTCAGTTGGCGTTTCTGTGTGGAGTTTGCATGTTCTCCCTGCGTTTGCGTGGGTTTCCTCCGGGTGCTCCGGTTTCCCCCACAGTCCAAAGACATGCAGTACAGGTGAATTGGGTAAGCTAAATTGTCCGTAGTGTATGAGTGTGAATGTGTGTGTGGAAATTCCCAGAGATGGGTTGCGGCTGGAAGGGCATCCGCTGCGTAAAATCGTGCTGGATAAGTTGGTGGTTCATTCCACTGTGGCGACCCCGCAAGGGACAAAGCCGACAAGAAAATGAATGAATTAATGAATAAAAAGTCTCATTCAACTAATCATTTTCTTTTTGCTCAGCCTCACAATACCTGTTTTGTACAAATCTGTTGATTGCCTAAATGAAAAATTAATTACTTCTAAAAAATAATGTTATGCTATGTTACTGCTCATTTGCAAACTGGGTGTAGCCAAATATATATTTAATATATTAAATTAAAATAATTAAAACATGGAAATTTCTCAAATTAGGTGAGCATATGCAACATATGATTTTATAGAAGTATACTTTTATTATCATAAATGGCACTTTTACAAAAAAAAAAATGATCTGAAATTGCAACACAAAAGTCTAATTTAGGATGTTACAGAATTGCTATATTCTTCATTTATCCTGTTATTTCATGATTCCATCGACTTAACTGTAGTTTGAGAAAACTTGCTGTAATATAATGTGCATTTTGTGATGTTAAAAGTCATAAAATTTACTATATTCTGTGTTAACATTCTGTACCAACTTGTTACACACTAGTTCCAATCAATTATAAAACAATATTATCTCTGAATCACGTTCATATTTAAAATACTTTGTTAATCATTAGTTATAATAAAGATGTCTCAAACAAATTCTGCAGCAAATGAGCCTCACAGCTTCGTTTAAACAGCCTACCGCCGTCTTTCTTCAGCCAAGAAATAAAGGTGCAATGCCACTGTGACAACTTAAACACAACCTCCAAACACCATGAAGCCGATTGGTTACGTTTGTCGAGATGTATAATTTTCCACCCTAATGCTCGAGATGCAGGCTGATTCTGAGACGCACCTAGCAATTAATAAATGATGGTATTGGTGCTGCGCGAAGGGGGGGTCTGATTTTCTGCCGTGCCGTTTCTTCTTTGTCGTACCAGACCAATTATTGCTGTCAATCTAAGGCATGCTGAGCTTATAAAGCCTTTGCTCTAAGAATAACCGCATCCCTCGACCTGTCCTCCCCCCTGCTGTATTTGCTCAGTTAGGATGGCTGCCGACTCCACCATGAGATCCGAAGTGGAGGAGTTACAGAAGAAGGCCAATCAGATGACTGATGAGGTAATGCGCTAACAATCAATAAAGTGGCAAACTTCAACGCTGACTTGCATTGATTTGTGTGGAACTTCAGCTGATAGCGTGTGTTTTTGCAGGCCTGATTTGATGAGGATGCACAACTCATCATCAGGCCTAGACTGATGACATCAAGCATTTTCCATTAGGGTTACTACAGGTGTCATTAGTTGCTGTGGTGCATAGCAACCTGGATGATGACGCTAAACTCTGTTATATATGTGCCTGCAGTATTATTATGATTCCCATTTTACTGACGTAATGAGTAAATGGTAATGAAGCTGTTATTCTTTGCCAGATTTTCCATTGGGTGTTGTGTAATGGGTAATGAACACTCTACCGGTCTTTAATCACATGACATGGGGCAAGACACACTGTGCTTGTTATTATATCTAATCACTAGATAAATCAATTTGTGCACATTAAATTGAATGAAATTGCTTCGTGGTTCTATCTGTATTATTGTCTTCCTCTAATTAAAACTTATAGGCTTATAGGCTGTGATATACAAAACAATAAAAGACAAACATTGCAACATATTGCAGTGAAAGTTTTGAGTACAAAATAGCATTTTCATTGAAATCAGATTGTAGTTTGTGTGATTTGACTAATAAGATTCGGTTTTAAATGTTGTATGTTTAACATTGTATTTTCAATTTGTACCCGACAGTCTCTTGAGATCACCAGAAACATGAGGCTTCTATTGGAGGAGGTGAGTGATTATTATTCATAACTGCATGCATGCATAATATGTCTCATAACTGCAATGAATTCCTTCTGTGATCATCCCCACTTGATGGTGATTTTGTAAAGTTAACTTGTATTTCAGTGGAAAGTGCCCTGCCAACATAGGACTAGGCATGGACCGGTATAAGATTCTGAATGTATGATAACCTTGGATAAAAATATCACGGTATCACGGTATTGTGATTACTGCTCTAAAATATATTCTTTTTAAATGTCTGGGTAAAAAACTAAAACTCTTTTCCCCTTTGAACACAATATATTTTATTTTGAGAAACATTTTAAATATTTTGGAGCAGTAAACATGTCAGGCTAAATAATTCGAATGATTCATTTATTTCTGCTGTCTTCAGTAGTTTCAAAAACACAGAATTTTTTACAATTTAAAACAGCATTCTTGGTTATCTACTTTGATTTCTACTGGAGATACTGTTGTCCTAAAAAAAAAAAAAAACATAAATAGAGAAATCTTACATATACCATAGGAACGGTATTCACCTTATTCTCTGCGTACGAGCGGGCGCAGCCTTTTGAATCTGTTTGGCTCAAGACTTCCGGTCTCATTCACTTCCATTGATTTTTAGACGTTAACAACAGTTCGTTTTGCTGCATGGTTGCAAACTGATATTTTCTTATTATATTATTCTACTTTGACTGTATAGTTATGCAAACACTATTTTGTAGGTCAGGTAGTTTGACAGTTTTCTGCTGTTTATTATTTCTAGTAATTTATAGACAACTGAATCGGAAGTTCTAAAACAATCGCAAAACCGAGCACACTTCCGCATTGAAGAGTAAGCTCAATATAAGATTTTTTTTTAAAAAGTTTTAAAAGCTTGACTCTTCCAAACCGCGGTATACCTTGATTTCCAGTGAAATCACTGTTAAAATGTTATTTTATCTGCAATGTTAATAAGTGTAATATCTGCAAAAATGCTGTGTTGTACATGCCAGGTCAGTAAGTAATACTTTTTAAAAAATTATTCTAGGTATTTTGTCACGTTTCACTTTTCAGAATTTTAGTTTTGGTAGTTTACAGTATGCATTTTTATTTTAAGCTAAACCTTTCAAAAGTTTAACCACTTGTTGTGCAGATCAGTGGTTCCCAAAGTGGGGGTCGGGACCCCCTGAGGGTTTGCAGGATAATGAGGGGGGTCGCTTGGTGATTTCCAAACAATCAAATTCATTAAATTAAACTATTAGAATTATTATATTTTATCCAAAAACCTATAGAATATTAAAAAAAATGTAGTTAATAGATACATTAAAAAACAGCCTTTAGATTTTTTTCCATTAATTTGAGACCCCTGGGGTGATTACATTACATTAAAAACACAGCAATAGCGTCAGATATATCAGATTGATTTTATGGCATCAGATTAAACTTTCTGACAACATTTACGGTACTCACATAAATATAAAAAATAAACAAAGAATGACTTGGGCCTATTGGTGTGTATGCACTGTTGCGTGCGAGTTTTGTATGTTTATCAGTGGTGGACAGAGTACTGAAAAATCATACTCAAGTAAAAGTACCATTACTTGCCTAAAATGTAGTGCAAGTAAAGTAAAAGTATTTGCTGTAAATATTACTCAAAGTATGAGTAAAAAGTAGCCCTTTTAAAACTACTCAAGAGTAATGAGTAGTGAGTATTATGCTGTCAAAAGCTGATATGTTTACATGTAATTTGTGCATGTGTGTCTAAACGTAACATTCTGTAGTGTATTTAGTTATTGCCCAGAAGGCACACAACATCATGAAACATTAATATTAGATTAGATTTAGGTTGTAATGTCAGGTGACCAAAATTAATTGTAGCAGCTAAGGACAACGTTAATTTGATGTCCAATAGTGACGTCAAATGACGTTGATATTTGGTTGATTTTAGGTTGTTAGAAAGTGACCAAAATCCAACGTTGAGCCAACGTCTTAAACCAGCGTCATATATGATGTCAAATACGGACATTTATTCATCAGGTACGGCAACCAAAATCCAACATCTGATAGATGTCATAGGGGTAACGTTCGCACAATGTCAAGCTGTAACATCATTAGACGTTGACATTTGGTTGGTTTTAGGTTGGACATTGGACATTGACATTGGCCTGACCTTAAGTTCTGATTTTCATTTCCAAACAAAATGCAAAGTCCCCATGACGTTAGAGTTCAATGTCAATCTGATGTCATGTTGACATCCTGTGCCTGCAGGGTGTTTAAGGCCATTTCGGTCATCATACAGTAAACATCCGTCATCTTCTCATCAGTGACATGCATCTAAACAGTCTCTCGGTCAATGCATGTAATGATTTTGAACATCTTCATGGGCACTTTTAATCCTTCCAAACAGTTTGCTGTAATTATAAAGTGCACGTCTTGAGGTAGTTCATTATGATGTGATTTACCTTCTACGGTATGTGCAATTTGATTGGACAGGAATCACAGGACTGATTTTTCTAATCCCTATAGACAAGAAAAATAAAGTAGTGACTGCTGGTTGAAAAAAAGTAATGGAGTAAAAGTACAGATACTGCACTACAAATGTACTCAAGGGAGAGTAAAAGTACACATTTTTAAAACTACTTAGTTAATTACAAATCCTGAGAAAAACTACTCAATGACAGTAATTTGAGTATTTGTAGTTAGTTACTTTACACCACTGATGTTTATAACCATGTCAGATGATATATGGAGTC
Source organism: Danio kyathit (assembly GCA_903798195.1). Classification (NCBI taxonomy): domain Eukaryota; kingdom Metazoa; phylum Chordata; class Actinopteri; order Cypriniformes; family Danionidae; genus Danio; species Danio kyathit. Next base: position 34,446,800 of record LR812533.1, read on the forward strand.
TTGGGTCACTGGCATTGTTATTTTGGGGGTGAAGGGTTGAAAAGTTTGGAACCCGTGGTGTAGACGAATGCCTAAAATAGAAAAAGTTTGTAAAAACCCACAAAACTGTGCAATTTTGTTTTGGAATAAATGTTAAATTAAAATATTAAGCTATAAATATTATATTTAATTGCTTTTAAAATTCACTAGCTGTCTCAAAGTTTTGTTCCTCACTGCTAGAATAATCATAAAGTATCTTTTATTCTTTCATAAAACAAAAATGCAATCATGTGACCATATAGGGGACCATTTGCGCCAAGTAGATCTTCTTTTAAATTACAGTGCACAAACTAAACACCATACAACAATAGCACCATCACAAATTTATATCCACAATAAAACTTTGTTCAATCCAAGAAAATGGAGATGAATTGTTTTCCTAAGCGTGCTCAATCATTTTCATTATTCTTCAACAGAGTAAAGATGCGGGGATCAGGACACTTGTTATGCTGGACGAGCAGGGAGGTAATGAATTCCCTCTATAGTTAAATAGAGCTAAACAATGAGCTAATTACATACAAATGCATCATTGTTGCATCTATTGGAATTATGTTAATGCTACTGTATATTTACAAGATGTGGGAGTATATAGACTGTGCTCTTCATTCTTTATTTCAGTACGACATATATAAATACATCTATATATGATTCTGTACGTATGGAACCTTGTATGTCTTTGTGTGTGCATGCTTGCATATATCTCCCTCTTTCGATTCCACTTCTTGCTGCCTTCCCCCATCTCCCCCGCATGGGCAGAGCAACTGGACCGCATAGAAGAGGGCTTGGATCAGATCAACAAGGACATGAAGGAGGCTGAGAAAAATCTGACTGACATGGCCAGGTGTTGTGGTCTGTGCATCTGGCCATGTACAAAGTAGGTCTCCTCCCAGACACCTGAGCCACGGCTGGGCGGTCAATGATGTCACCTCTCTGCCCATGCATTTGTCCCGTTGGATAAGCTGTCCTGCTTTGATGTTGCTTTATATTTGTCAGTTTTTAGCTGTTTTGTGAGCAGAGGTTGATCCAATAGCTCAAATGTTTTTTTTTTAAATTGGAACCAAAAGTTGTGTAACCCATGCTCACATAACAAAATCAGTGTTTTATTTTTATCCATCATTTAATCCATAATTTTTACATTTATGTTTGTCCATTTGGCTTGTCATTTTGAGCTAGAGCTGTTATTGATGTTCAGGGCCAGATTTACTAAATAGGGCAAATTAATGTGACTACAATTCAGTAAAGTGCAGGTGAGGGTGAAAAGTTTTGCACAAATTCAAATTAATGTAGCTTTATAATTGATATCTGTGGATAACAACATTGTAAAACCTAACAGTGAAAATTACTAAATGAAATCAGTTAGTTTAACTTAAAATAAAAAAAAGTTACTTTGACTTAATGAAAAAGAGTTATGGTAACTCAAAAACTGATTATATTAATTAGGACTCAAACTAAATGAGTTATGATTGAATTCATTATATTTTTTGCATTAACCTAACCATAACTTACCAAACCATTTGAGTAGCTATATACTGTATTTGTTTGGACTTAATTCGTTATGTTAACTGAACTTAATACCGATTTGATAACTGAAATTAAAATGGTAAAGTTTCGAATACTGTAAATGTTTGACGATATCAACACAAATAATATATGTATATAAATCACCATATATGTAAGTTTGCAGTACTCAAACTATTTTGTTTCAAAACTTAAACGGTTTAAGTTAAATTATCGGGTTTTCAGGCAATGTTATCTGGCAGAAAAAAAACTCTTTTTATTACATTCATTTTGTGTTCGATTTATTTTGGGAGCTTAAACAATAACACAGATATTCATAACTCATATTGCATGATTGAATGTACTTTCTTATATATGAACGTTATATGTAAGGCTGTGCCTGAAAGGGAAACTGCAGTAAGGCCAACTACAAATATTACAGATAATAATTATATTATTTATATATATAAATTATAACACATATACAGATCTTTATTAGTGTTTTTTTTTCTGTTGACCAACTTACACAAGTCATCTGACATATTGGAACAGTCAATGCCAATCCATGAACAATCAAAAGCAAGTTGAACTGTAGTTATGTGCATGTATAAATATATACACTCACCGGCCACTTAATAGGTACACCTTACTAGTACCGGGTTGACCCCCCTTTTGCCTTCAGAACTGCCTTTATCCTTTATAGCATAGATTCAACAAGGTACTGGAAATATTGCTCAGAGATTTTGGTCCATATTGACATGATAGCATCACGCAGTTTCTGCAGATTTGTCGGTTGCACATGCATGATGCGAATCTCCTGTTCCACCACGTCCCAAAGGTGCTCTATTGGATTGAGATCTGGTGACTGTGGAGGCCATTTGAGTACAGTGAACTCATTTTCACGTTCAAGAAACCAGTCTGAGATGATTCGCGATTTATGACATGGCGCGTTATCCTGCTGGAAGTAGCCATCAGAAGATTTGTACACTGTGGTTATAAAGGAATGGACATGGTCAGCAACAATAGTCGGGTAGGCTGTGGCGTTGGCAAGATGCTCAATTGGTACTAATGGTCCCAAAGTGTGCCAAGAAAATATCCCCACACCATTACACCACCACCATCCTTGCTTTCATGTTGTTGACGCCGAATTCTGACCCTACCATCCAAATGTCGCAGCAGAAATCAAGACTTTTCAGACCAGGCAACGTTTTTCCAATCCTCTATTGTCTAATTGTGGTGAGCTTGTGCGAATTGTAGCCTCAGTTTCCTGTTCTTAGATGATAGGAGTGGCACCCGGTGTGGTCTTCTTCTGCTGTAGCCCATCCGCCTCAAGGTTCAATGTGTTGTGTGTTCAGAGATGCTCTTCTGCATACCTCGACGGTTGTAACGAGTGGTTATTTGAGTTACTGTTGCCTTCTATCAGCTTGAACCAGTCTGGTCATTCTACTCTGTACCTGGCATCAACAAGGCATTTGCGCCCACAGAGCTGCCGCTCTCTGGATATTTTCTTTTTTTGGACTATTCTCTGTAAACCCTAGCGATTGTTGTGCGTGAAAATCCCAGTAGATCAGCAGTTTCTGAAATACTCAAACCAGCCAGTCTGTCACCAACAACCATGCCACATTCAAAGTCACTTAAATCACCTTTCTTCCCCATTCTGATGCTCGTTTTGAACTGCAGTAGATCGTCTTGACCATTGCTGCGTCCCAATCCGCATACTATCCGTCCTAATTAGTATGTGAAAGTAGAATTAGTATGTCCCAAATCGTAGTATGTTGAAAAGAGTATGCCAAAAACTCCCGGATGGTTTACTATTTCTGGTCAAAATTTTAAGTGTAGAAGCGCCCATACTCTAACCGCTGATATTGCCCACAGTACATTGCGCGTTGGACGTGAATTCGATTAAAACTACAAAACGTGGGTGAAAAGTGTAAACAAACTACAAACATGATGGACGCGCGAGACCAACCGTCAAGCAGAGAGGCTTCGGTAGAGATGTTTGTATGACTGTTAGTTCATATCTAGCCCACTGGAGAATATTTAAATAGCGTTGTCTGTGTTATATTTCATCTGCAACAACAATACTGAACTTATATAAAGACGTGTTTGGACATTACCGTCTGAATGCAGAATTATCCAAAGACCTGAGGAGATTTCTCTGCATGAAAGACTCGTGAATGGGAGATTATCCTGCTGCTGCTTCTCCAATAAGGTAGGAAATTAAATACGACAGAAATGTGGATGATTGACATGGCTCTTAACTACGCAACACAACGATCTGTGTAACGAGGAAGTAGTATGTCCCAAAGCTTGCATACTTTTCTGTTACACACTCAAAAGTATATATTTTTTCTCCACAAAAAAAAGTACATACTTTTAGGTCGTAGTATAAGTATGCGAATTGGGACGCTGCACATGTCTACATACCTAAAGCCATTGAGTTGCTGCCATGTGATTGGCTAATTAAAAATTTGCGTTAACGAGTAGTTGGACAGGTGTACCTAATATAGTTGCTGGTGAGTGTATATCCTTAACATCACAAGTATTCCTGGTTTTTATCCTAACCTTTTTTCTACACTCTCCTTCCTGTTTGTAGAAGTTGCACAAGAACAATTGAACAATCTTTTAAAATATCTGTATCTGAAACAGACTTTTCTCGTAAATGTTTCCTGTGCGTGACATTGAGTTGACAGTTCCAAGATGGCAGACATCTCTGGAGTATTCAAATTTATAGTTTATAAACTGCATGTCTTAAGTACATCCTGACAGTAGCTTTTTGGTTAGTTTGTGCACCAAAGGTTTGTGCTGTTAGTAAATCTGGCCCATAGTGGTTTGTGGGTGTGTGGTGTTTCTTGCTTAGACAATGTTTTTTTTTTTTTTTTTATCTTGTCCCTATACTTTAACCCACAAAACCTCCATACTTTGATCCCACCATCCGTCATCCAGAGCAACTGGAGCGGATTGAGGAAGGGCTGGACCAGATCAACCAGGACATGAGGGAAGCTGAAAAAAACCTTACAGATCTGGGCAAATGCTGTGGTCTGTGCTCTTGTGATAAGTATGTGATGTTTGGAGGGGCTCAGCTTCTAGTGTGCTTGCATGAAACTTTGCATGCATCTCAGCCATCTTGTGCCATGCAGTGGTTGCTACTGTAAACTCAAGAAATCACAGTAAAAACTGGTTGGCAAGGCTTTTGTTTCTAGGAAGTATATGTGTGTAGCAGAGGTGTGTAGCACCTCTAAAGGTGCTCCAGCGACAGACGCTAGAGGCCATGTTCTTTAGCCTTCTTGGTAGAGCAACCGACTCCTATGTGGAAAGTCACCGGTTTGATCCCAGCTCAGAGCAGATTGGATGGTGTAGGACTAGGGGGTTAAATTTGTGCCATGACCTGGATGGGGGTGAGTGTAGCAGAGGTCAGCTAGTGAAGTGCTGTGCAGGTAAACCTCACTTCTCTGACCTATAAAGGTGCTCTAATGACAGATGCTAGAGGCCATGGTCTTTAGACTTCTTGGTAGAGCAACCAACTACCATGCAGAAAGTTGCCGGTTCGATCTCAGCTCAGAGCAGGTTGGGTGGTGTAGGGCCAGTGGGGTTACATGTGCTCTTAACTTGAACATTTTAAAAGAAATAAAAACAGTTTTAAAGGGCTAAGAGGAGTAATTTACAAACAAAATCACTTCATTTAAATACAAAACTTATTACAGGTTTTAAAATATGTCTTTTAAATATGTCTTTTTATTGTCAGTTGTGTATCCTAAACATTGCATCAGATCATATATTTGGTGTATTTTGCAAACAAAATATGAATAATAATCAGAACAACAGGAATGTAAATGTGAACAAGACCAAATTCTGTTAAAACTCTTGTTTTTAAATCACTTTACCAAATCTACTCTCAATTGTTGAAAGACATCTCCACTTCCTTCCATTGTATAAAAGTGAAGCCAAAACGGTCCATGTATGGCTGCTGTCATCTTTTAAGGCCAGAGTCTGCACAATATAACAATCAGCTGAAGCTGTGGTATTAAATTCCTAGACACAAGCACACACTCATTTTTATAGAATCAAATAATTAGCTCAGAGAAATCTTAGTAGAAAAACAAACACTTGAAAAAATAAGCTACCTAAAATGACAGAAACCATGTTTTGGAAACAATTGTTTGATGAGTTTATGTCCATTTCGTTTACATGGAGCAGGCGGTGTTAATATCAATACTGCAGCCAACCACCAGGGGGAGATAAACTGTTTTGGCTTTACTTTTCAAGACTGGCACACTTGTTTAAAGCTCATGAGCCAGGCCCATGACTAAAGAAGTCAGGCCAACTCCATATTAGTTACTGTGATTTTTTTTTTGTGGGGTGAATTGAAAACCAGCGAACTGTATGCTCAGGGTCAGCACTGAACTCTACTCAAACAATTTAGGCAACTATTGCCTAAATTCACAGATCATTTCTCAAAGTTGTGGTTGTTTGATAAGAGGTATGACTAATTTGGTACTTTTAATGTCTTTCATGAATGTTTCTCTCAGATTAAAGGACTTTGAAGCAAGTGGAGCATATAAGAAGGTGTGGGGTAATAATCAAGATGGAGTGGTGTCGAGCCAGCCATCCTCTCGCGTGGTGGATGAGCGAGAGAAGATGACCATGAGCGGTGGATATATTAGAAGGTGCCTGGACCTTGGCTCTCTTCAGCAATGCTGAAAGTAGTTTAGGCTTAATATTTTTTATGGAAAACATTAATTCACCATTTATAAACAGATCTTCACTGTATTTTATTTATTCATTAAGTCAAACTAAAGGGATAGTTCACCCAAAAATGAAAATTACCTCATAAATTATTCTTATTTATGCATCATTTTTGTGGTTTTTTAAAACCATTACAAGTTTCTTTCTTCTGCTTCTTCTTTACTAGAACATTTATGTTAAGCTGCTTTCACACAATCTACATTTTAAAAGTGCTATAGCAATAAAGATGAATTGAATTAAACACAAAATAAGATATTTTACAGAGTGCTGTTTGCTGTTGGCACCCATTGATCTCTATTGTAGGAAAAAAAATACTATCGAAGTCAATGTGTGATAGCTACCAGCATTTAAAAAAATATCTTCTTTTGTGTTCAGCAGAAGAAAGAAACTCAAACAGGATTTGATCAAGTGAAGGGTGAGTAAATGATGGCAGACTTTTCATTTTTGGGTGAACTGCCTTCAAATCAACAACTGAATCGAATCAAAATGAGACCTTGCCAATTGAATACAAATCGGGACATCTGAATCTAATCTCAGCCTTAGTTTCAACAAATATATTAAACAGCAAACAACATTAAACAATTATTTAGCACCAAACAGTTATATTGGGATGATTAGAATGAAATGACACTGAAGATTGGAGTAATAATTCAGACAAGAAATTATAATTAAAATATAATCATAAAGAAAATGGTTGTATTAATATACCATAATGTAAATCGTGAGTATATCATAGCATTACTGTATTTTGTTATCAAATAAATTAAGCATTGCAGCATAAGTTCCTGTTTACAATTGGTTATTATGATATTTTTTAATCTAGTAATCAGTGGATGATGCTAAATACAAGTATAATCAAGGTCTAAAACAGTTTTAAACATTTTTTAAGTGTTCTGTTCATCAAAGACTCAAGACAACAGTGACTTGACAGTGTGTTTTTGTTGGTTTAACTGTTTGACAGAGTCACAAATGATGCAAGGGAGGATGAAATGGAGGAGAATTTGGCCCAGGTTGGCAGTATCCTTGGCAACCTCAGAAGCATGGCACTCGACATGGGCAATGAAATCGACACCCAGAACGTCCAGATTGAACGCATACAGAGCAAGGTCAGTGTCTGGAAGGCAAATCAAAGAGCAGCTGAACCTACTTCTATTAATCATTCTTTGTTCTCTATTCTTCTCTTGCAGGCCGTGGTCAATGAATCACGCATCAATGAGGCCAACCAGAGAGCCACAAAGCTAATATCAAGATAAAACATAGGATTTGGTTGTGTTAAACACGTTTAAAGTCTTCTTTAGCAAAATGTGCACATGATAATACAAATTATACGTTTAAATGATTGCATACTGATATGACAGTAAGAAATATTATTAGGCCCCGACAACATAGCTGTACTTACATTAAGGAAAAATGGATTGAATGTTGACTAATCTGTTTTGTGTTTGTAATTTAAGCATGTACTGTACATGAAAGCACTTCATTTAGTCTGCCATTCTGGTTTTTGAAACCTACAGAACACTTGTGATGGGTAATAATAACTATTCAGAAAAAAAAGTTTCTAAAGTTTTTAGGTAAATGTGATGTCTTTTGCCTATTTTTTTTTTTTTTAATAAATTTGTTTTAAAAACTAAATCAGTTTCTTCTTCTGGAGAGCCACAACCCTGCAGAATCCCAACCCTGCTTTAACACACTTGCTTTTAGGTTTCAAACAAGCCCGAAAAACTCAAATAGTTTGAGTTATTTTTGAAAGGCATTTATACTTACAGTACAAGTTTCAGTATGGAGCTAATAATATGCCAAAACAATCTGAATTTGAAGTGTGTTAATTTTAATTATTGACTATTGTAATTTAATAAATCAGAATTTTTATATTTCGTTAAAAAAAATTAATTTCTTAATTTGAATTTTTAAATCTGAATTTCTTAACCTGAATTTCTGGATTTGAATTTTAGGATATTGAATTTAATGTTCTGAATTTCTTCATTTTGAAAATTTGAAACTATTTTTACAAACTGGATATCTGCAGTCTATCAATTCAGAACAAAAAATCTGAAGTTTGAAAATACAGCTATAAAAAATTCAGCCTTGAAAAATTCAGTTGTTTTAAATTTCAGAAGTTCAATATTCAAGTTATGAAATTCAAATTACAAAATTTAAATTAAGAAATTCAAGTTTAAATTAAGAAATTCAAATTCAAAACATTGTTTTAATGGCATATAAAAATTCCGATTTATTAAATTACAATTGTCAAAAATTCAAATTAACACCATTAATCAAATTCAGATTTAGATTCTCTCACTGGGATAGTGGTAACCAGTTTTAGTCACAATTGTAAAAAAGAATGTGATTTATGGATATTATGGTGAGTGAGTGTTGCATCGTGTGTCGCTCTGCATCAATAGCGATGTTTCCATCCACAAATTTTTTTAAATAGCATTTTAGATTATCGCATTCAAAAGATATAGTAATTTTCAAAACATAGATTTTGAAAATGTGCATAAAAGAACATATTCGCATAAATAAGTAGAATAAACCTTTTAGTCGAAAAAAAAAATGTGCATAAACTACAATGGAAACACTTTTACCAAATAACTTCCAGGATGTGCATTAAAAAATTCTTGCGATTTTGTTATGAAATCATGTGATGATAAAAAAAGATTGTGTAATGGACACCATTATTGGCAAACCAGCAGGCCGACTACATTGTAAAACATCTGAAATGTTGTTTTGCTCATTCTAATATGCTTTAACCAAAGCCGTCATCACAGTGGTTTAGTATTATTATCTCCAGAATGATTTTGTTTTAAAAGAGTTGACAGGAGTGCTTTTTCTAATGTCTTGTTATTCTAAAGTACTTAGAAGTTCTAAAGTTCTATTTATCAAAATTAAGCTAACCAATAAAGAATGTTCTGGGAACACATTTCAGAAAGTTATCGGCACACGAAACAAGCATTTTTATCATGTTTTTTTTATCGAAAGTGTATTTTTGGGACCGATTTATTACTGATGAACTATTATTGTATATTATGAATAACCCGTTTTTACAGATATGGTTAAAACTGTTGTGACTTTTGTGGTTAGTGTGGTTTATTTACAATAACCAATTGTCTTTTTTGGGCTTCATCTGTATTAAACTCATGGTTAATTACAAAAGTATGAGGATCATAAATATTTCTTTAGCTGAAAATCTTTTTTAAAATGATTTTGCATTGTTGGAAAAAAATAATCTAGCTGCCATTATTTAGCAGTTATATTTTGCTTTTATCATTAGCCTACTCATTTTCTCTTCTGTGGAACACAAATGATGGTTTTGTGGTCTGGCAAGTCTGAGCCTGGTCTCTATTTTACTTTGGGTTACATTTTTTGATGAATCTAAAGGTTAATTAATCTCATTTTCCTAATAACTCGCCAACTATGTTTTACAGATAAAAGGTTGCCCATGTGTTTGGGAAACGCATGAATGTGATTAATGTTCACTTTGTGATGAAATATCTCTTTAAGACAAATCTCTACTTAGCTTTTTTTCAGACTCATGCAAACACATTTGAGGAAATCTCACTACGCCCACCTACCGGTTGCTCGAGGCGATTGCAGTGCCACTCCCCTTGTCTGACAGAAAAGCTCAAAATGGTGGTGCTATTTTTTCACAACCACCTCATCAGCGAATTGTTTAAAATATGAAAATAAAACATTATATTTTGATGACACACAGATTGCTGCTTCATTTATTCGCATGGTTGTGTCAGTGAAAGATTTTGCAGGTCGATTAACGACCTGCAGACCCCAAATGAATGACAAAAGATACAACACAACCCAATGTTTTTCCTTCAATCAGTCGCTCACTTGCGCAAAGGCCTACATTTATTCTAGACTCTGTTACTATGCAGAATGGATATCATGAATTGTCAAAAATCTTATTTTTATCCATTTATAATCGTCTTGCACGTTCATTTTAGTAGGCATAAATACATTTTAGTTTAAAGCATTTTTAATTATAGCTTATTTAACTCTTTACAGTAAAATACACTACACCCATACATCTATCAAATTCTTGATGTTTTAAAATAAGAAATATTTACAAGAAGCAATATTTAATCGAGTAGCTATATATCTAGCTGACTATATTATATCAGATAATATAACAGGCTATAATAAAATATTTTTCTTGATTTATAAATCAATAAAATTCTATATCCAGCCTACTTGATATACATTTTATTAATTTCACACTAGGAAACAACAATTTCCAAATAAAAAATCCAGATTTTCCTATAACAACTCTCTTTCTATACCTTGAAAGTTACTAAACACTGTATACTACAGTGGGAGAAAATGCGTACAAAACCCGTCACTTCTACGATAAGGCTACAGAATTTACGATAAATTCCCATTGTATGTGGAAAAAATGGCGACTTAATGTACTTTTCTTCAACTGTGAGTTGAACATTTCCACGTTCAGCCTGGGCCACAGTGTGCGTGTACGCGTGTTTGTGTATTCCACACAGGCATAGGGCAGGATTACTATAGAATGTTGGCGAACTATCGTTGTGGAGGGGGAAAAACACGTAGAGCTGAGTCTGCGCGACGCAGGGGATCACAGCCTACGAAGTTTATCGGGCAAGACTACAGCGACAAATCCTAGGACACATTCGGCCGCGGCGTAGGTAATTAACACTCAACATATCTCTAATATCAATGGCGAGAAAGTTTTTTGCCGTTTCCAATGCGCGCTGTTAAGATTCGACGTCAAATTCGTTCGGAAACGCGTCTACGAAATGTGTGCGTAGTCCATTTTCCTACTCGGCATGCAGGCTAAAGCTGCGAACGGGATCCGTTTATATAAACCTATTAGCATTTCTGACCGAATTATGGCTAATTGTACACCCGAATACAGCTTTTCGCTATCGCGTGAATGTTTTGCGCGTGCTCTTTCGTAAATGTGAGATTTGAGCGCTTGATGTTGATGCTGTATGTCCGTGATGGCGCTCGCTCGGTTCTCTCTATGCTCCTTTTGCTCTCTGACGATTAAGGCAGGAAAACAACAAAGAAGCAGGAAGCATATGGGCTCACCGGCGAGGCGGTGTGAGATCACGCCGCAATTAGTTGTAACAGTTAATTTAAAGTAAAAGGATCCCGGAAAAATGTGAATCTGTGCTTTGCCCAGACAATCTCTTGTCTGCATGTGCTGTCATTTTAAAGAGCTGAACAAGAGACTGTCATCGCATTATGAATCATGGATTATTTATAGAATAAATATTAGAAATGGGGGGAGGTCTTCAAGCATGAAAACAATAAGTGAAGTGCTGCTTTAACTGTGTTTAAAAATAATGACTGTCATACATTTCTACCATTGTTTGCTGATTGCAGACACAAAAATGCCATTCAGTGTCACGGAATTTTTGTGCAAAAGAAAAAAAAGTCATGCATATTTAGAAGAAGAATGTTTTGTAAAAGACTTTATTGAAGGATTAAATTACTGTGCAGCCCATTAAGATTAATAGTATGTTTTAGTTTTTAAAATGACACTTAATTCATGCTTGTAAAAAATCCTGTTTTGCCTATATGCTTTTAATCACTTAAAATATTACATTTAGTTTGAGCACTTATTGTTTTAATAAATTATTTGAAAAATTACCATAAAGTAAACTTAATTTTTGCTTTTAACCTGCTTTTTATTCAACTAAAATGCCTTTTGTGAATAAGTGACAATACTAACTAGGATTTTCATTAATTCATTCATTCATTCATTCATTCTCCTTCGGCTTAGTCCCTTTATTCATCAGGGGTTGCCACATTGGAATGAGATGCCAACTTATCCAGCATATGTTTTACACAGCGGATGCCCTTCCAACTGCAACCCAGTACAACCCAGTAAAAGTCTTATATCTCAAAAACTAAAATTTAGGCTTTAAAAAGTCTTAAAATTACAGAAATATTGTGATGTAGGTCTTAAACCTTTTTAAAACAGGTCTTAATTTTGCTTTATGTTGAGCTACCCAATCTGGCCAACACTCATCCAATAAATAAATGATAAACTTTTGCCTTTTTATTTAAGAATGTACTTTTTTAACTTTATTTACCATAATGGTTTAATTATTTTCCTTACAATAACATTTTCCATGTGTTTACTGCTGAGATAGCTGACCAGGGGCCTGTTTCAGAAAGGAGGTTAAGTGAAAACTCTGAGTATTTTAACCCTGAAATGAGAGAAACTCTGGGTTTTCCGTTTCAAAATGGCAGGTTTGTCAAACTCGAGAAAGCAGGGTAAGTCAAGCCTGTTTCTGAAAGAGAGGTAACTTTAACTCAGAGTCAGTTACCGTGGTAACTTACTCTGTGAACCTGGTCAGGAGCAGGTTTTATTCTCTAAACTCAGAGTTTCTGTCGGTCTGCTCTCCTTATTTAAAGACGAAGCGGTATTTCTCGCCTTAGATTTACGTTTCCACACCTATTTTAATGTGCATTTTGGATATGCGCATAAAAAATTGGTTGATGGAAACGCCAAGATGCACATAACTTTTGAAAATAGGCATAATAAACATGCGCATAACTGAGTAGGATAAACTTTTTATTCAATAAGAAAAGATGTGCATAAACTACGATGGAAACACTTTTACTGAACAAATTCCAGTATACGCATTAAAAAGGTTTGTTATAAGAGATCATATGATGATAAAAATGTGTGTGAATGGACAAACCAGCATGTTGAGCACACTGTAAAACATCTAAAATGTTGTTTTGGTCACGCCTTAACCGTTTCAGTATTATTATATTATTAATAACCTTCAGAGAGTCTGCAGCGTGTCAAGAGCGTCTGTTCTCCGCGTGCGCATCTTAAACGCCACCACGCGTTCATTGTGTGTCGGCATTGTCTTCTGAGGCACAAGTCACTTATTAAATAAAGAACATGTTCACGCAGCTTCTTCTACCGCAGTAAATTCTGTTTTTACTGTTGATATTTAGCGCCAGTTAATCAGCAAGTGACAATTTTTTTCTCTTTGACTGGTTGGATGGAAACGCTGCTTTACTCGCACACTTTTATGCGATATTCCAGTTTTGCACATAAATTTTATTTGCGTTCAGTCACACAAAGAACAAAGTCGCGTACGAGAATAGCTTGTCCTTTTTAAATAATTAATTAGCTTAAATTCACTGTCCTACTAACTAGATTAATGGGATTATTACTCGTTCTAAAAACTATTTTTTTTTGTTCTGCTTACATTGTAAATGTCATATCATCCTCTACCACTCGAACTATAAAAAAGGCAGACACACAAGTGAATTTTTAAATCTATTAAAACTGATCAATGTGTGCAAAAGTGGGAACCTTAAATTAAACATTTCCACTAAACATTAAGCTAAGGTTATATGCATTCTTGTTTTGTCAAATTTGTTGAAGAAATGCGCTAGCCTATTTTATGTAATTTAATGCAATTACATCTGAAATAACTTTTAAAAAATGGCCAATAAACTTAACACATTACATTACTTTTTTATTATACTTAATTATTTAAATACTTTAAATGTAAACTTGTGCAATAACTTGAGCAGCTATGTTTTCCCACGCTATCTGTCTCTGTTTCACTGATGCAGTGGTGTTGCTTTTTTAAATATATGCTCATATTTGCTATAACTTTGCATGAGCACATCAAGTTCAGCTGGAGAACTCGTAATATCTGCGCTCCATTGATAATGCCTTTTTATAGTTGCGGTGTGCGCGCTTAACTCTGAGTTGGTCTACTCAAAGTTGATTGACCCAACTCAGATCAGCTGTTCTGAAACCGAAAACTCTGAGTTTTTAATCTCTCGATAAATCAACTCAGAGTTCAAGTTTAAACTCCGAGTTGATTGAACCTCCTTACTGAAACAGGCCCCTGGACAGATTGTTGTGCATACATTTAGTTTTTAAAACCTTTTGAAAAAATTAAATAAATTTTTTTTTTTTTTTATAAAGGTTATGTTGAAAAAAAGTGTATGTATACAACTTTAAAATATTTTGCCTAGAATTAACTAAAATATAATTTTTTAAAAATTATTAAATTATTATTATTGTATTATTAAATTATTAAAAAAAAGTTTGATAGGGAAAACAAAATTTTTTTCCAACTGGGCTATACGAAAAACTCTGAAGCGTTTAACCCTGTATGAGTCTAGAATTTCATTCATAATGGTTCTAAAAATTTCTTAAAAAGTCTTAAATTTAACTTGCTGAGACCTGCAGAAACCCTGATACACACTCATGCACACACATACACTCCAGCCAGTTTAGTTTATTCAATTCACCTTTACAGCATGTGTTTGGACTGTGGGGGAAACCGGAGCACCCCGAGGAAACCCATGCAAAAACGGCGAGAACATGTAAACTCCACACAGAAATGCCAACTGACCCAGTCGGGACTCGAATCAGCACCATTCTTGCTGTGAAACAACAGTGCTAACCACTGAGCCATCGTGTCGCCCATTTTTTTTTTTTAATCAGAAAAATCATCTTCCTGACAAATGTGTAAAATTTAGTAAGTTGTAAGATCATGGCAAAGTATACAAATATAAGTTGTTAGTTAGCAGTCTGTCAATAGTCTTATGCTGCCAAATGATTTTTTTGGTAAATGATTTCTATACTGTAAAAATGTAAAATAGTCTTTATTTATTTTTATTAGTGTCTATTCTTATTGATAAGCTTCACACAATCTTCTTTTTTAATAATTTTGAGTTTAAATAATTGTTCATTTTTATTTCAGCCATCTAATCTCAGCAAACCTTCTGATGGATTTTGTGTAGAAATCCTGCTTGATTTGACTGCGATTGGTAACACAGCGAGGGGTTTTTGGAAGGAGGAAGGATGTCGGAGTTTATGCCTTACCCGTACAGAAGGCCGGGGGGTGCTTTGATGCGCTTTAAGAAAAGAAAGTCACGCTTCACATTCCAAGAGGTGGAACTGCTGCTCAGCGAAGTGCAGAAAAAACGGCATATTCTAGTTGGTAAGACATGCTGTTTTTGCATTCGTATCACGTAACACAGCAGAATCTGGCATCAATTTGAGAGTATGGAAATTATGTTTAACATACATGAAGGATAATAGTTAATACTATAACTTCCATTGGGGTCAACTTTACTCATAGCTGCTTTTCACATGTACAGCCTTTTTTTGTCACACTTCCATTGTTAAAAAATCAGGGCTCTCATGGGTGTTTGAAATCCTTTAACAGCTTAAAATTCAAGGCCCTGTAAATCTTAAAAAAAATAAAGTACATAGATACAGGTCCTTGAAACTGGCTGATTTTATTTTGTGCAAGGTTTCTTGAAAAAAAAAATCCATATTATTCCCTCTGGTCCACTAATGTGTTATTTCTCCAAACATTTTGTGACCAATGCATTCTGGCTTGCTTGAATTACATTAGTAACTCATATTTACACACATTTTCCTGCATTAGGTACTTTGTGTTGTACATTGCCTTGATGTTCATGCTTGCACAAAAGTGGTGATAAACTGTAGTTTTTTTTATTTTATTTGGGCAGTAGATTATCAAAACTTTTGTGCGTGGCAAAGTACAAAGTTGTAATAATCAGTTGCCCAAATTAAAAAATTATTAAATAAAATGACCTTAATTTTTATAAGGCATTTATACTCACTGGCCACTTTATTAGGTACACCTTACAAGTACCAGGTTGGACCCCCTTTTGTGTTCAGAACTGCCTTAATTCTTCAATAATTTTCAGGTACAGTACATCAACAAGTTATTTGTGCCTACAGAACTGCCGCTCACTGGATATTTTTTCTTTTTCGGATCATTCTCTGTAAACCCTAGAGATGGTTGTGCGTGAAAATCCCAGTAGATCAGCAGTTTCTGAAATACTCAGTCCAGCCCGTCTGGCACCAACAACCATGCCACGTTCAAAGTCACTTAAATCACCTTTCTTTCCCATTCTGATGCTCCGTTTGAACTGCAGCAGATCGTTTTGGCCATGGCTACGTGCCTAAATGCATTGAGTTGCTGCCATGTGATTGGCTGATTACAAATTTGCGTTAACAAGCAGTTGGACAGGTGTACCTAATAAAGTGGCCGGTCAGTGAACACTGTGTCTGCAGGTCATATTTACCTATATAATTCATTTATATTATTGTGCTATAATCTTTGCACTGCTTGTATTTTAACAATCTATGTTGCTAAGAAATACTTTTCACTCACTAAGATAGTGGTAACCATTTTTAGTCGCAGTTGATAAAAGAATGTGATTTATGGATATTAGAGACCTTAACCAACAATGAGTGATGGTGAATCTGATGGTGAGTGTTGCGTCCTGGGTCGCTCTGTATCAGTAGCTATGTTTCCATCCACCTATTTTTATGTGCATTTTAGATTATCACATAGGGCGATCTGAGTGAACCTGCATGATTCATGTGAATTTTGGTTTTACACTCTGCCCCGCATCAGAGAACAATTACATTTTTTAATTATTTCGAAAGAGTAATGATGTAACAAAATACTGAATCAAAATCAAACAACTGATTCAAAACAAAACATTCATAAACTTTTTTTTTTTTTTTTGAAAGCAGCCATTACTAGACTCTAGATCAGGGGACTGAGTTTGGCCACCCCTGCTCTAGACATTACTTGACAGTGGCATAGTGACCATGTTTTTAGCCATATCAAACCCATAGCCATGTGAATAGGTAAATTATACCTTCTGGTGGGTTTAGGTATTCAATGACCCCTAGTGATTATATTGTTTAAGGTCCCATGAAGTGCTTTGACATGCTTTTTTTTTATTCGATGTTTGACGTAATCTCAACCGAAACATGAAGAGAGAGCAGGACATAGAGTAGCTCCTCCCCTTTAAAAAACATTTATAACCAAATAATTTTATTTTGATTTATCACAGCTCTGCCAGTGAGAGTGGTTAAGCTCAAGCACATCAATTGTGAAGCGTCTTGAAAGGGGCGGGGCATGTGGATACTAGCAAGCATTTGATTGGCCATGATTTGATGAGAAACTAAAGTAAATATGGTAACGTGAATAAAACCGTTGATCTATTTAGGCGGAAGCGACAAACTATAAGCTTTAGATGTTTATAACTATTTTATATCTTCTAAACGTGAATTTTGTCACTGATTTGGAGCACACTAGCTTATTGATATCCTAGAAACTAACAACACTGATAGTAATATCTAAAAAACAATTCACTTAAATGTCTTCAACAGGAAAGTTCAACAGGGGCATTTCGAAGGATCTGAAAAACCGAACATGGTCGTCTGTGACTGAACGCATCAACGAGGTCAGCGAGTGTCATAGAGAGGTTATTGAGGTCATCAAGAAATGGGCTGACCTCAAATGCGACACCAAGCGAAGGGTGGCCGCCATGAGGGCTTCGGGAGCTACGTCAGCCCAAATTGCCCAAGAACTGTCACCCATCGAGACCATGGTGCACCAGATCCTTCAGCTGTCGAACTCAAACAAAAACATGGGCAGTTTTGCAATTGATGACCAAATGGATGATGACGATGAGGACATACCAGGCCTCTCTGAGATTCCACAAAGTTCTTCTTACATGGCAAATGGTAGGCCTCATTCGTTCGGTTTACCAATGCCACTGCCAATACCAATACCAATGCCAATGCCAGTGCCACCTCCTTTCCACACTAGTGTCCCAGGCCAAGTTGATATGGAGCTTCCTTCTCACATGATGTTTAGTGGTGAGTTTAATTTGTTTTTTTTTTATGCAATAGGTGCCCACACCAAAAATGATAAATATAACAGTATAGTTTTGCACAGAAAACAATAGTTAGATTATATCTTAAATGTTTTTAATGTAATTTAATTAACTGGTGACAAAATACACTGTATGATAATAAAAACAAAACTGTATAATCTGGTTGTTTGAATACTAATATAATTGTTAAAGTTAGTTTTTGGTGTGAACTGGCCTTAATTAAAGAGCGCTTAAATTGTTTGATTGTTTTAACAACAATAAATGAGTTACTTTCTTTGTATTGATAGATTCAGCAGTGCCTCTTACAAGCCTCCATCCAAATACATTAGGAAAAGAAGGTAAGCAGAATTGCAGAGATATTTGTTTGTTTTATTGGATCAGCGATATGGTTTTCATATATCAAAGAATTTAAGATGTATTTAAGAAACATTAGATTTGTTAATTTTTTTTTGTTTCAAGATGAATCTGATGCAAATCTAGTTGCAATTTCAGCAAAAAACTGGTATCAGTTAAACACAGTATCAGCGTTGGGCAAGCTACTTGAAAAATGTAGTGAGCTAAGCTATTAGCTACTCTACTTAAAATGTAGCTTAACTACACTAAAAGCTACCTCCTGGGAAATGTAGCAAGCTAAGCTAAAAGCTACTTTGCAAAAGTAGCTTAGCTACATCCAAGCTATTTTTGCAATTTTCATTTTTAAATCGAAGCAACTTGAATCCAAGTCAGTCATATCTTAGTGATCAATAAAACTGTCAATGAAACATATGAGGCATAATGGTTCAGTTCAATTATTTACTGCAAATAATATGCTGTACTAAACAGAAAGAAATTATAGTATATAACAGCTAAATCAAAAAATCCAATAAAACCAGATGTTACACATTTAAAATACTATAGTAATTAATAGTAAATGGAAATATTTTGAAATAAGCATTATATTGTCAACTTCTCATTAATGAATTACACTACATTATGTAGTATCATTAGTAACTATCATAAACTAATAGCAATTACCATAGTATATTTTAGCCTTCTCTAACCAACCAGAGTGAGAGGTGGCGGTAACCCACCAAAAAGTTTGTTGTCGACCACCATAAAACAGGAAAAAGAAGAAATCGTCATTGTCACCATGATATGGATTTACTTTCATTGGCTAGACACCGGCCTCACAGCTTTGTGAATGTCGGTTTTGCCACTTATTGATCTGCGATTGATAAATGTAGCTTGTGTGGACGCTACTGCACTACTTGACGGAAAAAAAAAATATAGCTTTGCTACTAAAAAGCTATTTGTTTTAGAAGGTAGCGACACTACCGCCACGCTACTGAGAAATGTAGTTAAGGTAGTACTGCTCAACACTACATAGTATAAATAATATTGTTTAACGTAGAAATTATCCTTGTGTTTAGGGATGTAACGATTCACCTGGCTCACGATTCGATACGATTCACAATACCAATTAACGATTCACGATTTAGTCACAATTTTTTTGTGACAGGGGTTTTTCACAAGGCTGACGATTTATGTACATCATATTTGTTGTTCTGTTAGTGTAAGTAAACGTGTTTTCGCAGTATTTGCAGTTTAGTCTGCCGCCGATGATGTACAGGTAGAGCGAGTTTGTGCTTGTAAACACAGCGCCCTCTCTGTTAAAAAAAAAAAGTATCGCGATTCGTTCAACACATCTAACGATTTTAATCGTCACATAATTAAATCGATTTTCAACCGGCTCACGGTGAATCGTTACATCCCTACTTGTCTTGGTCATGTATGTGTTTATTATATGTACAAGGAAAATTATATTATATTTTGTTACACTTGATGGTTTTAGTTTTGGTCAATTTAAACTTTTTATTTTAAGTTTTACACGTATAAAGCAAAAATAGTTTTTTTTTTAAGCCGCACAAAATGTCAGTTGGCATGTTCCCCCCATTTTCGTGTGGGTTTCCCCTACAGTCAGAATAAACTCAATTGTCGATAGTGTATATGTGGGAATGAGTTTATGGGTGTTTCGCAGTGATGGGTTGTAGCTGAAAGGGCATCCGCTGCGTAAAACATATGCTGGATAAGCGGTTCATTCCGCTGTGGTGACAGATTAATAAAGGGACTGAATAATAAAGAGACTAAGCCGAAAAGAAAATGAATGAATGAAAATATAAAATATAAGTATACAAAATATTTATAAGAAATATAATTTTTTCATACTTAATAGTCAGTTAAATCTAATACATTTCTATTTCGTCAGGTGGCAACATGCAATTTATCGAACCCTTAAGCCAACCAAATCAACCTCCTGTTGGCATGCCTGCGTTCCTCAGCCGTCCCATTACTGAGAAGACCCAAGTTCAAGAAAAAGCCAACCAGAGCACATTTAATGGCTCCTCAGCATTTATTGTACCTTCTGGAGCCTCGTCATCACGTTCAGCTCCTGCTAGCCTCCCTCCACAGCCTGCTGCCCCAGAGCCTCGCAGTCTGCAGGAACGCCTATCCCAGAGTGCCTCTCTCAGCCTGCATGAACAGCAGGCCACAACACAACTGATCGGGTCGCTGTCCCGCTCACTGGAGTCACTAGCCGAGTCCGTGCAGAAATTGGTCCAAATCCAGCGTCAGTTTTCACATGACACCTTACAAATGCAGCGCGACACACTCCACGTCCTGCGCGACTTTTCCTCCAACACCTTGACTCTCCTGCAGGACAAGATGAACGGACATCCATAGCTCCTCAATGCCGCTATGCTATGCTAACAACTGGGAGCAAGTTACACAAACAACATCAATAATAAGCTGAGCATAAAGTGACACTAGAGTCTATGGCAATCTTGATTAAGTCTTTATTTTGAGAGTTCTATATAAGTTGAATCACGTTTTCCCCCAGTTTATAACACAATAACCAAAATTAGGAGCTAAAAATTAATAGAGACATCCTTGTATGTATGGACTGAATATTTTATTCAGTAGACAAGTGGGACTGTGTGGACCAATTGTGTGCTATTATAAGTAATTTAATTATGGGCAAAATGTAGGCTATTTAAAAACATGAGTAGTAATTTAAGATGATTATTCTTGTGGTGCTTTTTAATATATTGCAATGTGGCCGTTTTATCTGGTTTTAATTTATGTAATCTGTTTTTATTAAGGTTTGTTTTCTTTTTTCTAATGGTTCTCGAGATTTTAACCTTTTAAATCAGTTATGTCTCAAGCGTTGCCTAACAGACCTGCTGTAAATGTTTTGATCCTTTAGCCTTATGCATTGTGTTTTATTATTTGTGGTTTCTCTTAACTTGAATTTCCAAAGACTCGTTATAATGTTTTATTTTTGTTTTCTTCCTGGTAGGACTTTGAATTCTGTTTGAAGGCACATTTATCTTAGATGTAGCTCCTATGGACCTGTGTTTAATCTCCCAGAAATGAAAAGTCAGCACACTGTTAACAAGTCACACGGAAAAGATGAAATAAAACATATAATTTGAAATATTACTCAAAGTGAAGCTTATTTTTGCTTTAACTTGCTTTCATTTAATTTTTTTAATTTTTATTTTTTCCCTTTTTCACAAAAACTGAGACGGATAATGAAGTAAAGTTGGTAAATGGAGTTTGCTTCCGCTAACCACTTTCATTTAAGAGCGGAAAGGTTATGTTTGTTATTGAGACTTGCAGTGTCAGTCGCTTCTAGCTATTTCTAGCTACCTTATTCTACTTTATGTTACAAAAATTAATCCAGAGCTATTATACATTCACCGGCCACTTTATTAGGTACACCTTATTAGTACCAGGTTGGACCCCCCTTTTGCCTTAATGCTTCGTGGCATAGATTCAACAAGGTACTGAAAAATTCCTCTGAGATTTTTGTCCATATTGACATGATAGCATCTTGCAGTTGATACAGATTTGTCGGCTGCACATCCAGGGTGCGAATCTCTCAATCCACCACATCCCAAAGGTGCTTTATTGGATTGAGTTCTGGTGACAGTGGAGGCCATTTGAGTACAGTGAACTCACTGTCATGTTCAAGAAACCAGTCTGAGATGATTCGCGCTTTATGACATGCTGTGTTATCCCGCTGGAAGTAGCCATCAGAAGATGGGTACACGGTGGTCATAAAGGGATGGACATGGTCAGCATCAATACTCAGTTTGGCTGTGGCGTTGACACAATGCTCAATTGGTACTGATGGGCCCAAAGTGTGCAAAGAAAATATCCCCCTCACCATTACACGACCACCACCAGCCTGAACCATTGATACAAGGCAGGATGGATCCATGCTTTCATGTTGTTGATGGCAAATTCTGACCCTACCATCCGAATGTTGCAACAGAAATCGAGACTCATCAGACCAGGTAACATTTTCCAATCTTTTATTGACCAATTTTGATGAGCCTGTGTGAATTGTAGCCTCAGTTTCCTGTTCTTAGCTGACAGGAGTGGCACCCGGTGTGGTCTTCTGCTGCTGAAGCCCATCCGCCACAAGGTTTGATGTTTTGTGTGTTCAGAGATGCTCTTCTGCATACCTCAGTTGTAACAAGTGTTTATTTGAGTTACTGTTGCCTTTCTATCACTTCGAACCAGTCTGGCCATTCTCCTCTGACCTCTGGCATCAACAAAGCATTTGTGCCCACAGAACTGCTGCTGGATATTTTCTCTTTTTCTGACCATTCTCTGTAAACCCTAGAGATGGTTGTGCCTAAAAATCTCAGGAGATCAGCAGTTTCTGAAATACTCAGACCAGCCCATCTGGCACCAACAACCATGCCACTTTCAAAGCCACTTAAAGCACCTTTCTTCCCCATTCTGATGCTTGGTTTAAACTGCAGCAGATCATCTTGACCATGTCTACAAGCCTAAATGCATTGAGTTGCTGCCATGTGATTGGCTGATTCGAAAATTACATTAAGGTATGCCTAATAAAGTGGCCGGTAAGTGTATATTGTATTACAAACAATTTAAATAAACTTTTGTGGTTTCAATAATCAAGCTAAATCTTTCCTGCAATTTGTTGTTATTCTAGCTATTTTGCAAATAAATCGGATTCATTATTTCCATATTGCAAAAGGTACTGCAATATAGTAAAAGCTGTTTTACATCACGTTTAATTCCTCACTAACACACAATAGTTAGATGGAATATATATAAAACACCAGTGGCAACACCAGCTTGTGCACCTGATTTAATATCGTAACGTTAAGATAATGAAAATGTGCACTCACACAAACGAAATATAAAACTTTCCACTAGATGTCACTCTTGCACTTTTGTTGCCAAGTGCAGGACAACATGTAAATAAACTTTCGTTTTTACAAACCTAGTCGTTATATATAATAAAATATAAATTCAGTCATAATCTGATCTGCTTTATCCACAAGCAGATCAGTATTCTTTCAGTATTTCATACAAAGATAATAAAATATGGTGGTAGAGCTGAATAAAGTCTACATCTAAAAATGTAGCTACAAATAATTCCATGTACCCTGGCAAATAGTGTGCTTGTGTTATGTTTATTTATTTCAAATGCAAACAGATTTAGACTTTAACAAGGTTAACAGCAGATTTGAACAACAGATGTATAATAGAGTAAACAGCATTAGTCAGAAAACGAAGTATAAACAAAGTACCCACACTCAACATTTTGTGTTATTCTGCCTTCACTGGGCCTGATCATTTTTGAGGAGCCATTATTAAAAGAAACATTGTGATAAAAGACTGTAAACATTTTCAGTTATTATCATTTCCATTTCGATACATTCCACTACTTTATTATGATGATTGGCGGTTTCCATAAACGCTGTAAGGTAATTCAGAAATCTATTAGTTTACAATTCATACAGACATGCAAACATGTTACATCTCTGATATATAATGTTTGTTTACTTACATGTTTAGCTTTTCTCTCATCAGTTATCAAGCTGTGCTCAGATGTCTGTGTAATTCACATATTTTCTAAAACACAAAAAAGCAAAAATATATATTACATAAAATATACAAAAATATTAAATATGTAGTTAAAAGCGTATATTGTATGCTAATGTACAGTAGAGCAAATGTAAATAATTTGTATACCGATAAATAGGTTGAGAACATTATTCAAATTTGTAAAAATTCAGATAGGATATAATAAATAGGTAAAAAGTTATATAATAAATATATGATAATAATATATTAATATATATAATGGTTTCTAAAATAATATCACACAGCACAACAGTTTTCAATTTGAATATTATTTTATTATGAGCATTAAATCTGCATATTTCTGAAGGATCATGTAACACTAAAGACAACTGGAGTAATCATTCTTATGCTTCAGCTTTGCCTTCATAAGGTTGAATAACATATTAAAGTATTTAAATAGAAAAGAGTATTTTTTATTATTATTTTACATTCCTGGAGGGCCACAGCTCTGCATAGTTTAGCCAAAGTCCCTTTAAGACAGGTCATTTCACTCGGCGGCCATCTTTGAAACGCTTCTCAGGCAGTATGCTCGGGCACTCTGTTTGAAAGGGAAAACATCAAATTCTCCAAAACTACTTGCTAAGCTTATGATTACATTTAATTTTAGGAATCACCAATAAAACTAAACAACAACTCCCTCATAAGTTTCGTTTCTAAAAGTTCGAATCACAAAATCTGCAAAAACTCATGTCTTGTCCAAGCCCCGCCCCCGGAGTATTGTCAGTCTATACCGATCGATGATTGGCTCTTGTACTAGTAGGCGGGCTTTATTCGCCATATAGCGATCGGCGATTGGCTTCTGTACTAGAAGGTGGGCTTTATTAGCCATATTGACCGTTACAATTTTCTCCTTTCAAAACAATACGAGTGACATGTCTTGTGTATTCTATAGTCTTTGGTTCAGCTCCAACCACCTTCAACTCACACCTGCTTAATAGTCTCTAGTAGTCTTGAACACCTTGATTAGTTAGACCAGCTGTGTTTGATGAGGGTTGGAGCAAAACTGTGCAGAGCTGCGGCCCTCCAGGAATCCATTTTGAGACCTATGTTCTACAATATTGCTGTTTAAACTGTATTCTTTATCGAAGCCTTGGTGATCATAAGAGTTGATTAACACTAACAACAAACTTCTGAACTGTAGAGAATTTATTTACTCATATTTATATACTGATGATCAAATCAGCAACAAATAGACTATTCTTAATATTGGTTGTGAACCCTGAGGCCGCGTAAATGTATAATATCAGTATGTACAGTACCTTGTGCCATTCGAGTGTCTTTATAGGAAGAGCCAGATGACAGAGCGGACAGGTGCTTATTTTATCCAGGTCTGTTTCGCTGTTTTTATCTCCCTTTGTCTTGTGCCGTGATGAGAACGAGAATTCTGCAGCATCTGAATCACTGTTGTTTCCAGCTTTGGGCTTTTTGTCATCATCATCATCATCATCATCATCATCATCATCATAGTTATCATCATGGGAGTGTACATGCTGTAAATCACGAAGGCAATTTCCCTAATAAAGAAATAGTAGCAAAAAATTTGAAAGGTTACAAATACATTTACACAATTTCCTGAAATATATCAAACACCGTTTTATGTATTTGTTTAATTTTGTACCTTGTGTATCTCCAGGCTGTCTGAGGCAATGTATTGCAGACAATTATCACACTGCAACCTGGTCTTCTCTAGAGAAAACAGATATGCTAATTCAGTATTTTGCACTCAAAATATGCCTGAATTATTAAAGAAAGGCTTTAAAGCAGTGCTGGGATTACTTTATGGTTGTCTGATCTATCAGGTAATATAATCTAAGTAATATAAAAATCTTATATACACTACCGGTCAAAAGTTTTTATTTTTTTCATGTTTTTTTTTTTTTTAAAGAAAATTATTCTGTTCATCAAGGCGGCATTTATTAAATAAAACAAAATTTTTAAATACTTATTTATTAAATTTTTATTTATTACTTACTGTATGTAGTTTCAAATGAAATGATTACTCCAGTCATTATTGCTTTTGTTACTATTAATAATAATAATAATAATAATAATGAAGACTGGAGTAATGAAGCTGAAAATTCATCATTAAAATCATTGGAATAAATTATTAAATTAAATTATAAGCTACTTTTGAACAGTTATTTTATAGTGCAATAACATTTCACAATTTTACCATTTGTACTGTATTTATGATGAAATAATGCAGCCTTGGTGAGCAGGATAAGTTTATTTTAAAACATTTAAACATTTTACTGACCCCAAACTTTTGACAGGTAGAGTATATTATATAAATATATACAGATATGTTAAATCAGTATTTTGCACTCAAAATATGCCTGAATTATTAAAAAAGGCTTTAAAGCAGTGCTGGGATTACTCTACGGTTGTCTGATCTATCAGGTAATATAATCAAAATAATATAAAAATCTTATAATATAAAAATATGCAGCTATGTTAAATCAGTATTTTGCACTCAAAACAGGTCTAGATTATTAAAAAATATTAAAATGGTTGTCTGATCTATTAGGTAATATGATATAAAAAACTTTTACTTTTGACCTAACTTATTCATCACATTGATTTAAATAGGCATATAGGTATCAATTTGGACCCTTCTCGTCCTTTGGAAGTGCACGCAAAGTAGTTTAGCTTTTGCAGTGAAGAAAATAGCATGCTTTTTTATTGTTTGTAGATATTGTTTTTTGGCATTACGCACATTATTTACAAAAACCAGCATAGGTTTGTGTAGAAAGACTTGTTTTAGTTACTACATGAAAAAATACTACAGTATTTACACTAAGTGCTATATTGTTTTTGAACCAAGTCTAGTGTTAAATACTTAATTATTTGCTCTGGTATATATAACTATAATCAAATGACCCAATAATGTACTAAGTTTTCTACATATACTACAATGCACCAAAACATACGACAGCAAAGTATTTAAAGAGACAGTTCACCTAAATATAAAAAAATTACCTCATCAAACTTTGAGTTTCTTTCTCAGATATTTTGAAGAATGCTGGAAAAAATACTATGGAAGTCAATGGGTCCAAGCAACAAACATTTTTCAAAATATCTTCTTTTGTGTTCAACAGAAGGAACACCAATAGGCTGCATCTGAAATCACCTACTACTTGAGTATGTACTACATTCAAATTTTAACATACTACATGACAGAAAAATAAGTTCTGTACAGCATGAATGCAAGAAGTATGAAGGGAATACGGATATACTTTATCCACCATTTGTCATTGTCACGTGACCTTTCCACGTCAGTTGCATTGCTTCACTAACCCTCATTAATTCTCTCACACACCATCATTGGATAGCATAGCGTCCACTGGATCCACATTCGCCGGATGTAGTAGGTCATCTGGGTAACTTCTCTCCTATTGTTTTTTGAATACTATATAGACAGACTACTTGGCTCTCATACTGTCTTTAACATACTATATATTAGGGAAGTATGTGATTTTGGACTCGGCCATAGATTACAAAATTTAAATTTATGTGCGAACTATCCCGTTAATGCATAATATAACACTACACTATGCTGTGGCATTTATTAACAAAGAGTTGTAAATACTATTATATATACTGTACAGTAGTAGGGCTGCACAATATGTCGTTTCAGCATCGATATCGCATTGTGATCATTCGCAAAAATCACATTGCCAGTATACGCAATGTTGAATCTGGATTTTAATTGATCATTTCGCAAGTTCTTTGAAGCCTGTGACAATGTGAGGATTTTAAAAGCATTCAGGCCTAAGAAATTGTAGTGTTTTTAAACTTTGACAAATTAATAATGATGAATTCTATTGACTTGTTTATAAAACAAAGACTATGCAGTATTATTTTACATTTGATTATTCAATTACTGAATACAGTTAGACTCCTCGAAAAAAAAAACAATAAAACGCTGTTTATATAATTAGTATCTTTTTCTTTATTGAATTTATCTGTGCCTGTAGATTGTTTCTTATATTTTAAGCAGATGCACTTCCCTACAGAATCATCCCAAGCAACCTAAAATTATAAAATCTTTCCAAATAGTTATTCAACACATCTGGTGAAATTATATTCATATCGCAATATATATTGCAGAATAAAAAAAATATCGCAATTTTTCCAATATCATGCAGCCCTATAGTACAATACACTTTACTATAGTATGATCAGGGTAATTTTTCTCACTTTTTTGGGATAGCATTTATCCTGCACTTTTCAACTTTGCTGAACTTTTGCATTCGCTAACAGCTAAATTACAGTACATACAACATAAAAAGGTAATATCAGAAATCTACAATAGGAAAAACTGATCGATGAGTAGGCATGGGACGATAACCGTTTTCAAGGTATACCACGGTTTGGAAAAGTCAAGGTTTTAAAACCGCCAAAATTTTCTGATATACTGTATATGTAAGATTGATTTATTGTTTGTTTTGTTTTTTAGGACAATAGTATCTTCAGCAAAAATTATATTCAAAGATGCTGTTTTAAATTGTAAATCTGTGTTTTCGAAACTAATGTAGATAGCAGAAGTCAATGACTAATTTGAATTATTTAGCCTGACATGTTTACTGCTCCAAAATATTTTAAATGTTTTTCCAAATAAAATATATTGGCAGTGTCCGAAATCGCCTACTATTCAGTAGGTACTGCATTTGAATTTGAATTAAACACTCGACCGTTAGAAAAGTATGTTCTATACAGTATGAATGTGAGTAGTATGAATGGAGCTTGGACGTACTAGAGATGCCATTTTGTCATCATCACATGACATACCCACGTCAGTTGTGTCGCTTCACTCCCATTTATAAATTCTCTCGCGGTGCCTAATGGGATAGCATAGCGTCCTTCGAATGCGCACTTCAGAATCTCACCGGAAGTAGGTAGTTATCCGGGTAATTCTCGCATACTGTTTTTCCTATTTTATGATTCGAACATACTACTCGGCTCGCATACTGTTTTTAGTGTACTATATAGTATGGAAGTATGTGATTTTGGATGCAGCCATTGTGTTCAAAACCGAACAAAGTTTTTTTTACCCAGACATTTAAAAATATTTTAGAGCAGTAATCACAATACCGTGAAACTGTGGTATTTTTATCCAAGGTTATCATACCGTTAGAAACTTATACCAGCCCACGTCTAGCAGCACGGCTAATAGCATATGTATAATGTTTAAAACTAACCATCTGAGTCAGATGAATCATCTTCGGAGACTGAATCCCTGGACGTTGTCTGAGTGGTAGCAGGGCAGCTTTGAGCGTGATCAAGCTGGTCCGTCATTTTGACATACTGGTCACAGTCAGAGCAGCGCTCCGTGCGACTCCCGCAGGGCACTTTGTGCACTTTCAGAGTGCTCAGAGGAAGCTCAAGCTGACAAAACTCACAGATCTCAGGCCTCTCTGGGCATTCATTTTTCTGAAAGATAGAAACAGCAGACATGGGGAGACAACAAAGAGGATAAGTGAGAAAACACTCAGACATTACATTTTGAAAGACTGACTCAAAAAGTAAAGGTGTGATATTAAATATTCACCTCATGGTCCAGCAGGCGCCGTCGCTCCATCTTTTTCTTGCACTTCTTACATTTTACCTGCAAGATACAAAAAGGCACTGTGTTTCAGAAGTGGGAGATTGCAATGATGAGTAATGAGCAAGTCAAGTGGAACACATTCAACAAAATGCACCACAAATGATCTTTTTTGACACACAGGGCCAAGAGGCTGTAAAGAGCAGATGAGATCAGAGTGTTAACTAGTGTTGAGCGGTGTTGTTGTGACCTCTGCATGCTGTTCGCGTTTGTGCTCCTCCAGCTGATCTCGATGGACAGTGTCATTGCAGTCAGGGCATTTACACAGAAACCTCTTGCAGTGTGGTTCGTGCAGGTCAAAGTTTGCCTTGGCTACATCCCTATTGCTGCATGAAAACATCAAAGAGGCTCATTAGAGAGATTGGAGCATAGAAAAGCTGTTTTGTTAATGGAGCAGTTTAAAATCATAATTCCGGCACTAGCATTTTCACAAAATTCACTCTGATTTTGAATGACTGTGGAACACAAAATATTTTGTGAAGAACACCCTGGTCACTTTTTAAAAAGTATTATGAATGTGCGCAAAATATGATAATTTGTTTTAATAATTGGCTGCCATGTTGTATTAAATCAAAATTAGTGATTCCATGTGACCTTGATTAAATAAAATTAACAAATCAATAACACGCCTGTAGTCTGCCTGGTGAAAGGTATGGTTCTTTTTTCTTAAAAAAATTGACCTTTTTTGCAGTTATTCGCCTCATTTTCTATTTAATTAAAAAGTTTAAATAGGTTGCATTTTAGTGTAATTATTTAGTGTAGTTATTTTAAGCACAATTTGTTTTGCTGGATTAGCTGGTTAAATGGTCATCATAACCACACTTTTTGATGTATCAAAAACATTTTCTAAAGATTTAGAATAAAGAAATATTAGAACATTACTTATTTTTTTGATACAAATTTATTACATCATATATCATTAGAAAGAAAATAGGAATATGTTACATTTTTAAATTAAAAACAAGCATATTGTCATTTAAATATCAATAATTTAAATAATAAACTGGCCAGCATATTCAATTTTCCTCAGTCACACTGAAGCGACAGCCAACAGAGGATTACGCTTGGTGTTAAACCTTTCTTCGATGGGTTATATCACAATTTATTACAGCATAGCAGTCAAAATGGGACAAATGAGCTCATGCATGGGAGAATTTCTGGACCTTTGTCAATGAGGGGTGGGTCTTTCGAACCACCCAAACCCCCACTGCCCATGGGCCAGAATAAGTCTGTATTCATAATTAGTGGTCATTGTTAACAAAACCAGTGAATGAATTTTAGTTTTTATGTTTTTTTAAATAATTGATTTCCTAATTTTAGCTCTTTTATGTTTTTTACTGTGACATTATAATGTGCAGCATTTTACATGATGAATTATTTAAAATGTAGCAATACTTATGAAAAATAAAACTATTACAGTATATAACAGATAACATTAATCCACAGGCCAAAAGACAATGCAATTTTGGAAATTTATAGGCAATTTTTGAGCAACTGCATTTTCAGACAGTTGATGTGAGACTATTGAGATATATCTTTTTAATGAATCTATGAATTAAGTAAGCATTTGAATGATTCGAATCTTTGGTTCAACACAAGCGAACCAGATAGTCTTTTGCGTATAATTTTTCGTACATCTTCTAGTTTTGTTGAGATTTATCTGAAAAAGGCAAGGGGTCCCTTCAAATTACACTTTCTTTGTTCAGCAAAAGTCTCAAGGGATGGAAGGACATTAAGGTGAGTAAATGAGGGCCTAAATGAGCGGCGAACTTTAACCTTAACGATCAACGTAAACCACCTGAGAATGTTTAAGTCATTAGCAATGGTGGAAAAATCCTTAAACCCCACTTAAAATGTAAGCGATTCAGTAAATAACCAAACAAATCCCAGTTTTATTTTATACAATTTGAAATAAACTAAATCTGTCGAATATTAGAGTCAGAACTGGCTCTATGGGAAGATAATTAATTTGATCACGCCATAGTTTTAAACACCGTAAATAATAGTAATCGTTGAGTAAATAATAATTTTAACAATGTTTTTGTTTTCGTTTTGCTCTTGTTACTGTAATCAGAAGCATGACGCCGTGAATATGTAAGTGATCTTTAACACTCGACGATATTTACATTATATAAATAGACGTCTTACAGAAATACACAATAAGGTTGTAAAACACTCACCAGTGAGTACATAAAACAAGCTCTTCTTCTGTGTCCATACTTAAACTAGAACGTGAGACGACTTGGGACTTATAATTTCACTTATCCAGAACAGAAAGCGGAACCGAAACTTACCAGGTGACGTAAACATCTCTTATTTATAAACGAACCTTGTTATGTGTTTAATCAATGCAGACACTTCACTTGATATTTTTAAACGTGTACTGTATGTCTCGTCTAGTATAAATGATACAAAACTGCTGCCCATGAGGTATTTGGTCCACAGTAACCAGGTATCCTAAATCCATTGATAGCTCTTCATCACCATGGTTACAATAATGCAACTATATTTCTGTACACACCACTGATCTGTATTAGAGAAATGTCAGTGTGTATATCAGCGGCGCGCACACACAAACACATACACACCACATTACTGGGTTTATTTTTGCCTTTAAAACTGATTAATTCTTCACAGCATAGATTTAGGATAGATTCAGATGCTGGAAACATTCCCTGGAGAATTTGATGCATATTTTTTAATGAAAGCATCCACTCAGTTGCTGCAGATTTGTTGGCTGCACATCCATGAATAGGAAAAAGGAGACATATATAATTACAGTTCCAGTTTATTATAAGAACACTTGGCTTTAACAAAAAATACCCACAGAACCTTCTTTTTATTTTTATTTTTGTGATGTCTTCAAAAATACCATCAAAAATTTGCACATTTCTAACAATAACTCAATTCTAACACATTTTCTTTTTTAACAATAACTAAGGGTAAACAAGAACATTCAAAAACCCTCAGTCCCCCATCCCACCCCCACCCCCAAGAAGGAGAATAAAATGAAAAAAAAAAAAAAACACACACATACAACAACATTAGCACCTACATGAATTGTCAAAGCAACTAAATAAATATACTTCACATCTAAAGAACACACGCACACACTAATAAAAACGGCAGAGATCTTCATAAACCATTATAAATCAGTGAAGAGATGGGTTGAATTCTTGACAAAATTAATCAGAGGATCCCAGTTTTCTACATTTTTTCAGTGAAACCTCTTGATATAAACTTAATTGTTTCAGTATATAGAAAATGAGACAGTTGGAGGAGGTTTAGAAGACTCCATGGAACCTACTTAAGATTAAATAAAATATTCAACTGTTAAAGTCTGCATCAAATAAAAATGTACAATATTTCTTTTGCTAGCGCACGTTGTTAATCCACTGAATAGAAAACAACAACAGTAGTTTGATGATTTTTAATCAACCATCCATTTGCTTTAGCTCCAAAACGGCAGTGCGTCTCTGTTTGACAGTTTGGGTGAAATATTGGAAACATTTTCAGCTACGCTCCTCCAGTTGCCATTTTGCTGAGAGTGACAAATGAGATGAAGGACACAAAAATAAAACCCCACCTTCTACACAATATTTTATTTCAGTAGGAAATACGTTATCATACTGGTTCACAAAGACTTTAATAATGATTGCCATATATTAATAACCACAATGGTTACTTGTTATTTTTCTTTATCTTTGTTATAAAAAACAGACAAATAGAAGTAAAAAAAAAAACATTTTCCCCCAACTTTCATGCAAGGCATACAGTAACCAGCCATATTTAAGTGATCATAGATATTGGCAAAATGTTGATTCAGATGTGGGACTGTGCTGCTCTCTAAGAATGGATCCCTGCTTTCATGTTGGTTCTGCCAAATTCTGACTATGAATGTCGCACATATCAAGGTTTGACATGATGTGTGTTCAGAGGGGCTCATCTGCTGAGGGCTGACCTTGGTTGTAACAAGTGGCTATTTGAGTTCCTCTTGCCTTTCTATCAGTAGCCTTTTCTTTTGACCTCTGACATCAACTAGACATTTTTACTCACACAATTGACGCTTATTGGAAATTTTCTCCTTTTCACTTTTGAAAAGGGGGTGTGTATATAGATGAGTGGTAGAGCTGTGATGAACAATCGTTTGAAAAATCGATTTTGCATTGATTCAGAGAAGGGCTGCACAACACTGGAACAATATGCAATATTGTAGTTGAGTGTTGCAATAGTGATAAACATTGCAATAATGATATATGTTGCAATTACGATATAACTAACTTAAAAAAAGCACGCTATTTTATCAATATTTTAAAAAATAATGATCATACTAAAATGAACAGATAATTATTTTTTGAGATAAATAAAAAAACAACAACATTTAGACTTTAAAACACCACAATTGACTGAAAACCTCAGCAGAACTTCTGATTCTTATCGGCTGTTGTCATTTTTCTCTCTAGTTTCTCAGCTTTAGTATTTTCAGCTTCACTGGATATATGAAGATAGTAAAGGCCCCATCTAATTGGTCAGATTGGGATAAACAACCTATGTATGTGGCACACAAATGCGTGGCACATATATTGTATATAATTAATTGCACTTTTTTGGGATATGGATCTTGCATGTACTAATATTGCGATAACAATAATTTTTTGGTATATTCTGCAGCACTAATGGGCTCTATGCACGGCTAGAGTTTTAAAGCCAACGATAAACTTCCGATAAAAGCTTAATGTGACTATTTTCAATTTCACAAGGTTGTTTTTACAGTATCGATATTGTAATGTAATTACAATACATCCAGTTAAATAGACTTAAGCATTCATTTAGTTGTTCAAGCGTAAAAAGAGATGAAAGACTGTGTAACCACTAGCGCCATCAGTAGCAACAGACAGAAACTCCACTGAAAATACTGGGGTAAAATAAACTGTCATATTTTAAAGACATGGCGGGGGAAATGAAATTTAATGCAGTGATTCTTGTCCAATCTGAGACACACTTCAGATTGTATATCTAACAGGCAGTGAAGATCACTGATTTTTAAAGAAATCAGATCTTAAACGTGACAATTTTGTAATAGAAAGGCAGTTCACCGGAAGCCCTTGGGCTGCCTGGCTGAAAATTAAAAGTCTGTGCGCATATAGCCCATTCAGAGATTAAAAAAAAATTACATAGCTTTTCTCTGAGTCAATTCTTTCTGGGCTTATTTTTTACAACAGATGGTGCTGTATACTTCACAAACAGCCATACTCTGCTTACATCCAGTTCTTTACAAAGTTAGCAAAAGTTTAAGCAAATTACCAGAGTATTCATATTGAGCTGTGTACATTACTTTTGTGAGTGACATAAAAGCCAGGTTACATGACTCAGCTGAATGCAGAAGTGCTCATCCTTATGAGCATTTGAGTGTATGATTAAAAATTAGCCTTGAGCCGTCTGCTGTTAAATAAGCTTAGAATCGACTCAAGAGAATAGCAATTCATTTTGAAAATCCAGTTCTCTAATAAATTTTTCACCACACCTCTAATAGATGGATATGTTTCATACAGTTAATGTCTGTACCAGAAGAAAATACTTTAATATGATGGTCAGCTTTTTATCTTTCTTTATGCAGCTTTAAATGCACATAAATGACTGGCATTTTAATGGAATAGTTCAGCCAAAAGTGAAAATTCTGTTGTCATTTACGCATCATTTATTCTCAAATCTGTTTGAGTTTCTTTCTTCTGTTGTACACGAGACACTTTGAAAAAAATACTGAAAATCTTTAACCATTGATTTCTATAGTATTTTTTTTCCTACTATGGAAGTCAATGAATTCAGGTTTCTAACATTTTTTAAAATAACTATTATGTCTTTTGTGTTCAATAGAAAAAAAACTCAAAGTTTTGAAAACACTTGAGGATTCGCAAATACTGTACACTATCTGACAAAAGTCTTGTCGTCGATCCCATTTGAAAGAGCAACAGATAATAACTTGACTTCTAGTTGATCATTTGGAAAAGTGGCAGAAGGTAGATTTTTCGGATGAATCATCTGTTGAACTGCATCCCAATCATCACAAATACTGCAGAAGACCTATTGAAATCCAAATGGACCCAAGATTCTTACAGAAATCAGTCAAGTTTGGTGAAGGAAAAATTATGGTTTGGGGTTACATTCAGTATGGAGACATTTGTGCTGCCCATTACATTACAAACCACAGGAGAGGGCAAATTCTTCAGCAGGATAGCTCTATTCTCATACTTCAACCTCCACATCAAAGTTCCTGAAAGCAAAGAAGGTCAAAGTGTTTCAGGATTGGCCAGCCCAGTCACCAGAAATGAACATTATTGAGCATGTTTGGCAGAAGATGGAGGAGGCATTGAAGATGAATTCAAAGAATCTTGATGAACTCTGGGAGTCTTGCAAGAACGCTTTCATTGCTGTTCCAGATGACTTTATTAATCAGTTATTTGAGTCATTGCAGAGATGTATGAATGCAGTCGTCCAAGCTCATGGGGGTCATACACAATATTAATTATTTTCCCACTACACCATGACTTTATATTCTATACTGTACATTATTTCTGGTAAGTGACAAGACTTTTTTCATTAAGCAAAGTCAGACCTTACTGTCCTAATTAAATAATTAAAAATCAAAGCATGATCATATTTTATTTTGATAAAATAAGCATAATCTAAAGGCTTTTGCCTTTCATACAAGCCACTTCTGATATCAAATGATCAAGTTATTATATGTTGTTCCTAAAACTTGGATGGGCGACAAGCATTTTGTCAGGTAGTGTAGTGAGTAAAATAAAATGACATTTTTGTGTGAATTATCCCTTTAACCTTAGCAGTCATTCTGCTATTGAAAGAAAACTTCAAAGTTATATTAATTTTGCATGCATCTCAGCTCTCAACTTCACCTTCCTAAATGAATATAGCTAGCTCATTTACAATGTGTACACCACACATTAGTCTGGATCAGCTTATGGTCCTCAGTTCTCGTAAAATTTCCCTTTAGTGTAGCATTAGGAGTCTGACAGACTGTAGGATGAATCTCCCTTGTTGGCCCCATCAGCAGATACTCGCTTATAATGACTCACTAGTTCAAGATTTTATTGAGCTGTTAGTTTTAAAAAAGAAATGTTTTGAAAATAATTGAACAAGGCTTTCGTGGGGAGGCCTCAGAGACACCAGGCATCAGCAGCTAATGGATGTTTGTCAGCAGAAATGGCACAGCTGTG
Organism: Danio kyathit; assembly: GCA_903798195.1. Lineage (NCBI taxonomy): Eukaryota > Metazoa > Chordata > Actinopteri > Cypriniformes > Danionidae > Danio > Danio kyathit. The sequence continues at coordinate 34,483,574 of LR812533.1, forward strand.
TCACGCCAGGGGAATCACAGTAATTACGCTATTGAGTTTCACATTTTTTTCACTCTTGCTGCAGATGGGTGTGGACAGGGAAGTTTACACAGACCGGTTCATTCTCTAATTCTGCCTGAGTGGCTCATCTGTCACCTGCAATCTGATCAGAATTGTGATCAGCATTAGCGTTAGCATTGGCGCTGCCACAGTCAAACACACACAAGGGCAACCTAGCCTGATGCTGCTTTACATAAACAAGAGAGCTATTATGGTGCAGGATTTGTATGCTGCAGGCCTGTTTTGTTTTATGTGTGTGTGTGTGTGTGTGTGTGTGTGTGTGTCCTTGTGTTATGTAATATTAAAGTTCACAAGTCCTAGTCAGACCAGCCAGCATAGAAAATAGAGATGTTTTAGCATCAGTTCTGCATTCACAGAGCAAGGAGGAGTTTCTATTTGGCATCTGTCTTCTTTTGCTTCTGCATCATGTTCTTGGTAATTATATTATCAGTCTCTGAACTGTTTCGAGTTTTATTTGGCTAGATCAGATTGCTTTTATGAGCAAATCGGAGACATCTGAGCTGTGGGTCCAAAAAAGGAAATGAAACTAAATCACGTTTTATTGCGTGCAGTTGCCACTGTCAAAACTATCCAGAATAAATGACCTTGGGATTGGTTTCAGAAATTATTTTAAGACGGTTGTTAGGATTGATGTTATGCATCCTGTTAGAAATGCTGGATTTTATGATAAACACCTGTCATGTTGATGATGATTATGATGATGACAATCGTGCATTTTTTTGCAAAGCACTTTTCATGTGACAACTCATTTGGATTTATTATAACTGCAAGCAAATATATTCAAGTAAAAAAAAAATACTTTCCTATAAATGAATGTGACAAGAAAAATTATGTAACCGACTTTGTGATGACTATACTATGCATTATTATACATAAAATACTGTATGTACATATAAAATATAAATATAATTTAATATGATAAATTATGTACAAATAGGGCAGCACGGTGGCTCAGTGGTTAGCACTGTCGCCTCACAGCAAGAAGGTCACTGGTTCGAGTCTCGGCGGGGCCAGTTGGCATTTCTGTGTGGCATCTCTCCCACAGTCCAAAGACATGCGCTATAAGTGAATTGAATAAACTAAATTAGCCGAAGTGTGTGAGTGTGAATGTGAGAGTGTATGAGTGTTTCCCCGTACTGGGTTGTGGCTGGAAGAGCATCCACTGCGTAAAGCATATGTCGGAATAGTTGGCAGTTTATTCCGCTGTGGCAGCCCCTGATAAATAAGGGACTAAGCCGAAGGAAAATGAATGAATGAATTATGTACATGTGTATTTGCATTTGCATGAATACTGTTATGGTCCCTACTTAAATACGACTTGTGTTCCTAAGACAACGTAACATAAATAAACAACAACCAAAGTGCTCCAACTAAATTATTTATTTACATAACATAATCAAAAACAATCCAAAATGACAAGAGATGGTATAATAAATAACAACCAAACAAACCTAAAGCAGGTTGGGACTCCCCACTCCAAACAAATGTTAAAAGGAAAATAAAAAGAAGTACAAAACAATAAAGTCGTCAGAAACTGTGGTTGCGTGGAGGAATGAGTGACCCTAAGAAGTCCGCTTCCGTCCGTTTTAAAAGCCTGACGTCACCAAATCAACCAATAGAAAACTAAAAAGGGAAAAAACAAACAAGATCAATTGAAAGTAATAATTATAAACAGGAGTGAACTCCACACATAACAAATACAAATAAACCTTTAACAGTAAAACTATTGTAACAGTAAAAGCATATACATTTCCTAAAATGGGTTAAATGCTATAAACTGCAATATAAACGGCTATATAAAAGATAAAGTTAAAATATACATTTTGGCTTTCCTTTTAAATATTTATTGTATTGAAAAAGACAATTTATAAATTAACCAAAAGATTGAATCAGAAACGATCCTCTAAAATAGTATTAATATGACTACAGCCCATCTTACGCAGATTTTTTGACATATACACGTGAATTAAACTGAAAGCTGATGGCTTTCTTTTCAGAGAGAAGTCACACCTCTGGCTGGCTGTCAGGCTTTGCAGTGCCATATGTTCATTTTTAATTCCCATCAAATCGAGTCACATGAGTGCAGGGAAAAGAACAGGTTGATAAAACGTGACACCCCATATTGAAATTGCAGTAATTTTCAGGTTAATGCTATATATACATATGTTCGTCCGTCCAAACCTTATGGCAGAACATTTCCAAAGAGGGTTTCCAAGGCAACCCCAGAAAGTGCACCAATTAGAAGGCGCAATGGCTCTCAAACACTAAACTGCCAAGCAATTGAAGATGGAGACAAGCGCTCTAAACAAACAGACAAATGAAAGAAGCAGGCCACGTTCAACAGGTTCTTCAACAGCAGATTGCATTTGCTGCTGCTCCAGCCAGGTTTTTGCTGAGATGCAGGGTGAGAGAGGATCAGGGTTTATTCCATTTTCTTGCCTGTTTTTCAGCTAAAAACAGAAAACTTCTTGTACATTTTTCCATTAAGGCAGACACAGCAGGCAAAAACACCTCATGCGTTTTTTTCACACACCTGTCAATTTGGAGATTCTGGGCTTTTCAATGCTTTTTCAGTCTAATGGAAAGAAAAAAGTGTTGCACAACATAACACACAATAACTGTTTATTTTGTCAAAACTTATCAATACATGTCTGTAGATTGTGGCATATGTTTAATATCATATACAGTTGAAGTCAGAATTATTAGCCCCCTTTGCATTTTTTTCTTTTTTAAATATTTCCCAAAAGATGTTTAACAGAGCAAGGAAATTTTCACAGTATGTCTGATAATATTTTTTCTACTGGAGAAAGTCTTATTTGTTGTATTTCATCTAGAATAAAAGCAGTTTTTAATTATTTAAAAGGTCAATCCACCCATTTTAAGGTCAATTTTATTAGCCCCTTTAAGCTATATTTTTTTCCGATAGTCTACAAAACAAACCATCCTCATCCTCAATAACTTAATTACCCTAACCTGCCTAGTTAACCTAATTAACCTAGTTAAGCCTTTAAATGTCACTTTAAGCTGTATAGAAGTGTCTTGAAAAATATCTAGTAAAATATTATGTACTGTCATCATGGCAAAGATCAAATAAATCAGTTATTAGAAATGAGTTATTAAAACTATTATGTTTAGAAATGTGTTGAAAAAATCTCTCCGTTAAACAGAAATTGGGGAAAAAAATAAAAAGCCTCAACTGTATTTCTGATTATATACAGCATTTTATTCTACAGAATATATTTTTGCAGTATTTTCTGAATTATGTAAATACTGTAAATCCACTCTGTAAAAATATTATATCAGACAAATTGTAAGGATTTTCAACTTGACTTGCTCCAGTGTTTTTGTGCTCGAAATTTAAGCAAAAGGCACTCTGATTTAAGCAATCTTTCATTTGCATTTTAAGCATAACTTTTTTTAGAAAACCTACAATACTAAAACTTGTAATAAATATTTAAAATTCTTAATTTAACCAGCCACACTAAGGAAGTGTTTTTTTGGCAGTGTCTTGTCTTATTACATAATTTTAGAGAATTTGGTTTGCTGATCTCAAAAAGCAGAAAACAAAATTATCTAAAGCTCAAGCCTTAAAATTGTGCTAAAATATATTACAAATGTATTATAATTATAATTATTATAATTGTTATTACTATTACTTTTATTATTATTATTATTATTATTATTGTTGTTGTGGTTATTGTTATTATTATTATTATTTTTGTGTTACGATTTTGAAGCCTTTGCCAGCAAAATAGAGACCTGTTAAGAACGAGTGGTTGACCTTTTGCTTAAATGCCACTGGGATGAATTATTGCCATCCTAATGGATTTCAGGGAGGACATATTTGTCCTGGAGGTCTTGATTATTTTGTAATTATTTTTGTACCTATAGTGTAAAATAGATTTACGAAAGGAAATAAGCTAAACATTTTTTTTTTGCCAAAATTATCACACACATGCACTTGTACAACTATCCTTATGGGAACGTCTCGTAGTCTGTACAGTATAAAAATAAAAAGTATTAAAAAAAAAGTACAAAATCTATACTGTACATTCTGTACCCCTACCTCAACCCTACCACTACACTCAGCTCTCACAAAAAACAATATGCAGTTTTAATTTTTCAAAATACTTAATTCTGTATAATTTATGAGCCGTTTTCCTCATGGGGACCAAAAAAATTTTCCCACAAGGTCAAGTTTTATTGGTATTGCTATAGTTGTTTGGAATACAAGATACAGGCACACACATTAGAAAGACAAAAAAATTTACATAAGGATACATGCAAGGGCAAATTGTCTGGGTGGATATGCACATTTAGGTTCTTTCAATCCCAAATATCAGCAACAACAACAACAAAAAAGGAACTGGCATGCACAAGTCTTTAAAAAGTGACAATTGGCCCAAAATTCAAAATACAGCTTGTTGGCAGAGATAATTTTACAGTGTAAGCGAAACCTTTTAAAAGCAAAAAGGAAACACTTTCATCTTCAGTAAATTTACGCATATTTGAAGTTATGTCGTTTCCACACAACTCATCATCTGCTTCTTCTATTCCTCATTTTTATGATGTGCTGTTTATGAAGCCGGTTTATTGATGTTCCTCCAGTGCTGTGTGTGTGTGTGAGTGGACATTGATCTGATTGAACCCCAGTGGTGTCCGACTGCATTGAGCACATGCTGTTTAATGGCCGGTGAGGCACATGTGTCTGCATGTGAACATATAACTGTTGTTCCTCTTTGAACATATCCATGTTCTCATTGTGTTGCAGGACTTACTGTAAGAAGTTGAGCTTTGTTTGCTTTCTTTGCTGATGTGTTGCAATCCAATGTTATCTTTATATTGCAAAAGAAGAAGTAAAATAAAATTGTTCCCTGCATATTATTAATGCTTGCGAGGCAAAATGTAATAGTTGGCAATATGTTGAAAATAGCATTGACATATCATGCAACGTTAGCTATTTCAATTTTGCACACTTGTTTAAAGTCATATGTTTAAACATATTAAAGCTTTTTTATGTCATTTTAGATTATTTTGATAAATAATGCAGAATTGTAATATTAGGCACATTGATGTAAAATAATGATCTTTTTATATTTAGAAAATATTTCATATCAATGTAATTTATATACACTAGTTTTATTTGTGATATCTGATTCTGCACTGTAATGTCAGTCCTTCATGCAAAGAAAAGAGATTCATTCAAACTAGTCTCACATAACTAGATCTCTATAGTTCTTAAATATGAATATACTTTTGTTACATTAAAAACAAAAAAAGCTTAAAAGCTTGCCCGTTGCAAGCCACATTGAAGCTTGCTTCCAGAGTGTGGTGTCTCTCCTGCTTGGTTGTCTTATTAAAAGATTATTGATGCTGTTGTGCTTAACTTGGTGAAGTTAAAATCTGTTGTAGAAACATTTGAAACCATTTAAACCCTGCTTTTGAAACATAACTTTGTGTTTGGAAGCCGTAGGGAGGTGGGTGCCATTTTATTTCTAAAACCCTTTTTCTCTTGTTTATGTTTAGTTAGGGAGTTAGTGTGCATTTCTGTTGTTGATTTAATTTTGCTTTATCAGTTTAGACAGTTTTACTCCCTAACTAGCTAGAGTGTACTTTTGTTTGTTGTTTTGGCCTTTTCCTGTCCTGAAGTCTATTTTTGCTTCCCAGATTTTGTTTAATAAATTCTTTAACTTTAATTTGGTGTGTTGTCATGAAAGCAGGGGACTGATCCACACTCACCCCAACCAACTTTATAACTTTTCACTGTTGCTACCACTCCTAGACTGTTAACATCAGGGACGTAACACTTTATCTTAACCCTTTAACTGCCCACCAAGAAAAAAAAATGGATTGAATTTCGTAATTCCTAACTAGTTAGATTCCATAATTTTTAAAATATCAACCTCTACCAAAGTACCAGCATGAATACATATACTATGAAAAATCGGAAAATATGATGTGTAAGACCAATTTATTAAAAACAAAATCAAAAATAAAACATTTTTGAATACTTAATTATCTTTATTTTTTGAAGTATGCCATAAAATTTTTCAGATTCTCATTTAACATGTTTTTTTTTTTAACAATAAAACCAAAATCAAGTGTAGTAGTGCAACAGGTTTATGTTTGTTTGGTTTTTTTGTAAACCAACAATGCTTTGTGTGTAAACCATTATTAAAACCGTCATTCTTTAAAAGACTTTAAAGGGCACCTATGGTGAAAAATCAACTTTTCAAGTTGTTTGGACAGACATATGTGTAGGTATAGTGTATAGACCGTCATATTGGGGTCATATTTTTTTTTCAATTTAACAACATAAAAACGTTGGACCAATTGGAGCTGTTTTGAGACCAACTGCAACTTGACATAGGAGTGCGGTCCCCCCGCCCACCGAATTGATTGACAGCTGCGTATTAACATGTCTTTGTTTATAATCATATCAACAAGACAGGACGTGCGCAAAGCAACCGTAAATAAAAGGTCTGTTCAGTTCACTAGGATCATCAATCATCATCAAATGTGATCAAGAGTGAGTTTTACACGTTTAAAATCTTTTAAAACAGTGCATGTTTGTAATAAATTACAGCGATTTACCTCAGCTTTACTTCATCAACACAGCCGCATGTCAGTATAATTATAAAAGAAGACGCTTCAATCTCGGGTTGTGGACGTAAATCAGGTTTATTTTGTACATTAACGTAACAGATATTCATACAGCAATGGATATTAACGTGTATCCTGTCACATTTGCATGCAAAGACAATGCAAAGCTAAATGCACGCGCTGTATGTGTGTGTCCGCGCTGTGTGTGTGTGTGTGTGTGTGTGTGTGTGTGTGTGTGTGTGTGTGTGTGTGCGTGAACTTTGTAACGACATTGTGTGTGACTCATCGTTGCACCTCCACAACAAATGCATCAAATAATCATTGGAAAAATTCTTACTGTAGTATTTCTTACAAATGTTACATGAGATCTGCTTCCTTTATGTCTGTCTGTTGTCTGAGGTAGCCGAGGGCGAAGACTGGGGCACGGTGACAGGCACGTGGGAACGGTGGGTGGGGAGGACTAGCCTTAAAGGCCCAGTACACAAAAACGGCAAAAAGCTGTTGAGAGCTATAAAATACAAACTAGTGAAAGCTATAATAAATAATCTGATGGGTGTCACATTCTGGGGACACAAAAGAGTTATATTAAATATGGAAAAAGAGGTAACCTAGGTGCCCTTTAACAGTCATTCTTTAAAACAGTCAAAACATGGTCAACCATTTGGTTGATCATGAGAGACCATTAGAGCAGGCAGTAAAAGTGTTAAATATACTTTATATTGAAAATATCATAACATAATATTTCGACAGTATGCCAATGAATTGCTGAGCTTGTCCAGACCTTTTCATTCCTCTAAGATAAATGCTTTTTTAACTGTTGTTTTCTCACCGTTGTTAATTTTCTAGACTATTTATTTTGTTTTAGAGAGTAAAATTCACAGGATGAATGTGTATCTATTCATCTAAACATCAGTGGTGTGGACAACGTTAGGATGTTCATTATCAATATATCATGGCAAAAGTATGTCCAATTTTTTTTTAACTTTGATAAAAGCAATGGAAACAACTTTGCCATGAGTAAATTGAGGCATTGACTGACTTTGAACATCTTGTCAATAAACTGCATGCAATGGGCTATATGCACAGCTAGTGTTTTCAGCCAATGGTAAACTTCCGGTGAAAGATTAATGTGACTATTTTACATTTTATAAGGTTATTTTTATTACAGCATTGACATCTTAATGTAATTAAAATACAATCAGTTAAATAAACTTAAGCATTCATTTAGTTGTTCAAGCATAAAACGAGATGATAGACCATGTAAAGTCTAGCGCCTTCAGTGGCAACTCCATTGAAAATACTGGGGTAAAATAAAGTTTTTATTTAAAGAGATGGCGGGGGAAAATGGAATTTAATGCAGTGCTTCTTATCTGGTCTGAGACCCACTTTATATTGTATATCTATCAGGCAGTGACGATCACTTATTTTTAAAGAAAACAGATCTCAAACGTGGCGATTTTGTATTGGAAAGACAGTTCACCGGGAGCTGGTGGGCTGGATGTCTGAAAATTGAAAGTCCATGTGCATATATACCCCATTGACTGCCACTGGTACCACAGTATTAACAATGATTTCTGAATTTTACATATGTGACCCTGGTCTACAAAACCAGTCACAAGTTTACTTATCTTAATTTCATAAATTATTAAAGCTAAATACATGAGCTTTCCATTGATGTCTAGTTATGACTGATGTAAGTCTGGATTCTGAGGGTTAAAAAAATCTAAATACCAAACAAATCATCTTTAAAGTTCAAATTAAGTTATTATCAAAGCTTATTATTAATCAAAAATTAAGATAAAAGTATGAAATGTAATGTTAGATATGTAGGAAATGTATCAAATATCTTCATTGAACATGATTTTGTAAAAGGCAAGGCAAGTTTATTTATATAGCACATTTCATACACAATGGTAATTCAAAGTGCTTTACTTAAACAAGAATTAAAGAAACAAGAAAATAAAAATTATTAAAAGAATTAAAATTGATTAAAACAGATTAAAATATGTTAAAACAGGTTATAAAAAAATAAAAAAGAAAAGAAAGACATAATAGTCTGATCTGTCGGACGTGCCACAGTGCTTATTCAATAAAGGTACAGCTAAACAGATGTGTTTTCAGTCTTGATTTGAATGTGCCTAATGTTGGAGCACATCTGATCATTTCTGGAAGCTGATTCCGGCAGCAGGGGAATCAAAAGAAAAATTAGAAACATTCTGACCCATGCCAAAAATACACTCATGCAACATAAATCTGGCTTTGTGGTCCATGTTCACATATGACTTCTTTAACACCGAACCAAAGCAGCATCCAAGCCGCGTTTTATATAAGGGCCTTAATAAGGGCCATAAATCTGCAGAATTTTGCATGCATTTAAATAGAAAAAATCCAATAGAGGAGCTTTTCCCCCCAGGTTATTAAGCTCAACTGTTATAAATGTGTGTGCCTGTGCCATAAATCTGCTGTAAGGTTGCCATTTGAGGCTCTATTCAATTTTATGTCTGAAAAATTATCCATACCCCCACACAAGCCCATCATACAGAGTCAGAACGTATTCAATGCCATAGCAACTACTACAACTACTACCTGCATTCTTACACACATACACTCCCATCTCTCTCTCTCCTCACGATTTGCTCACATTCTCTCATCCGCTTCCCTCCCTCCACAGATCTCTCTCTCTCTTTCCCTCTAATTCTCTGAGCGATGCTCTCTCCTCACTCGTGGTGAACCAGTCGTTTCATGCAGCACTGCTGTGTTTACTCAGTCCTGTGAGCCTCTGATGGCAGATTCAAGGTAAGGTGATGCATTAATGGTTCTTCAAGTGCATGCTATGAGTGTAAAGCTCCTTTCCTGGTGATAATCGGAACGCATCAGCACGAGGGACTAAACTGTTGCTTTACATTTTTGGGTGTGTTTGCATTCGGGCGGATTTCGGGAGTCATACATCATGAGTTCGCAAAACTGATCTGGAGTTTGTAAACCTGACTGAAAAGTGTTAAAATGCTGCGGTGTGGCATTAAATACATGACTGTTTGAATGAATTGATATTATAGCTTGTTTTTGGCTTGTGTGTGTGTGTGTGTTGCGTTAGTGACTCATTCCCTTAGTGTATGCCATTGTTTGTGGCTGCCAGGGGGACATTTTTAGCACGATGGCTCAATTTAAAAAAAAAAAAATAAAGTCTGTGGATGATGCTCGTGAGTCATTCTCCACGGGCTGTGCGGGAGAGTTATTGTAAGTCATAAAGGGGTCTTGTATAGTGATAACATGAAACGACTAGGATGCAAAACACAGTTTTATTAGGATGGATTTTGCATGGTTTAAATATATACACATGCATATTTCCTTGTGGTCATAGCAGGAAGCGATATGCGATATTGGGTTTAGAATTACAGAACATTCTGCCAAACAACCGCGGTTATTATTGCAACCTGTAGCTTGAGCTGCTGCTCAGTTTAATTTTACTTCGGTGACTTGTATGCACTGTATTAGAGTGGTAAATGAGCCATATGTTGGAAGAGTTCACTTTTATAGCATAATTATGTCCCTTTATGGTCTATTGTGTGGCTCATCTGCTCTCTCTGTTATCTTTTGCTCACTTTCGTCCTTGCAATATTTTCATACACATACAATCATTTCTGCATCACTCATTTTCTCACTTTTCTCTCAAGTCTCTCTTGCCTCCTGTGGTCCCTCATTAGTTTGCGGGTGTACTCGCGCCGCAGCTCATTTTCTCTCCTTCCTCCCCCTCCATACCTCTGTTCTGTACCTGCCCTCTCTTGATTCGCTTAGGGGAAAGAGTGATGAGCTGAAACTTAACGGAGAATGAGTCAGAGGAAAAAGCGAGAGTGGAGATATTTCTCCTTCTGCAGTCTCTTCCTCTCTCATCTTGTCTTCTCATCTACTAATTTCATCAGTTTTTTTCTTATTACTTTTTTGACTAATCTCCAGTTCCTTAGATCTTGCATGTTTTTTCCATCTTGTGTAATTTCATTTCTTCTCCTTTCTATTGTTTATTGTTTTTTCTCATCTGTTGTTTTGGCTTGTGTCATCTCATCTGGTCTTTTATCTTCTCAACCACTCTCCTCCTGCTTCATGTTATTTTCTTTATTGTTTTGCTTGTTGTCTCATCTTGTCACATTTTTCCTTTTTCATCTCATATTATCTTTTGTTTGTTTGTTTTGCTTTAATGTTGCCTCATATTTTCATTTCATTTCTATACCTCTTTTTTGTTTCATCTCATCTGTTTTTGATTTGTTTTTTGTTTTGGTCTCTTCTGATGTGGACTCGCCTTGTTTCAGTTGTTTTCATCTCTCCTTGTTTAATTTCTGCTGTTTTGTCTCTTGTTTTGTCTTGTTTTAATGTTGCCTCATCTTTTCGGTTGTTGCTAGAATAGATACGTTTGTGGCCGGAAGTTAAAGAGAATTATTTATGTTATTTATTAAATTTTTAATTTGTTGTATTTTATTATCGTCTACCCCCACCCCAACCCTAAACCCAACCGTCACAGTAACCTAAAAACAGTAGTTGTACAGAGTATTACTTATGTTATCTATTAAATTACCCAATAAATTGTATTTTTTAACGCCTACCCCCACCCCAACCCTAAACCCAACCGTAACTGTACTGTAAAATATTAATTATTGTTATAGAGTGTCATAAATTTTTTTCGCTATATTAATGTGCATATCGCACTTCCAGCCAGCTGCATATCCAATCTAGACTTTACCCATCTTTTCATCTCATGCCTATTCCTCTTTTTTTGTTTTAGCTCATCTCTCTTGATTTTGTTTTTTCTTTTGTTTTTTTTGTTTTGGTGTTGTCTGCTGTGACCTCACCTTGCTTCAATCCTTATCATCTCTCATTTGTTCAATTTCTTCAGTTTTGTCTCTTGTTTTGTATTGTACTAATGTTGCCTTATTTTTTCTTTTTATTTCTATTCCTCTTTTTGTTTCATCTCATCTCTTTTTGTTTTTCTTTTTGGTTTTGTTTTGGTTTCTTCTGATGTGGCCTCACCTTGTTTAAATTTTTCTCATCTCTCCTTTTTTATTTCTCCTGTTTTGTCTCTTGTTTTGAATTGTTTTAATGTTGCCTCATTGTTTCTTCTCCTTTCTATACCTCTTTTTTTGTTTCATCTCATCTCTCTTGATTAGTTTTTTTTGTTATTGGTATCTTCTGATATATGGCCTCACCTTGTTTCAAGTCTTTTCATCTCTCCTTGTTTAATTTCTGCTATTTTGTCTCTTGTTTTGTCTTGTTTTAATGTTGCCTCATCTTTTCATCTCAGGTCTATTCCTCTTTTTTGTTTTAGCTCATCTCTCTTGATTTGTTTTTTCTTTTGGTCTTTTCTGATGTGCCCTCACCTTGCTTCAATCCTTCTCATCTCTCATTTGTTTAATTTCTTCAGTTTCTCTTGTTTTGTATTGTTTCAATTTTGCCTTATTTTCTTTTAATTTCTACTCCTCTTTTTGTTTCATCTCATCTCTCTTCATTTGTTTTTGTTTTGGTTTCTTCTGATGTGGCCTCACCTGATTTCAATTCTTCTCATCTTTCCTTGTTTTATTTCTCCTGTTTTGCCTCATTTTGTATTGTTTTAATGTTGCCTCATCTTTTCTTCTCTTTTCTATACCTTTTTTGTTTAATCTCAATTCCTTTGATTTGTTTTTTTATTGGTCTCTTCTGATATGGCCTCACCTTGTTTCAAGTCTTCTTATCTCTCCTTGTTAATTTCCTCAGTTTTGTGTCTTGTTTTGTATTATATTAATGTTGCCTTATATTTATTTCATTTCTATTCCTCTTTTTTGTTTTGGTGTCTTCTGATGGGGCCTCACCTTGTTTTAATTCTTCTCATCTCTGATTTGTCTAAAGGGCACCTATGATGAAAATCATCTTTTGTGGGCTGTTTGGACAGAACAGTGTGTAGGTATAGTGTGTCGACAGTCATATTGGGTGATATAAAGACAATAAGTCTATTTTTTTAATTTAAAAATAGGATCCAATAGGATCCAATTCCCTCCGATTTTGAGGCCCAACATAACGTAGGAGTATGGTTTCCCCACCCACCAAATTGATTGACAGCCGCGTATTAACATGTCGCCATAGTAATGCGTATAATCATATCAACAAGACAGGACGTGCCCAAAGCAACCAGGATTAAAAGATCTGTTCAGCTCTCTGTGATCATCAATCATCATCAAATGTGATCAAGAATGAGGTTTACAAATTTAACACGCTTTTAAAACAGGGGATTTTTGTAATTAAGTAATATAAGTAATTCATTACCACAGCCGCATGTCAGTACAATTAAAAAAGAAGACGCTTCAGTCCCGGTTTGTGGATGTTAAATCAGGTCTATTTTGTACATAACATAATAGATATCCATACAGCAGTGGGTATTAACGTAGATATTAGCCGTGCAAAGTTAAACGCGTGCGATGTGTTTGTGTTAACTTTGTAACAACATTGTGTGTGACTCATCATCACAGAAAGGCTTGAATTAACTCCAAAACAAATACATCAAATAATCATTGGGAAATTTTTTACTGTAGTGTTTCTCACAAATGTTACATGAGATCTGCTTTCTTCATGTCTGTCACTGTGCTGTTTATCTAACACAGCCGAGGCGGAGATTGAGACACACTCTGACAGGCATGTGGGAACGGTGAGCGGGGAGAACTAGCATTAAAGGCACAGGCAACAAAAACAGCTACATTGTATTCAAAGCAAAGAATTCCAATATTTTGAAAGGTATACTAAATAATCTGAAGGGTGTTTTGAGCTGAAACATTACAGACACACTCCTAATTTGTTGCTTGTTTTGTATTGTTTTAATGTTGCCTCATCTTTTTCTCTCATGTCTATTCCCCTTTTTTGTTTAATCTAATCTTTTTTTTTTTTTTTCATTTTGTATTGGTCTTTTGTAATGTTACCATGTCTACTTTCTTCTCATCTCTTGTTTATTATCATCTCTTGTTTATTCTCATCTAGTTTCTAATTTATTTTCTATCTTCTTTTTTCATTTTCTTCTCATATCTTGTCTCATCTCCTCTTATCTCATGGTGTCTTGTCTAGCTCAATCTCTTCTATTTATCATTTCTGGATCTTTTTGTATCCTATATCATCTTCACTTGCCACCTTATCTTTTCTTTCTGATCTCACCTCTTTTTCATTTCATCACTTAATTCATTTTCTTTTTCATTTAGAATGTTCTTGTCTCATCTAATTAATGGAGAAAGAATCATGAGACTTATCATCACAATTTTATAACGAACGAGTCCCCTGAACCACATGCCATAGATCTGTGCTGTCCATCTATTTCTGCAAACTGCAGGATGAGCGAGTAGCACTGCGGAGAGCAGCATTTGCTTCTGCGTGTCTGTCTTAAGCACGCGCATATGTGGATGTGTTTGATGTGCCGGTTGGGTGGGTGTAAACGGGTTGCAGGCTGTGAGTGGGTGTACTAGCTGAGCTTTTTGTCACGGCTTTTGAAATCCTCTCGCATGGCAGAGAAACAGGCGAGAGAGCGGCGTTCATTACTAATGAGTGAAGCAGAGATGAAGTCAAGCACGGGAAGTCAAAATGTGAGAAGGCCTTGTGAAGGATGCGGGCCAAGAGAGGGCAAAGTAGTAAGAAGATGAGAGTAAAAAGCAGAAACCCCCCTGAAGGTTTTGAGAAGGTAAAGGGAGAAATAATGATGTGGAATAGAAGAATAGCTGAATCTGATTTCAGGTTTTGGTGGCTTGATTCCAGCGACTGATAAGGGGAAGCCCAGACAGTAGATTTAATGAGGCGGATCATGTGAGCACTGTCTGTGAGTGATACGACCCCCTCTCTACCCACTAATCTAATGAGAGAGCATGCCGTTCGTTTAGAGGCAGTGCTGGAAAACAGCCCCATCAGTCAGTTTTTGGCTCAGGGCTGCTGGAGCCCCCAAAACACTGTCTTCACTCCATTAGGCAGAGCACAACCATGCCAAGCGCCTCTCTTAAACTGCTCGACACAACTGGAACATATGCTGCACACTCCATCAGAAACGCAAGTGCACCACAACTTGACAGAATCACAGCCGATCAAAAGCTGCACTCTAGACCAGTGTTTCCCAACCCTGCTCCTGGAAGGCACACCAACAGTGCATATTTTGGATGTCTACTTTATCCGACCCATTCATTTTAGGTTTTGGAGTCTCTTCTAATGTTCTGATGAGTTGATTCAGGCATGTTTGATTAGGCAGAGGTTGAAAATATGTACTGTTGGTGTGCCTTTAGGAACAGAGTTGGGAAACACCGTTCTAAACCAATGGAGTGCATTAGTGCTGTCCGCGTTTTGTCTTCTTTAATGCCTTATAAACAAAACTAATCAGCTCACTTCCATTTTTAAAGCCAATTTATACATGGCTGTTTACTCGTAGCAGATTTAATGTAGAAAAATAACAGGGTGCAAAGATCCAAAACATTATCTTAGCTAAGTGCACCAAAAGAGATCTTTAGCTCCACCCACTTCATTCATTTTCTTTTCAACTTAGTCCCTTTATTAATCTAGATCGCCACAACGGAATGAACCGCCAACTTATCCAACACATGTTTTACACAGCGGATGGCCTTCCAGCTGCAACCCATCTCTGGGAAACATCCATAGACTCTCATTCACTACGGACAATTTAGCCTACCCAATTCACCTGTACCGCATGTCTTTGGACTGTGGAGGAAACCCACTGGAACGCAGAGAGAACATGCAAACTCCACACAGAAACGCCAACTGACCCAGCCAAGGCTGGAACCAGCGACCTTCTTGCTGTGAGGTGACAGCACTACCTACTGTGCCACTGTGTCGCCCTGTCAGTGAAGCATTATGAATGATGCAATTAAATTAAAATTGAATATATATTTTCAAGGTTTCTGCTATTCATTTTTCTATGGTGGGGTGCCGCACCAAAATTCATTCCCACCACAGCTACATTGCAGCTTCTTATTCAAAACCTTCAGTTGTTGCTATTTTTTTTTTATAGCGGGAAAAATGTATTAAAATGTAAGTGAATTATAACAGAGCGAACTTTTCTGTATTCGGTATTTGTTTAACCCTTTAAGGTTACATACTGACCGACTGACAGGGCTGTGCGATGCGTGAAGCCGGCAAACACGACATAGCTTTCAGCTATCATGAACACAGTTTCCATAATTATACTTTATTTATAGATAAAGGTCTATGGTTCTGCATACAATGACTTTATCTTGCTGGAGTTTATAGCCGTTTCACTTTATTTCATCAATGCCGTTCTGTAGGTCTATTGAAGACATTCATAAATAGTCCTAGCAAATCTAATAAATGTTGGAGGCATACTCGTTACATAAACGCACTAAATCGCACTTCAGCAGGGTTAATTTAAAAGCGCACAAGAAAATCTGTGCTTGAGCAGCGTATATATTTGAGGGCGTGCAAGAAGTTTTGTGCACAAATAGAGGAAATTGGTTTTGCATGCACGTTATACATGAATGCGATCTCGATTTGTAATACTGCACTCATTTGTCATTGAAATAACGACATAGGTAGTTGGAAGGTCTGTGTAAAAGGCCTGCCACCACAACTGGAAAAAATCCTAGAGGAGTCACTATTACTTTTGAAAGACTGAACCAATTTACAAATCATTTATAGTGCTTCATCGGATTTTTTTGGTGAGCTATGTTAACTGCGACTGATTGGTAGAATATTTTTGTACAGCATCATGGGAAATGCAGTTTTTCTCACATTTTTTAGTATTAAACATACTTGTTTTAAAAATAAGTTGAATTAATGTAAACAGGTGGGTTCAGCAAAAAAAAAAAAAAAATTAATTGATTAACAACATCATCGCTCATAACAGGTCTGTCTTAAAAGGTTTATTGATTTTTCTTCTGAATCAAATTTTCGAGAAAATGAATGGAGGTTTTTACTTCTGAAACCCGACTGTTGCGCTCTATGAGATTTCTGAGTGGGTGGAGAAACAGATCTATTAAAAAAAGTTGTCACTGGCTTTCAGGGGCATGGCTGGTGAGGATTAAAATGAGCCAAAACACACTTAAGGTTAAGGTTATTAAAGCAGAATTACCATGATTTTTTTTTTTTTTTTTTTTTAGTTTTGATGCATTATGGCCTGTCAAGTAGGACAAATTTTCTTGATTCCCTGTCATTTTTGGAGCAACGTTCTTATTAGTCAGTCCCAGTTTACCTTTAAATGACTTGACATTTTTATATTTTGCTCTGAGTTTTACATTTACTCCTATTGGACTGAGTTGAGTTGCATGTTGATGTCGGAGGAAGTTCAAAGGCCATTGAAAAATGAGATTCTGGAAATTAGATAGTTAAGTGCCCTTTTTCCACTTCCTGACACTTTCTTTTCTTTGTTTTTTCCAAGTTATGATTAACCTTGAATTTGTTCCACAACTGGCTCTAAACCTGATGCCACTTTTTCCCCTATTCTCTCTTTCTCTCATCACTCATTCACAACATGTACGACCTTCACACTTCTTCATCACAGAAGAAATACCGCTGGGTCTCTAAAGAGGTAAAGTTTAAAGGGTGGACCAAAAGGGTGGTCAGTATTTAGTATACAGATAGAAGATATTAGCATTTATCAACATCATGCATTATTAGCCATACACACATTAGAAATTAAAATTTAAGATGATACATTTTAAGGTGAGTCCAGGAAAACCTGCCTATTAACCTGAATTCCCCCTCATATGTTTGTTAAATAAATCTCAAAATACAATAATCTGACTATGGATGGACAATATACAGTATTCAGTGGCACCATATTTGTTATGAAAGTCGACATGAAGTAGATGTAGTGATACTTCTGTGTTGTGAAGTTTATCAGAGTGAGACAAAACGAAACGTCTGGACTTTACTTTGACTTAATTTAATCTGGAATTGATTGGATGGTTATGGGGAATCTTAATGTTAAATGCCAGTTTTAAATACACTGTAAAAAATGTCAATTTAATGATAAAAAAGGCAGATGTGGCTTCCAGAATTTTACTGTAAGCATTTTTAAATTTGTGTTAAACTACCATATTCCGTTAATTTATACAATATTAATACAGCAATAGTTTTGAAGTAGTAACACCTATATAGTATCTCGTTTGTAATGCACAGACTTAAAATACACATGATGTCACATGATGATTGAAATTTCATATCAAACAGCATTTCTACAAGCAGAGAAATATGCAAATATGTAGACGGTGCTCAGTGTCATTCAAATCAACTAAACATCGTCATGGGAACACACATGACACTAAAGTAATGCAAATATTGTTTATCAACATGAAAGTAATGTAAGCATTATTTGCCAGCATTAGTAAGGGGCAACTTACATCTACATGCATACAGTACATGCATACATCTATGTACCCAACTGCTAAAATACTCTAAAAGAACCATGTTAATGTCTGTAAAAAAAAAGTGTTATGTAGGGAATTCTGGAAAAGGCAATTGACCACACTGGTAAACCCAAAAAGTTAAGGTAACTCAAACCGTTTGAGGAAACCGATTGCAACAAACCATTTAAGTTCAAAAACTAATCCTAATGAGTACTGTGAACTTAATCTATTTGAGTAAATGAAACAATTTGAGCACAGTAAAACCCATGAATGAAGAGAACTCAAACCAACTCAGTACTGTAAAACCCAATAAGTTAAAGCAACTCAAACCGTTTGAGGAAACTGATTGCAGCAAACGTACAGTATTGAGTACTGTGAGGCGACGCAGTGGCGCAGTAGATAGTGCTGTCGCCTCACAGCAAGAAGGTCGCTGGGTCGCTTTGAACCTCGGCTGGGTCAGTTGGCGTTTCTGTGTGGAGTTTGCATGTTCTCCCTGCGTTCACGTGTGCTCCGGGTGCTCCGGTTTCCCCCACAGTCCAAAGACATGCGGTACAGGTGAATTGGGTAAGCTAAATTGACTGTAGTGAATGAGTGTGTGGATGTTTCCCAGAGATGGGTTGCGGCTGGAAGGGCTTCCGCTGCATAAAATCGTGCTGGATAAGTTGGCGGTTCATTCCGCTGTGGCGACCCCGGATTAATAAAGCAACTAAGTCGACAATAAAATGAATGAATGAATGAGTACTGTGAACTTACTCCATTTAATTAACTCATTACCTTCAATACTGAGTTCAAAACTCTTTTCAAATGAGTAGAATTAACTTTTAGTCAATTTTGAGTTAACCACACTCATTTCATTTGATAAAGTTGACTGTTGGGTTTTACAGTGCATGTATAGTAAGGAAACTTACCGAATAACAGGTTTTTACTGTAGAATTTTTAGTTTTTGACCATTTAAAATCACTTAATTGTTACTGTAGTTGACACAAAAAGTTTGTTTTCTATAAATAATTTGTTTTATTGACATTTTTATTAGGTTTAATCTGTATATTTAATAGAGAAAAAATCTAAAAGTAGTGTTAAACTACTAAAAATATCTATAAAGGTCACTTTGTTAAACTTTCCAACATCATAACTTAAATGTGTAAAATAAACAAAAAACACACATGAACCACAAAGGGAAATTGTTCATTAACATTTTACAGTGTGTATTGTTTATTAGTAAAATAGACTAATAGTACAATTTAAAAACACTTGTAATAAATATAATAATATTGTTATTGTTAAATTTTTATCTTTCATTGTTTCCTGTTTTGTAATTGCAAATATTAATTTACAATTTAAGTTTTTTAGATTTTAATTTTTTTATTATGTTCATTCATTCATTCATTCATTCATTCATTCCTTCATTTTCCTTCAGCTTAGTCCCATACTTATCAGGGGTCACCACAGCGGAATGAATCACCAACTATTCCAGCATATGTTTTACACAGTGGATGCCCTTCCAACCGCAACCCAGTACTGGGAAACACCCATACACACTCACATTCACCCATACACACTCACATTCACACTCATACACTACGGCAATGTTAGTTCATCCAAATCACCTATAGCGCATGTCTTTGGACTGAAGGAAAACATGCTCATGGGTAGAACATGCAAACTCCACACAGAAATGCCATCTGGCCCAGCCGGGACTCGAACCAGCGACCTTCTTGCTGTGAGGCGACAGTGCTAACCACTGCGCCACTGCGCTGCCCTTTTTTTATTTTTTTATATGTAATTTAGACAAAGTAATATATAGAATTGTAATATCCACACGGCAGGAAAGTTTCTATTTGTTTAGAAGTTTTTTTTTTTAACATTGACCGGTTTTATTTACCTTCATGCACAAATCTTTTGTTGCTCTTGTGTTACGTAAAGGTGTAAATAACAAGAGGCAGTCGGGGGTTCTGTAGATCGGGCTGTTTGAACCCACGCTGAGTCATCGCTTTATGAGCTTCTGACTTGACGCCGCAGGGAACGGCCTTGAATTTGTCTGCTGTTGACAGACTGCATTCTGTCTGCCATGACGCTACAGCTGTTAGCTGGGCTCCAGTGCACTTACAGAGATGCTGTCTGTCATATTTATTTCTGTGTGTGTGTGAGCAAATCCTTTTTAATCAATCCCTGTGACCAGTCATGAAACCCTTTCCATCCGTTATGAATCACAAAGCTGGTGAGAAAAGTTCAAGTGATGCTCATCTGATTACCACATATATTGATGTTCCGCCACAGCCAGCATTAATCACTACTGAAACGGATGTTAATGCAAGGGTGCAGGAGAAAAGTGCATGTTCACAGCGATCATGATTTGTCCTCTCTTCGTTTTAAAAAGCTCTCAAGGGAATGAGGAAATGAAAATGAATTGTTTCGAGCGGTTACATCTACTTTCATAAGCGAAAGGCATCGCTATTAAATTTCAACCAAATACCACGCATGATGAACAACACAGATGAATGGGTAGGTGTGCTTGTGTGTATGCATCAAGTGTTTGGGATTGTTTTGGTGCATAGTCACTTGCTGCATCCCAAATCACATGCTATCCATCCTAAATAGTATTTGTAAATAGAATTAGTATGTCCCAAATCGTAGTATGTTGAAAAGAGTATGCCAAAGGTTCCCGGATGGTTTACTATTTCTGGTAAACATTTAAAGTGCAGAAACGTCCATACTCTAGCCGCTGATATTGCCCGCAGTTCATTGTGCATTGGACTTGAATTCAATTAGAACTACAAACGCGGGTGAAAAGTGTAAATAAACTACAAACATGGTGGACACGCAAGACCAACTGTCAAGTAGAGAGGCTTCGATAATGTTTGTAAGACTGTTAATTAATATCTAGCCAACTGGAACATATTTAAATCGCGTTTTCTGTGTTATATTTCATCTGCAACAACAATACTGAACCTATTTAAAGACGTGTTTGGACTTTAACGTCTGAATGCATAATTATCCAAAGACCTGAGGAGATTTCTCTGCATGAAAGACTCGTGAATGGGAGATTAACCTGCTGCTGCTTCTCCACTAAGGTAGGAAATTAAATATGACAGAAATGTGGATGATGTGTGGATGATTGACGGGGCTCATAACTAAGCAACATAACAATCTGTTAATGAGGAAGTAGTATGTCCCAAAGCTTGCATGCTCTTCTGTTACACACTCAAAAGTACATATTTTTCCTTCACAAAAAAAGGTCATACTTTTAGGGTGTAGTATAAGTATGCGAATTGGGATGCAGCAACTGTGAGTAAAATGTTTATGTTCTGGGTAAATTTGACCCTGTATTCAGGCCAGGGTGCGAATTACAAAACAGTCAGCCCTTTAATAGCGCAAAGTTTTATCTGATCTGTATTTTAAATAATAATATTAATAATTAAAATAATAGATAATATAGAAATACATTTGACTACCCCTATAACAGGTCATATTACTTTGAGCGCATAATGCGCCAATCAGTCTATGCTAGAAAAACATCATTCAACAAATGAAACCGGCAGATCATAGCACCGATAGACGTTTTAAGTACTCAAAAGAAACTTTTCTTGTAAAATATGTGTTTGTTTCTCCATATAACCTAAAAGTAAAGTCAAATTATATGCATAGTTTTTATAGTTTGACCTAAAGCGACCTCTGAAATAGCTAATCAGAAGTTACTGTAGCTCAGAATACACTAAATATAACTCAAAACACTGAAAACTGAAAAACATTTTATTAATGAATTAGATGTAATTTAAATAAATACATATGTTTAATTAACTGAATAATATTCTACACAAAATAACATTACAAAAAAATTTGACCTCGCCCCCCATCATCAACATATAATTGCATCGTCAACCTGCCTGTATTCAATACCTGTACAATTCACAAAACAATTCTGGTAAGAAAAGTTGACCTTTTACATTCTCAGAAATTATAACAATAATAAACATGACAACATTGGATATCTCCTAAATGTTTAAAAACATTTTTCAAAATATATATTTGTTTATTATTTGTATTGTTTGTATGAATATTTTAAACAATATTATACACTGTAAAAAGTAACTAGTTGACTTTAATTAAAAAAGAGAGTAACTTGTTTCATTAGAATTATTAAATAAAGAAACTATGTGCATTATTTTATATGCGCAAAGTTAAGTCAATGGTTTTACTGACTTTTTAAGTAAAATCAACTTGTTGCTTTTAAGGCAAAAGGTTTATCCACTTTTTTAAAAGTAAAGTAACTAATCCCATTTTTAAAGTGTAACTATTGCTTTTAGGTTTTCACTTCTTAATTTAGCTTTTATTTTTCTATTTTTTACAATTGTAACCCACTGGTCTTACTGCACCCAATCTGGTCTGAGTTGGGATTGAACCAGCGATTTTTTGCATGGGAGTCGGCTGCTCTAACAAGGAGGCTAAGGGCTCACACTAGGCTATCCAAACTGTGCCCGTGCGCATTTCCTGGTTCGTTTGACACGTGTGAGTGCTCCGAATCGGGCTCAGGTGTGGTTTAGTTGGCCGGCCCTGGCGCTGTTGGAAGAGGTGTCAGAGCGTGGTTCGGTTGAGCTTTGGCACTGTACACTTGTAGTGTGAGCGCAAAGCGTGCCTGAGCCCGAAACTGAAGATGCAGCAAACGGTCATAGTTTATTAAAGAAGCAAACCCCTCACTGCATGTCAGCTGATGCCTTCAGGAAACCTCCTAATACATGCAGCACGAGGACTTTTATGACAACTCATGAGCGTCAAAAGTTGTGGATCTGTTCAGCAAACGATTTGACTTCGTGTCGCTGCGACTTAAAATAATACTGAACAATATAACTATAACGATCTTCACTGTGCTGAGCCAGAGCGCTTCTCTTCTGTTAAACTGAACAGTCACATCATTGATGACATGAGAGTGCTCTGGCTCGTAAGGTAAAGATGCAGTGTGAGTGCAGGCCGTCAGGGAAGAGGAGTGTGGGGATAACCGCTCTAGTGAGAGTACGCCCCAAGACTGTCGCTAGAGCACCTTTTGAAGTCAGAGGAGGGAGGTTTACCTGCATAGCCCTTCACTAGCTTGCCTGCGTTACACACTGTATAGTTAATTCGGTGTCCTTTAGCAAATCTCAGACAGCAAGAGATATCTTTTCGGCTTAGTCCCTTTATTAATCCGGGGTCGTCACAGTGGAATGAACCGCCAAGATATATTAAAAAGAAAAATGAACTTTAATTAAGTGAACTAAACTTAATAAAAAATGAAGTGCCACAACACCTTCAGTGCAGTGAACATTTCTTCAGACATTTTGCATATGCATTTTTTTAGTTTACGTCTGTGCAGATGATTTTAACCATGAAATTGCATGCCAGATTGACCCAAGATGATCATAATCATTACAAAAAATTACATGCACAATCCACACACCCTCAGTGTGTCAGTTGTCACATTTTTTTTACTAAGGAAACAATTTCACTCAGAATTGATTGTATTAATTATAGAAACTGTCAGCAACGTGTTCTAGTCTTAATATCATTTAATCCATTTTCCAAAGATTAAACCAAGTGGCAGTCATTTTAAGCAAGACTGGCATTGGGCTAAACTCAATAAGAATGTGCTTATAGTTAAACTGTGTCAACTGGAGTGGAAATGACATCATTCATCCACTAAAAATCACCTTGGGACCAATTGGTTAATAGTCATTACATAAATGATGCTGCACTTCCTGTTCTGGATATAATGAGTATAGCTGGCGTGACCTAAAACATACACACACACACACACACACACACACACACACAAACAGGTTTTAATGTTTTACGATGCGTTCCCATAGATGTAATGATTTTTAGGGTTAGCCTAACCCTAACTTAAGTTGTACCCATGTTATAAAAATTTGTACACACACATTGTTTTTTTTTTTTCATGTTTTATGGGGACTTCCCATAGATTTAAGGATTTGTTTAAAATTTGAATGAAATGAATGAAAGTTGTGTCCTGATATGTCACAAAAACACGCACACACACAGAGACACAGGGGTAGGAGGAGGCATTAGTTTTCCTTCCCTCTTGTCCTTTATTCTTCCTCCTGGTGGCCCAAAAAGTCTGCTGTGCGTCACTGACACAGAAAGAAATAGACAGAGAGAGAAAGTGCCATACTCAGCATGTACAGGTGGAAAAGAAGTTTGTCCTTTGATGGCCTTGGATGGTAGGATACATATACTTTTTATTATTATTTCTCTCTGTCCTTCAATGGTGACTCAGAGGATGCTGAAGATAACGTACAGTTGAGATCAGTGCATGTTTATTTCAGCTAAAATGAGGTGAATCTATCGGTTTGGATTTTCTGATCTTTGTATCTTTGTTTATAAAAAGCCCTGCATGCATTCCTGTATGCCTATGTACAATCTTAGTTGCTTTTAAGGAAGAAATTTTTTTTTTTACTGATTTTTTTTTTTTTTTTTTTTTTTTGTAGATATTTTCTTTTCCAAGATATTATTTGAGAGCATAGCATTAGGCTAGGTTAAATACTTACATGTTTTAGTTTTTTCTTTAATTTTATTTTTTAAAAGTATAAGATGCAAAATCATTTGTTAAGAATGTAAAAGGATTTTTAAGATAAAAGTTGAATATGAAATTAAAGCTGAGGTTTTGTTTACATTCAATTAAATTCATCTTTATTTCTATAGCGCTTTTACAATGTAGATTGTGTCAAAGCAGCTTAACATAGAAGTTCTAGTGAATTGAAACAGTTAGTCCAGTTTTCAGAGTTGAAGTTCTGTTTAGTTTAGTTGTGTTTTAATTTTCACTGCTGAAAGTCCAAACAGTAAAGAGCAAATGGCCATAACCCCACAAAAAACATTTCAGCTCCTTATTTGGTGTTTAATATTTATTCTTAGACAAAAATAAGACATATAAGTGTAACATATAAATACAGTATATGCACATACTGCTTAAATGCTGTTTAATATTTTTGAAACTAGACCATTATGATCAACATGGCGGCATTATTGGATCAAAAATACAGTAAAAACTATTTTCTACTTGATTATATTTAAAATTAGAATATCTTTTTAAGGGCGTCACAGTGGCACAGTGGGTAGTTTGATTGCCTCACTGCAAGAAGGTCACTGGTTCGAGCCCCGGCTGGGTCAGTTGGCATTTCTGTTCGCATGGGTTTCCTCCGGGTGCTCCAGTTTCCCCCACAGTCCAAAGATATGCAGTAAAAGGTGAATTTGGTTAGCTAAATTGGCCGTAGTGATGTGTGTGAATGCAAGAGTGTGTCGTCACTCATTTACAACATTTAATTGAAACATTCAATCTCAGCTAGCTTTTTTTGTAGCTTTTTTTTTTTTATAGATAATACACATCCCCTTTACTCAGCTTTTGAAATGTTACCATCAGGACGCAGGTTTAGAATTCCTAAAGCCCGAGGAAATGCTTATAAAAAGTCATTTATCCCAATTGCAGTTGTTGTCTTAAATCGGATCACTGTTTGAAGTGAATGGGGTGGTTGTCAAGAATGATGTGCAGTAATGTGTATGGGGCTAATTTGGTTTTTACATTTTTAACTTGTGTTGTTGTCTTGATGAGTGTTGTTATTGTGTGATTGTTATATGTATGCAATTGTTGCCTTAAATCCAGCGCTAAAAACAAATTTTCTTTTTGTGTCAAGCAGAACGGACAATAAACTTTAAGCTAAACTAAACAATAAAACAAACTAAATGTCAAGTTAAATCAGAAATGACAATATCTGTTAAATCTATATAAATGAATAACTGTCACTCTCCCTCTCTTCTCAGATGGGACGGTTACCATGGGCCAACATTGGCCCGCGGGCCCTAGTTTGGGCATCTTTAGTTTAGTGCATTTTTGCTAAATACAAATTTAAATCTTTTAATTAATTATTAAGTAAATAAATATGCTAGTGAACAGCAAACACTGCATATTTCACATTCATTAGTATTAGGGTTGGGCGATGTTGACCAATTTAGCATTGTACGATGTCTAATCTCTAATGTGAAACATTGCGATGGACGATGACATCGTCATCATGGGCGGAGGTGAATTAATTATTTATGAATAAGTAATTAATTCATAACAAATTAATTATTTGTAGCCTACCGTTTCAACTACCTGGTCTTTGTTTTACCCATAACCAAATCATAAATAAATAAAGATAAGTTACACACAAATGACCACCTGTCAATCACTTTTTCCACAGGATTCTGGCATGAGTAGGCAGAGTGATCCGTGTCAGTCATTTGTTTGGTGCGGTGGATGGCGGAGGGATGTTGCAGATGAAAGTGAGCGGCACGGGGGTGTCGCGGACGAAAGTAAAGAGGGTTGGGGAGTCGCGAAAGAAAGTGAAAATGAACAGCGGACAGGGGAGGAGGGAGGTTGAGGAGGGAGATCGGTAAAATGAGGTGCCGGATCAGATTTCAGAGGTGCCGGATCCGGCGTGTTCCGGCACAAATTAAGTCCTGGATAGAGACAAGATGAATTAAGTATCACGTTTAACATCTATAGTGAGACGCAATCCTATGATACATCCTTGATAAACTGTCCGACATACACTGTTCTCTGGAGCTCAGACGAGCGTGTCTGTGGCTGTGTGTGTGTGTGTGTGTGTGTGTGGTCACGTGATGTGCATTTTCAGTGGACGGAGGGCTGTTCAGAAATGCTAAATGAAAGACCAGTGTAAACGTGGGTAATTTTCGTTCTAAAATGCCATTTTAAAAGAAAGCTGTATTGGTGTAAATGGGGCCTGAGTGTGTATTTTCACGAGTGGGTTTGCGACGGGGGTGGGGCGGAGGATCGGCGATGCCGGCTCAGCATCATGATGTCTATCGGCCATCGCCGATTGACGATGGCATCGTCTATCGGCCCAACCCTAATTAGTATTGAATGTCCTTCATCTGTTTATCATCTGTAATGTTAAATCATCTTAAGAATCCCTATTTTTTTCTAACTAAAAATCGCATTAAGATTATTAATAAATATCACTTTGACATATAAATCTTTTAAAATAAATTTTAAATGTTTCCAAATGAAACATCCCAACATTTCTAAAAGCTTTTTTAGTCTGCTTTATCTCTCCAAATAAGTGTGGTATCAGATATTTACAACGTCTCCAAGATATGAACTCTGCAAAAATCTGAGGGAATAATGATCAGTATGCATGGAGTTGAACAGTTCATCGAAATTTTCTATTGAGTAAAAAGAAAGCGAACAGCAGAGTTATGGAGGGAAATAAGATGATTATATGTGACCAAATGTAATTCAAGAGGCTGAATGAGTGCTCTTTGCCATTCAAGAACTATTATAGAGTATTTTAAGTGAAAGCTTGAAGAACAGAAACCGATACAGACCTTTTAGCATCCACGTCAATGCAGTTTGAACATGCAGACTATTGCGCTTCTAATGGTGGTCCACCTTGGTTTGTGATGTTTTGATAGTGATGGACAGCAACAAAGCTTGTCATGTCTTACAATACACACTGATTAGACAACTGCGTCACAACCGAAAGGCTGACGACACCAGCTTTTTTATCTCTCACCTTTTTGCTTAAATAAGCATCACTGGCTGCACTGAGCTTAATATGTATTTCATTGTGGAGAGCACATTTCGATGAGGCAGATAATCAAAACACAATCAATAAAAAAATAGACTTACAGGTTTGTTCTTGCTTTGTGTTGTGAGGGTTTTTAGTAATATACACATTTACCTGCATGGATTCTTTTCAGTTTCATAGAGAAGCTGATTTTAGATTTGACCGTGAATAAGTCAACTCTTCTTTTGTATTCTGTTGCATTGAGTTGTGTGAATGATTGACTGTTGACACTGTGACTTGAATAGGAAATCAGTTTTTGTCACTGAGCTGTAAATGTTCACACATTTTAATGGACGAGAAGTTTGAAATGTATGCAACAGTTGTCTGAATGTCCTCAGGTTTATGTTGATGTCTTTTTTGCAGTGATTTTGTGTGTGTATCTTTTTTTTTCTTTTTTTTCTGTGGCGCCGGAGAAATTAGCAGCGTGTGTTTGGCTCATCACTCGTTTAGCTGAAATGATGAACCTCACGCTGCTCTCCACATCAGGCCTAATGGCAGTAATTAGGCCTCAGTAGAATTATATACACACACGCACACACAAAAACTGAGAAACAATTGAAAGAGGACTAAATAGTCCCTTTATGACCCGTTCATTTAAGATCATACACAGGCTGTTTCATCACATCTGTTTTTGTCACGACGCGCAAGCATAATTAATATTTCAGACCCTTAAAAAGTGGATCTGAATTATAATAGGGTTTGTACGACAAAACATTTTATTCCACGGTCTGTTAAATTTCTTGATTCTGATTGCTGGAAGGCACATAAAATCATTTAATGCACAGATTGGTTCAAATGCACTACATTCAAACATAAGTAGTAACCATAGTAACTCATAAAACATAGTAAACATAGGGTGCGTCTCAATCAGCTTTAGTGAGTGCACTGATCAGTAGGGTTGGGTGATGTCGACCAATTTGGCATCATACGATGAATGATTAATTAATTTATAGCGATTAATTATTTGTAGCCTACCGTTTCAACTACCTGACCTGCATGGTCTTTGTTTTACCCATAGCCAAATTATAAATAAATAAAGATAAGTTACACACAAATTCCCACCTGTCAATCACTTTTTCAGTGGGACTCTGGCATGAATAGGCAGAGTGATCTGTGTTGTTATAATAGCGACAAACTTGGTTGGTAAAAAGGTGCACAACCAACAGGAACCAACCAACAGTATCTGAGGTTTTTGCTAAAATTAATAAGTACAAGCGTGAATGTGAAAGATTGAAGCAGTGTATGGATGCTGTGACGCGTTATGATAGATTCAAAAGACCGAAGAGTCGTTAGATAGGGACAAGATTAATTAAATATCACGTTTAACAACTATAGTGAGACGCGGTCCAACGGTACATCCTTGATAAACTGACTGACTTGCACTGCTCTATGGGGTTTTGTGTTCAAAGCACCAGCTCTGCTGACTGCTGGAGCTCAGATGCGCACGTATGCTGTGTGTGGTGTCACGTGATGTGTGTTTTCAGCGGTATAGTGTGGAAGGAGGGCTTTCAAGAAATGCTAGATGAAACGGCAGTGTGGGGGTAGGTCGTTTTCGTTCTAAAATGGCATTTTAAAAAAGGGATGTATTAGTGTAAACGGGGCCGTGTGTATTTTCCGCTAGCGGGTTGCTGCTGCGATGGGGGCAGGGTGGAGGATCGCGATGCCGGCTCATCATCATGATGTCTATCCGCCATCAGCGATGGACGATGGCATCGTCTATCGACCCAACCCTACTAATCAGGGAGTAAGTCATTTTAAAATTGCCTCGAAACGAAACATAAGTGTCCTTTTTCTCTCTATCGTTAAGTATATCCTCTTTAAACGGTCCTGAAATGGTAAAAAAATGTAGGGTGGTCATCATTTGGGAGCCAATGGGGTTGAAGTGGTGTTAATGAGACCAGCAAGGGGCGCTCAACCTGCGGTCTGTGGGGTCCTTACGCCCCAGTATATTGATGGGGACTCTATACTGCTCAGTGAGCGCCGTCTTTTGGATGAGACTTTAAACTGAGGTCCTGACTCTCTGTGGTCGTTAAAAATCCCAGGATGTCCTTCGAAAAAGAGTAGGTGTTTGACCCCAGCATCCTGGCCAAATTTGCCCACAGGCCTTGGTCCATCATGGCTTTCTAACCTTCCCCATATCATAATTGGCTTCATCACTCTGTCTCCTCTCCAGCAATCTACTGGTGTGTGGTGTGCAGCCTGGTGCAAAATGGCTGCCGTTGTGTCATCCAGGTGGATGCTGCACACTGGTGGTGCATGAGGAGATTCCCCCTAAAAATGTGTAAAACACTTTCAATGTCCAGAAAAATTCTATATAAATGTAAGGAATTATTATTAATTATTATCATTATTGTTGTTGGAGCAAAAAAAAAAAAAAAACTAAAGAAATATTGATAAATGAATGAATTCAAAGCAGAAATGAGACACGCCCTGTTAGCTCCGCCTTAAATGCATTCCATGTGACCAGAAATAAAGAAAAGTCATTTTGAGTGGGAGGGAATTTTATGGTATTTGATTAAAGATTCTGAGGGCAAATTAATGTTTACAAAACAAGCATTACTATACATATAAAAACATTAAGAGTACATTTTGATTTCATTCCAACTTTAAGGGCCGTCTCAATATCAAAATTCATTTAGTGCACTGAAATGTTTGGGCATTGATGCTCACTATGTTTCCTTAACGATAGTTCAGAAGTGCTAAACATGAATCACGTGAACCAAATCATCAAACATAACAACAAACAAGAGATGTTTTTTCTAAAAGAATCTGTTATTATTTAACATGAAAGAACATAACTAGACAGGTTAATAACAATCTAGCAAACTTTTATAATTGTTTAGTTTAAATGTTGCTGGTATATGAAATAAAATAATTTGGTTATAACATTCTTTTAAGGCGACACGATGGCTCAGTGGTTAGCACTGTCGCCTTATAGCAAAAAAGTCGCTGGTTCGAGCCCCGGCTGTGTCAGTTGGCATTGCTGTGTGGAGTTTACATGTTCTCTTTGCATGGGTTTCCTCCACAAATCCAAAGACATGCAGTATAGGTGAATTGAATAAACTAGATTGGCCATAGTGTATGTGTGTGAAAGAGTGTGTATGGATGTTTCCCAGTACTGGGTTGCAGCTGAAAAGGCATCTGCTGTGTAAAACATCTGCTGGATAAATTGGCGGTTCATTCCACTGTGGCGACCCCTGATGAATAAAGGGACTAAGCTGAAGGAAAATGAATGAATGAATGAATGAATGAATGAATGAATGAATAAACTTTTAAAAACTTTGTAAAAGTAATATACGTCAAAGTATTAGTTGTGCTGTTGTTTTTAAATCGCGGTTTTGGTTTTGTACAATGAGGATGTTGTCATGTTGCTCTCAATGTATCCTAATGTGTAGTGAACCAAGCTCATAAGTGCCCTTATCAGTGCACCAATTTACACTACATAGTGACATATTAAAACTACATCTGCTGTCTTGTATTTAGAGCATTCTAACCTTTCCTACCCTGAAAACTACAGCTCCAGTGTTTCTAGATGTAGCTCACCTTAATTTAGCAATTGTCATCTGACTTTACTTGGTAAAATGTAAAAGCAATTTCTGAAGGATGTTTATCCTGCTGTTTTCCATCATGAACCACTTGTGCCAGAGGGGAGACTTTTTTGTTGACTAAATAATGACAAATTTCAGACTATTCCTTATGCAAATCTATTGCATGACTTCAAAATACTAGAAATACAGAGAACAATATTTTTCTTGGAGCTTGACCCACTAGCTTTAAAATGACATGAAATAGAATAAAATAATAGGTTTTTAAGAAATTATGACATGTCTAAGGGGCAAATGATTTTGAAAAAGAAAATTAGCAAATTTTAGCTTTTAGAATTGACATTAAAGCAATTCTTTAGGTTGAATTTATAGCAAATTATGTATGTTTAGATAGTATTTATGGTTTATTAAACAGAAACAATGTAAATGATAAACAAAGTACCCTTTTTTTTTGTAATTTTATATTCTCTTTATTAACTTACATTTTTGGAATTTCCTTATTGAATTTTTAACAATAAGACTGTACATGAAAAATAGGCCTTTATTTCTGTCAAGTTTCTTAAGGTCAAACAACTTTTATTTTGATATATTGTCGTGAAGATGTGTTCATATGCATGATGATAAGAAATTCTGTAAAATATCAAATATATTAAATATAAAAAATGATAAAATAGTAAACATTTATCATAAATGTTCAGATAAGACTGAACTCATGCCATGACCTCTGTGTTGCCACTACCGGAAAAGTCTTGATAATACACACTAATACTTAATAATTCATGAATTAATTAATTAATTCATTGATTCATTTTCTTTTCAGCTTAGTTCCTTTATTAATCAGGGGTCACCACAGCGGAATGAACCGCTAACTATCCAGCATATGTTTTACGCAGTTTTCCAGCTGCAACCCATCACTGGGAAACACCCATACACTCTCATTCACGCACACATACACTCTGAACAATTTGGCTTATTCAATTCACCTATAGCGTATATCTTTTGAATTTGTGGGGGAAACCGGAGCACACCAGCGACCTTCTTGCTGTGAGGTGACCGCGCCGTCCACTAATTAATTTATTAGATAATAAAATAGATAATACATTCTATTAATAATAGAAATCATAATAAGAAGAATTATGCTAATAATGTTGTGTTTAATATTATGGTTAATAATAATAATAATAATAATAATAATGATAATAATAATAATAATAATAATAATAATAATGATGATGATGATGATGATGATGATAATAATAATAATAATAATTGGTACTGATTTTTGTTGTTATTTAATATTTTATACAATTTCAAATATAAAGTGTATTTACATTTAATTATTATTATTATTATTATTATTATTATTATTATTATTAGTAGTAGTA
Organism: Danio kyathit; assembly: GCA_903798195.1. NCBI lineage: Eukaryota > Metazoa > Chordata > Actinopteri > Cypriniformes > Danionidae > Danio > Danio kyathit. The sequence goes on from LR812533.1 coordinate 34,516,141, forward strand.
GTAGTATATGCTTGAACTACTTATATTAGTGATACAAAAATGTGACTCTCAGAGCAAGTTTATGTGTTTGTCCTCAAATGATATTCGCGTTATGTTGCAATGTGGAAGAGATTTTCTGTGATTGTTTAAGGGATTTGGACTTGGGATTTATTTGTCTCTGTGGTAAATGAATAACAAATGGCAGTAAATACATTAAAATTGAAATAGTATTAAAATACCAGGCAGCATATTTTACAGCTAGAAATCGATGAGAGTGAACGAGACTGGAAGTCTCAACACAATTAGGTTACAGGGGCCACGCCCACTCCAACGAAACAAATAAGGTCAATAGATTTGTCATAAATGTGCCCAATTCTGTGAAGTGCTGCATTATACAGTAACTTCCATCTTTTTTTCTAGATGTTGGGATTTAGTCTGTATTTTCTGCGTTGTAGCCAAAAAGATGTATTATCAGGTTGAAAAGCAGATGAAATGCATCTAGGTATCTCAATTGCTGCAGCAAAGATTTTGACCTTGCGTCTGCTTTTTTATTTATTAATTACTTTTTTTTCCTCTCTTTCTTTCCTGCTCTGCAGGATTGACAAGTCCGGCATTGCTGCCCTGAGGGCCCGGTGAGTCTGTGTGTGTGTGTGTGTGTCGAATGAACTTGATCCATCTAAACCTCCTTCTCAAAGGCATGCCTGAATATTCAATCAATACATCTGCCATTGATCCAGAATTCATTTCACTGCCAGCGCCCACACTAATCTAACTTTATGTGAAGTCTTCACACATGCCTGTCCTATATGACCATCTCAACCTTCAAGTGTCTGTCAGCCGGTCTGGCAGGGATGAAAGAAAGGCGAGCGGAGGCGTGGAGCCAATAATCGTGAGCGCAGTATAGACAGAGAAAGACTCACTTCAAAGCGGCCCGCTGTGGATTAGCACAGGTGGCCTTAGTGTGTGTGTGTGTGTGTGTGTGTGTGTGTGTGTGTGTGTGTGTGTGTGTGGGAAAAGACAGTTTGCTCAAATTTATTAGTATACATGATATATTCAGTATTTGCTCTGTCATGTAAAGATTTCATTACTGAGTAAATACAACCCGAGCTCATTCTGAAAACGCACCGCTATATACATTTCTGGAGAGCGCCAAATACGTCTCAGTTTTTTTTGCAGTATTTGTTTTTGAGAAGCCACCAGGCCGCTGTGTTTGCTTTTTGAGATTTCAAATTTTTCTAGCAAGTGCCGTTCGCTCCTGCTGTTCTCGCGTAAATCCACCAGAGACCACTGTTGACTGACTCACTGACTGACTGAATGACTGACTGACTGACTGACCAATCGACTGACCCACCCTCCTCCTTACCTAAACCCAACCAATAGTGTTTTTTAAAAGCACAGATTGACCCACTTCCCTAAACCCTACTGACAGTTTTAAAAAGCAATCCAGAAAAAGAAAAGCCCTTGTTATTACTGATTTTTCTTCTGACTCGAACCCTGTTGTCATGGTCAACTCCTCTCTGCGTCTCAAGTCCGCTGAAGTACATGGCAAGCTACTGGACAAACTGGTAATAATGGAAAAGCCACCCATATGGAGGTAAGTGGTCAGCTGGTAAGCGCGAAAAGGAATGGTGTCATACCACCCCGTAGCGTTCGTTTTAAAATACAAACTATTGGCTACATAATTTGCGATCTCTAGAAATGTATATAGGGCTACGTTTCAGAATGAGCCTATGTTGTATAGATAAGCGTTTTTGAGGAATATCTTGAATGAATTAGGCCCCGAACACACAGAAGTTTTTGAGAGGCACAATTTAAAAAAATTGTTATCTATTGACTGAGTTTTTTTTAACACTGTTTGAACACCCCTGGCAACTTGTGTGTTTTTTCAGTGATATAATGCATTTTTTAATCATTGCTTGTCACCACCTACTGGCACAATAATGAAATTGCTACAACCTTCATTTAAAGCATCAAGTTGCATTTTAAAAGGTATTTAAATCATTAATTTTCCTTCAGCTTAGTTTCTATTGCAGAGGACGCCACAGCGGAATGAATCGCCAACTATTCCAGCATGTTTTATGCAGCGGATGCCCTTTCAGTCACAACGCAGTATTGGGAAACACACATACACACTTATTCACACACTACGGACAATTTAGCTTACCCAATTTGCTTATAGTCCATATCTTTGGACTGTGGGGGAAACCGGAGCACCCGGAGGAAACCCACGCCAACACGGAGAGAACATGCAAGCTCCACACAGAAATTTCAACTTGCCCAGCCGGGACTCGAACCAGCGAACTTCTTGCTGTGAGGCGACAGTGCTAACCATTGAGCCACCTTTCCGCCTCAGGGATTTAAATCTTTACTCTAAAGATTACTGTTTATATCCAAGCAACAGTTATTCCAGTGCCTTTGTGACAATTTGAATGATTGTAACACAGAAATAATAATACTAGTTGAAAAGACTAAAGACAATCGAAGTTTCATGACCATACATGACGACCGCTCTCTCTAATTAAGACACAGATTTTAATTTACAGCTGTGAAGCTTTTATAATAAACATATGGAAGTCATGACAATTTATAAATAAAGTTGCGCGGGTTATTGCAATCTTTTAATAAAAACAAATTATAATCTTGCAGCTCTACTGTCACATTTCTTCTGTCTTGAATAACAATCCCTAATGTCACTATTTATACTGATCTCCATGGAAATGCGTTTACAAAGCAAGGGCCATCACAAAAATGGTGTGTGTGTGTGTGTGTGTGTGTGTGTGTGTGTGTGTGTTTGTGTGTGAGTGTACACAGGTTGGTCTGTCATGTTTGGTTGTCTCTGTTGGGCATAATCTAACCAACCATTACCCCCCTCCATCGCATCTGCAACTACAAAGTGAATGTCCAGCTCTCCACCTGAAGGACAGGGCCACATTAGAGGAGCCGCATAATCAGTGCCTGTTTATGCAGGTGCCTTTGTTTATGTAATAAAGCTTAGCGTTATGTGAATGCGCTTTAGAAATGGAAGGATGGAGAGGGAGAGACAGAAATAGAGAGACTGTGAGCAGAGAACAGTGTATTTTGGGTGCATCACTCGTAGTGTTAAGATGCCACGCAAAATTTGGTGAGTTTTTTTAGCGGGTTTTCTAGAAGTTCTGCGTAGGTTTTAGTGTTTGATGTTGTGTTTTCATCTTTGTTTTGTAGTTTAAGGTGTGATGTTTTGATTTATAGAAACTTGTCTGCTTTTATAATATTATATAAATATATCTGAAATTGATACCTTCAATTTGGCAGGGATGCATTTAGTTAATTTATTAAGTCAATTAGGAAAGTTGGTCACACTTTATTTTGACGGTCCGTTTGTTGAATTTAAGTTACATTGCAACTAATTATCATTAGATTATAAGTAGACTGTTAGGGTTGGGGTTAGTGTAAGTTGACATGTAATTGCAAAGTTTCTTATAGTCAGTTAAATGTCTGTTGAAGGACTGTTAAATGTCAGTGTCAACAGATATTAAGTAGACAGTCTACTAATACTCAAATGGACCATCAAAATAAAGTGTTACCGGAAAGTTAGACATTTTTATAACATTCAAAATGTCTTTGCTTTATTTCTGCTGTTTTTTTGAGCGTTACGTATTCTAGTAACTGTAATTGTTGCATTTTCATATTTGGAGACCACACTGAGACTTTTTCCCGTGTCAGTTCTTTTTCAGAGGTTTCTCCTAATACTTCTCAGAAGTAATGTGTTGTTTATACTGTAATAAGAGCTATAAAAGTAATGTGGATTATGTGGGGCCACTAATCTCTAATCTCTAATGTCTTTGAAAATGATTTTGATGAATATTTAAAGTTATATTGAATTTTAATCGCAGACTATCTTGGCAAGTTACCAGAGTACGTATTTGAGATTCATAAGCATCAGTAAATGTATTCAATTCATCGCTGTTTAATCCGTTTACAACCTTGAAGAAGCAGAGATATTGAGGAAATGTTTGTATGCTCTATTCGCGTTAAGTTCCAGTGCAATCAATTTTATTGAAAAGTACAAGCTTAAAGGAATAGTTCACCCCATAGTTTTTTTGTTGAACACAAAAGAAGACATTTTGAAGAATGCTGGAAACCTGTAACCATTGACTTTTGTATTTGTTTTTCCTACCATGGATGTCAGTGGTTACAGGTTTCCAACATTCTTCAAAATATTTTATATTAAACTGAATAAAAAAACTCAACCTTGTTTGGAACAAGTCAAAGGTGAATAATTGATGACAGAATTTTCACTTTTGGGTGAACTATCCCTTTTAAAATGGCTAAAAAAACGTGTTTACTCCATAAACGGCCAGTTTACCAGAAAATTAAGTTACATTAGATTGCTGTCTTGACACAAGACTAGAGGAAAAACGTCTGCCACCTAAATGAGAAGCTGCCCGAAGAGCTGTTTCAGCTGTCACAAACAATCATGTCCACACCGCCGTGATTTAATTATCTCCCTCATAACGATCTAATATTGGACCCAACGGCCTGTTGTACAGGGGTGCTGTGAACGGCTGACAGCGGTGACATTAAGTGACTCTGAAAGACCGCTGTCCTTTATCTATAAACTAATTTGGTTGCAGGTCAGCAGCATCTGCCCCAAACCTGCTGCTGTGTGAGACTATAAACTTGAAATGGGCTGTTTAGCCTGAAAAAAAGCACTGGGAGACCTATAAAGTTACCCCAATGGTCTACTATCGGATTATTAAGTATGACGTCACATATCACAGTTGATGGGTCCCAATCCTGTTAGATGGAAAAAGCAAATAACAAATGGTAGAGATATACTGGGAGCTCACAGTGTGCTGTAATACCATTGAAAATCATGATCCTAATGTTTATATCCATGCCTAATCTCTGATGGGAAGACTCATCATGATTGATCTTTAAAGATGGTTCAAATATTGGTGTCCAGTTGAGAGACTGTAATGACACCATGATTTTTTTTAAAGATTTGCTTTGATGTGTAATATGGCTAAGCAGTGTTCATAACGGACTGTTGAGTTTTTTGGATTCAAAAGAATCTGGAAGAAATTATGAATAGAGATCCAGGCATGCTCTGGCTAATGTTGTTAACAACACAATGCACATTGGATGTGGTTTTGATTAGAAATTTTTACAAACAAGGGTAAAGAATTGAAATAATAAATAAATAAACTAAAAACATGGTGGATGTGCAAATCAAAAGGATTTGAATGATTAATGTAACCTAATGGATTTTTTTTTTTACAAATGATTTACATTGATAACTGTTATTAGGACATGTTTTAGTCATTATGCACATGCATTTACTCTAAAATAAATACAGTTTTAACTAGGGCTGGATGATGCATTCAAGATGCATTCTCGATAATTATTTTTCCATATTGAGCGATATAAGTTGTTAATGCTTCCAGATTTAAAAGAGTACACCAACAATGATTGAAATCATAAAAATTAAAGAGGCCGTTTAATGGCATAAAATGTTTTCGGCCGATAAATTTTCGGTGACCAAAAAGTGTCAACACACTTTTAGATTCCCTTGTTGCACATTACTGCTCTGTGATTGGCTCTTAGTTCAATATATAGTAAAAACGTCCAGAGCTTATCATTGTTATTGACATAAATTTTATGACGATTCAATATAAAACACAAACCCAACTAAACCCAATTTTGTCTCAAATAGTCACAAGCCTAGTTGTTGGCTTGAAAATATAACTGAAAAATGTAACCCAATAATTGCGTTTTTCTATGTTTGATCCTATATTGGTTTGAATCAACCCAGCATTTGTAGAGTGCATTATTATGCAAACACACAAGAGAATTCTCTGCATGAATGATATACTAACATCGAAAAAATGCTGGGTTATTTCAGCTGAAATGGGTAAAATAGGGCCAAACTCATCTGTTGGGGTTAAACAGGCGTGTGAAATGAGGGTTAATAAAAAAATTAATTTATAGGCCAGCTTTAATCCATCACATGCTCTGTAAAAATGAACTTATTAGCTTTTACCATTATTAAGTGACCCACAGTGTGGGTTTGTCCCTATTCTACCCGAATTTGGCATGAAATAACCCAGCATTTTTTTAGAGCAAAGACAGTAGTTATGAAAAAAACGTGGCAAGATGATTGACAGGGCACATAAAAGTAGTACACTCAAAAAATGACTTTTGCTGCTTGTTCAAACTACTTATTTAAAACGAGTTCTTACGTTTTGTTGAGGATAACCTAATTATTTTATGTTTAATCCACTTAAATTTGTAAGTGATTAAGTTAACTTAATCATTTTGTGTTGTAACAACATGAAGGAATTGTGTGGAGCCCAGCATTTTTTATAGTGTATCAATCAGTAAGTTGTATGACCCAATTTTGCCTACTCCTGTTACACACTTGTTTTACAATAACAGAAGGGCGAAGTATACTGCGAATTGGGACGCAACACGTGTGTCTATCAGGGGACTGAGGGCTGAATGTCTGTTTGGGCTGATCTGAGGTCAGAATAATGGCAGTCTCTTCTGGGATGGTGCTGTGTCTACAGCTGTCTCAGTTATGCCCGCAGTCCTACAGGAGGCAATTAGAGGCATAGACCCACAATTACCCATTACACCGAACAGAGAGCAACAACAGACGGTGTGGAGACGAGTTTGCTCCCGTACCGATGTTAAATGTCAAGGAGCATAAATTTTTTCTCTACTCTGACCTTCTGCGGTTTTTATTTTTCTTTGGGCATTTTTAATGAGTTAATCCATGAATTAATTTCTGCACGGAGACTCCATGTAGGCCACGCGAATACATATTTGTTTATATAAGAATTTGCTAAAATAACCTGTTTTGTGCCTTGAGGCCAAATTAGACCTTTTGTATGATTTATGAGAGCAGGGTGAACTTCATTTGCATGCGCTTGCATAATTTCTTTATAATAGGTTGCACTTGCACGTGTTTGGCAGCAGAGAGCAGCAGAGATAAAGGCATTATGCATTCACATAAGCAGGTGTTTAATGATTGTCCTCCAGAGGGCAATGTTCTAGTGGATATTGAAGGACAGTGTTTATATTTAGTCATACAAGTTTTTGTTTCCAAAGCAACTGGCAGTTTTCAAGTTCTTTATTTTATCTGTGTGTGTGTGTGTGTGTGTGTGTGTGCGCTTTTCCCTGGATTGATCTCCTGCCAGCATGCCAACTTTGCCAGCTAGCAACTGAGTGTACTACCTGTTGAGCAACTAAAGCGCTGATATTAATTACACACAAAGGTGGTTGTAATAAATAATAACAACAACTTCAGTATTATGATTATCACCACATATATTTATTTCCAAATATATATTTATTTACACATATATTTAATTAACACATTTCAAATGACCATGATCAATAAATCTAATACTATCATTTTTATTATTAGATAAAAAAAAAAAGTAAAAAATTTAACTGTCCCACCAAGACATTTTTTTTTTAAATTGCATTTCCTAACTCCTAACGTCAGTAGTTAACACACTCAATGCATTTTTTCTCAACACGTCTCATAATTTCTAAAATATCAACCTCTACCTAATGGTTGATATGTCGGTTTATGGTAAAAGTACCGGAATGAACATATATATACTATGAAAAATATGAAATGTAAGACCAATTTATTTAAAAACATAATCAAAATAAAACATATTTGAATAGAAAATCATCTTTATTTTTTGAAGTATGCCATAAAATATTTCAGATTCTCATTTAACATGTTTTCTTGTTTTGTTTTGTTTTTACAATAAAACCAAAATCGAGTGTATAGTAGTGCAACAGGATTATGTTTGTTTGAAAAACCAAAAATACTGTGTAGTGTACACTGTAAAAAAAAAAAATCCAGATTTTCACAGCGTTACTGTAATTTTTTCACAGTAAATTACATTAGTATCACTTTAAGGGATTTAACTGTAAAAATTCACAGTAATGTGTTGTATTCAGAATTTTATTGTGAAATTAATTAAGTTAGCATGACTACAACAAATTACTGTTAGTTAGTTATAGGAATTCAAACTCTTTGTGTTTTATTCAACTTAGACATTAATACAAATGAACTTTTATGCTACTATTGGCACGTTCTATGATATTTATAAATAACAGAATGTTATTGCAGCTCAAAGAAACAATTTGGTTACATCTTCAAAAATAACTTGAAAGAAAATCATCCTGTTTTGAAATGAAATTGTGACTCAGGAAAGTTGAATGAGCTGTCCAGTTTGTGATTTGCCTATAGGCTGCAGTTTTATTATAAATCAAATTTTACCAGATTCATATTTTGTTTTAAATGATGGATAATAATAAATTTGCATTTAAAATGCTAATCTTATTACAGTATTTATAAAACTGGATTAACTTACAGTTTATGTCCAAATTTGTAAATAAATAGTATGGTGAGCACTTTGAGAAAATATTTTATTTTTCTATGCATCTTTCAGCAAAGATTAGTTCTTAAAATGCATAATTGAATAAAAAATTAGGCGAATAACTGCAAAAGGCCTACTTTTTCAGAAAAAGAACCACCCCTTTCAATAGGCTGGCTATACGGGCTTGTATATGGCTGTAATTTAATGTAACAAAATCAGTATTTTACAGTATTTTACTGTGAAAGTAATACAATTATTAGCCAGTAATTTACTGTGAATTTAAGGTCAAATTTTTTACAGTGTAAACCATTATTTAAAACAGTCATTCTTTAAATGATTTTAACAGTCATTATTTAAAACAGTCAAAATATGGTCAATCATTTGGTAGAGCAGGCAGTTAAAGGGTTGTAAAAATACTACTACTAACATTAAATATTAAAATTTATATTTATTTTTTTCTGATGTTTAATGATTTCTCTAAACTAAGTTCTACTTTTAATATAATTATTTTTATTGAAAATATTTGTATATTAAAATAAAAATAATTAATCTTAACTCTAATTATAATATTATTTCTAATATTTAAATAAATTTAGTTGAAATAAAATGCCACTTAATGCCATTTCAATTTACAAAGTCAATTGCTGTTTTGCCATTCATTTTAGTTTTATGATGTGAATTTTTGAGTGAGGAAAAAAAACCAAGACATAATCCATGAGTTTACTAATACAGCAACACTTAGCTATTGGTTAACAAGTGTAACCAGCAGAACAGTTGTTTTAGAGCAGGTTATTGTATTATGATTTGACCAACTGTTAAAAATAGCACATGCATTTAAGGGGATATATTATGCCACTCTTCATAAGACATCAAATAAATCTGTGAAGCTTCAGCTCAAAATACACAACAGGTTATCAAATTTACCTGTCAGATTTAAATTTTTTTGATTAATTTTACATTTGTCTAGTTGTTTGTTTTGGAGTAAAGTTGATTCAGCACAACTTATTACTGATTTTACTGCTCTCTTCTGATGTGCTGACTTTTGCAAATAAACATGATACTATTATTAGTACAATTCTATTATGCTCACAGAAAAAGTAAAAAGCATGTCACTTGACTGTACAGATTTTTTTTTAAATTAAGCTTTTTAAATGTCTTCAGTGCTTTGGATGTCATTCATTGGTACATTGACAAGTTACTTGTCCTTTTTCACATTTTCAAAGTAGATGCTTAAGGGACCAAATTACAGCACAACAACAGCAAAAAAAAAAAAAAAAGAAGACCGGGGGTTATCATATGCCACTGGGCATATGTCTTACATAGCAAATGCCCTTTCCCTGTATAAAAAAAGAAAATGTTTTTAAAATAATTAATAAAAAAATACGGAAAAAAAGACCCCCCCCCCCCTCCCACACACACACACACAACAGAACTATAGAAAAATGTAATTGTCAATTGTTATTGTTAAAATAAAACCAGGTATTTATATACCAAATTATAACACATCAACAGCAAAATGATATTTTTTTATGTCCTCTTTAAGAATATAATTGTTATCTATTTTGATTTTGTCCTGAACTCATTTAACATGTCTATGGTAAAGACTTTCAGCAACAATGTAAATTTGCAATCACAACAGTACATCCCTGGACAAAAGTCTTGTCTTGTTTTAGGAACAAAAAAAAACTTCTAGTTGATAATTTTTATCAGAAGTGGCTTATATGAAAAACAAAGGCCTCTAGATTATTGATCATGCCTGACTTTGCTTAGACAAAAGTCTTGTCACATAACAGAAATAATGTACAGTGTAGAATATAAAGTCATTGTTGTGTCTGACTCCCATGAGGAGGACTGCATCCATACATCTCTGCAATGACTCAAATAACTTATTTATGAAGTCATCTGGAATGGCAAAGAAAGCATCTTGCAGGACTCCCAGAGTTCATCAAGATTCTTTGGATTCATCTTCAATGCCTCCTTCTTTATCTTACCCCAGACATGCTCAATAATGTTCATGTCTGATGACTGGGCTGGCCAATCCTGGAACACCTTGACCTTCTTTGCTGTCAGGAATTTTTATGTAGAGGCTGAAGTATGAGAAGGAGCGATATCCTGCTGAAGAATTTGCCCTCTCCTGTGGTTTGTAATGTAATGGGCAGCACAAATGTCTTGATGCCTCTCATGCCCCCATATTGAATATAACCCCAAACCATGACTTTTCCTTTACCAAACTTCTTGGGAATCTTGGGTCCATGCAGGTTCCAATAGGTCTTCTGTAGTATTTGTGATGATTGGGATGCAGTTCAACAAAGGATTCATCTGAAAAATCTACCTTCTGCCACTTTTCCAAATGATCAACTAGAAGTCAAGTTATTATTTGTTGCTCTTACAACTGGGATCAACGACAAGACATTTGTCAGGTGGTGTATTATCTTATTCTTTAAATGAGGAAGGTTTGCGTTAAAGAACAGGGTTTCTCATATTGAGGGTGCGACCCGGTGTCTCTTGTGGGCTTCTCTCTCTCTCTCTTTTGACAACAGTGTATATCAATACCTCAGAGACCATAGTAGAGCATTGCAGACCTGTTGCCATGACAAACACAAACACCACACACTGCTCATCATTTGCTCTGATTGACAGCGCTGAAGTTGGGCTTTGGGATGTTTTCCCCCTGCTGTTCAGCTGTTTTGGATGATGCTGGCATTTGGCGTATTGCTAGTGCCCAGACAGCTTGTGTTATTGTTATTAGACCCACTGGCACAGATGCTTAATGATCATCATCAAATGTAGAATTGTGATTTTCCTCCTCACCTCCTACTTTTTCCCACTTTTGCTCGCACAAACACAACAGCGGCCGCCAAAATCTTGTCCTGTTGCTTCAATAGCAGCTGCCCTCCTCTCCTGACAAATATTTACTGCTCTGCCCCTATTGCACCATTCTGACGGCTCTGATAAGGGCACCATCTGGCAGCTTGATTTTAATGGGGCTTTTAAGGGCCATAAAGAAGCCCAGAGGCCTATTGGGAGGAGAGCTCATGCTTCTGAATAGGTGGGCATAACGGAGACCTCCGGTGGGGCCAGACTTTAGATTTAGGCCTCTTAGTATGTCGTTTTGTGGCCTGATTGATTTTGCGTGAGGGCCGAACGTCCTTGAGATCTGGGGGTTTGCTGTGATATTGAAGGAATAAATCCCACATAAGGCGCCTGGATGTGACACTGCCAGTCTGCTTTTGTTTTGAATTCATCTCCCATGACATGCTGTTATATATACATCTGTACAAAAACCTGAGAACAAATGAGTTGCCATGCTAAAGCCGGGAGACTTACTGTGTATATACAGATATGTGTATATGTGTGTGTTGAAAGGTGTTTTTTTTTAAACGTAGTTTAGCATATATATTTTATTTCAGCTATTTCTATTAGCATATTTCTTATTTTTGATTTTTTTTGTATAAAAACGAATTTAATATAATGTATATAGTGTGTTGGAGTGCTTTTTTCAATTTAGTTTAACTTATTTTTTTATTTCAGTTATTTGTTATAGCATATTAGTTATTTTTGATTTTTTAAAATCAAAATAAATTAAATTTTAAACTAAAAGTAATAACATGTGCATGGTTTCCGCTACATTCATTCTTCCATGGTGGGGCGCCACACCAAAATTCACCCCGCCACTGCTACATTACTACTCATTCAAAACATTCAGTCATTGTTGTTTTTAATAGTGGGTTATAATCGCACCAAAACGTGTTAAAAGGTAAATGAATTATAACAGCACTTTTCTGTAATCGTAGTAGTGCTGTGCGTTATTTTAACCCTTTAAGGTGACATGCTGACTGACTGACAGGTGCAGATGCGTGAGGCTAGCAAAATTGAGCTTTCAGTTAAGATAAACACAGTTTCCATAATGCTTTATAATACTTTAAAATTTATAGATAATGACTTTATCTTTCCTTAACCTGCACTTAAGCAGCGTATATTTGAAGGTGTGCAAGAAGTTTTGTGCACGAACAGAGGAAATCGGCGTGCAAGCAAAGAGATTCTCATATTACATAAATGCGATCTCGGCTTGTAATACTGCACTCACAACATTTGTTATTGAAATAACGCCACAGGTAGTTGGTAGATCTGTGTAAAAGGCCCAACAAAGTCTGCCGCCACAGCTATAAAAAATCCTAAAGGAAACACTAATGTGTATTAATATACATTATGTATATGTATATACATACAGTGCATTCCGAAAGTATTCATACATGTAGCACTTTTTTTTATGTTACAGCCTTATTCCAAAAGGGATTAAATCCATTTATTTCCGCAAAATTATATTATTAAAAATAAAAATGTACATTAGTACTTTGTTAATGCACCTTTGGCAGCAATTACAGCCTCAAGTCTTTTTGAATATGATGCCACAAGCTTGGCACACCTGTCTTTGGGAATTTGTGCCCATTCCTCTTTGCAGTACCTCTTAAGCTCTATCAAGTTGGATGGGAAGCGACGGTGTACAGCCATTTTCAGATCTCTCCAGAGATGTTTAATAGGATTTAGGTCTGGGCTCTGGCTGGGCCACTCAGACATTCACAGAGTTGTTGTGAAGCCACTCCATTGATATTTTGGTGGTGTGCTTTGGAACATGGTCCTGCTGGAAGATGAACCGTCGCCCCAGTCTGAGGTCAAGAGCACTCTTAAACAGGTTTTCATTCAGGATGCCTCTGTACATTGCTGCATTCATCTTTACCTCTATGCTGACTAGTCTTCCAGTTCCTGCTGCTGAAAAACATCCCCACAGTATGATGCTGCCACCACCATGCTTCACTGTAGAGATGGTATTAGCCTGGTGATGAGCGGTGCCTGGTTTTCTCCAAACGCCTGGCATTCACTCCAAAGAGTTTAATTTTAGTCTCATCAGACTAGAGAATTTAGTTTCTTATGGTCTGAGAGTCCTTCAGATGCGTTTTGGCAAATTCCAGGCGGGGAGAGGCTTCCGTATGGCCACTCTAACATACAGGCCTGATGGTTGATTGCTGCACTAATGATTGTCCTTCTGTAAGGTTCTCCTCTCTCTACAGAAGAACGCTGGAGCTCAGACAGAGTGACCATCGGGTTATTGATCACCTCCCTGACTAAGCCACTTCTCCCCTGATCATTCAGCTTAGATGGCCAGCCAGCTCTAGGAAGAGTCCTGGTGGTTCCAAACATCTTCCACTTACGGATGATGGAGGCCACTGTGCTCATTGGAACTTTCAGAGCAGCAGAAATATTTCTGTAACCTTCCCCAGCCCTGTGCCTCGAGACAATCCTGTCTCGGAGGTCTACGGACAATTCCTTTGTCTTCATGCTTGGTTTGTTTTTTGACATGCACCGTCAACCCTGGGACCTTATATAGACAGGTATATGCCTTTTCAAATCATGTCCAATCAGCTGAATTTACCACAGGTGAACTCCAATTAAGCTGCTGAATCATCTCAAGAATGATCAGTGGAAACAGAATGTACCTGAGCTCAATTTAAAGCTTTATGGCAAAGGCTGTGAATACTGATCTACATGTGATTTTTCAGGTTTTTTATTTTTAATAAATTTGCATCAATTTCAAAAACTCTTTTTTTCACATCGTCATTATGGGGGATTGTGTGTAGAATCTTGAGGAAATAAATGAATTGAATCCATTTAATCCAAGCATATGAATATATGAATAAAAACTATAAAAGTATATAAAAACAATAATAAAAGGTCTTTAAAAAATAAAAAAATAAAATTTAAATTATAAAATTTTAACTAGTAACTAGTAGTGACTTTGTGATTAGTTGCCATGATCTAAGATGCCACAGCTGTAAGTGACATTGGCGAAATGGAAAAAAAAATCTGACTTTTCAGATTTGTAAGAACATGCTTTAAGGGTGTAATTATTGACAGTTTTGATTTTATGTTGAGCGTGGAGTGACTTCCTGCATATACAGCATGTCGAAAATTAAAAAGCAGCATGATGACATGAAAGATAAGCGTGTCAAGGACTTGTGTTATTGACTGAAGTGCTGTCGGGAAGCCTGGAAAAAATGAATTCTGATGAGCATCCGAAGGGGATCAGGTTGAGAAAGGTGAATAAAGATTTCGAGAAGGGGAGGTGCAAAGGAGGATGTTTTGCTTTCTTTATCCTTGCTGCAGATTCACACTCAAAGCCCTCTACATGTAGTCATGTGACCAAACAAGGAGCTCTATTGTACCTGGAGAGAGCAAGCTGTTAGCATTTCCATTCATCTCAGTGCTGTCAGCATTTTAACATAATACAGTACATATTACATAACATAAGATTTAGACTTAATGGTGGCACAGTGATTCAGTGGTTAGCACTGTTGCCTCACATCAGGAAGGTTGCTGTTTTGAGTCCCGGCTGGGCCAAAAGGCATTTCTGTGTGGAGTTTGCATGGCATGTGTTCGCATAGGTTTCCTCCAAGTGCTCCGGTGTCCCTCACAGTCCAAAGACATGTGCTATATGTGAATTAGGTCAACTAAATTGCATGTAGTGAATGAATGTATGTGTGTGTGAAGGAGAGTATGTATGGGTGTTTCCCAGTGCTATGTTATGGCTGGAAGGGCATCTGCTGCATAAAACATATGCCAGAGTAATTGGCGGTTCATTCCACCATGGCAACCCCTGATAAACCAGGGACTAAGCCGAAGGATGGTAAGTGAGTGAATCATTTAATCTCAGCTTGCTTCCAAGACAATATCTGTCATGTTGATTAAGTTAAAGTAAACTAAATTAACGTTTGATATTTTTGCTAACATTATCAACTGTTTCAAGTTCTTAAAGAGCCCCTATTATGCGTTAAAAAGGGTCATATTTTGGTTTTATGGGTCTCCAACAACATACTGATATGCATGCAAGGTCAAAAAAACACTTTCACGGTCTTATAATATGAATTTATTTTTACCTAATTATCCCAGCGTCTCCCATATGAATCGTTCAGTGATTCATTTGTTCCCAAACCCCTCTTTAGCGCGAAGCTAATCTGTGCTGATTGTACCAATGACAGCCTGTTGCGATTGGTCGACAGCGTTCTGTGCGAGACAGTAAAATGCCCAGCGCGGTTTATCAAGCCCCCGGGTCACCAACATTGGTATAGGATCCGATCGCAGTGGACGCCCAAAACACGCATAGTAAACTTACTAACACCACAGTAAACAGTACTCAGTTCTCTACAGTGTTATTCAGACACCTCACCCCCGAAAGCAGTGCAGTTAAACAGCAGCATATTGCTCTATTCTTAAGTATGACACACATTTAGTATTAATCCAAACAGCAGCAAAAGCTAAACTATTCTGAACCTTGACCGCTGCCATAGCAACGACAAACAGCAGTGGAACAAGCTCACAACCGCATTTAAATCCGTAAACAAAGCAGGACGCGTCCCTTTTTCAATGTGGCATTAGACGCGATATGAGAATATAAAGAGTTAACCTGATACAGTACAAGCGGTTACAAGTAACAAAACATGTAGATCATTTCTATTGGCAATCATTGCTGTGGCACCTCTTGCATGAAGTGTTATATGTTCTCAGGACTTACCTGTACTCTGCTTTGCCCAAGGATCACTTCCCCAGCCGGGGGGCTGTAGCGCTCACTAGCGCTCCTCCTCTGTCCTCTGACAAGCAATCTCTGCAGGCTCCCATCGCGTTCACCCTGAGCCTTCGTAAGCCTTTCCAGTGCTGCGCACCAGCCCAAAGCCCAGCGTGCAGCAGCCTGCCTTTGTTTGACTGTGTGCCTAATAAACTGTCCTTATTTTGCCCGTACTTCTTGTTGTATCGTCTGTCCATTACAAAACGGTGGAAGAAACTAATCCATTAGCTGTGTACTGATAGATCGCCTATTGTAAGCATGCAGATTTCAGAACCACTCCTTTCCCTCACACTTCTAATAATATCCAGGTAAGCACAGCGTCTTCATGACTCATGACTTCAGGATCTGTTTGTCTTTGCTGCTGTGTTAGTGGGCGGGGCTGCAGGTTTAAATTTTCCCAGGTTTGTTCACGCAACAATTGGGCGGGGCTTATGTTTCGTATCTACGTCACGCCGAAACGGCTAAAGACTCGTTATCAAGACGATTCATTTAAACCACTATGAGTCGACTCTTTTTTTAGATCTTTTTAAATCTTTCATTCATCCAATTAAAAAAATAGGGTTCACATCTAAATTGTATCACTTGGCCCAATGAAAAATAAATAATTTTATAATAATCTTCATGAGAGCAATTTTATATAACCTGGTATGAAGCATATTTGTCAAGTTGAAGAAAGTCAATTAATTTAAATTCTCTTATATAAGAGATATAGCTTTAATCAAAACAACAATTCCCATAAAATGTTTATTCATTCAATTAAAAACAATTAGGGTAATGGTTTCACATCTAAATTTGATCACTTGAGCCAATGAAAAATAAATAAATTGCCTTAAACAATTTTTTTAAGTCCATGAAAGTACAAAGCATATTGAGTTTCTGTTTAATAGGCATGCACTGGCCTGTTTGAGTAACCTTTAAAATTTTACATTGATCAAAACAAATATGTCTCAGTTCAGCTCTTAATCAAAAACATTTATATTAAACTATGTTTTGAACTTAAAATATATTACTTGCAAAATAAAACAAATAATATTAAACTGAAATGAAAGATAAATTTTTAATTGGATGAAGTAATGCTTGAAAAAATGGCGATGTGGTGGCGCAGTAGGTAGCTGCAAGAAGGTCGCTGGTTCGAGCCTCGGTTGAGTCAGTTGATGTTTCTGTGTGGAGTTTGCATGTTCTCCCCGTGTTCACGTGGGTTTCCTCCGGGTGCTTGGGTAAGCTAAATTGTCCGTAGTGTATGAGTGTGAATGAGTGTGTATGGAGGTTTCCCAGAGATGGGTTGTAACTGGAAGGGCATCCGCTGCGTACAACATATGCTGGATAAGTTGGCGGTTCATTCCACTGTGGCAACCCCAGATTAATAAAGGGACTAATCCGAAAAGAAAATGAATGAATGAATGAATGCTTGAAAAAATGTTTTCTGTGTATTTTGTGCACTATGCTTTAAAACACTGGATTACTCTTTACTATCAACAGCAGAAGATTGAGATATCAGAAGACTGAAACCTTCTTTCAATGAGATACGCACTGCACATATGCCCAAAATTTCTATCATATTTGCTAAATTGTCTCTGACCTCTGTTGTCCTCTTCTTCCTTTTCTCTTTGTTCCTGCTCTCTCTATCACTCTCGCTCTGCCTTTTTACATAAGATATGCATGAAAAAAAGATTTATTGTGCCTCCTATAAGTGAGAGAAAACTATTAAAACCAAAGCTATAGCCACTGCTTTCTGTCTGCGTCACAGATGACAGAGAACCACAGTTCACAGAATTTGTCATTTGTAGCTATTATTGCCATATTTACAGTTACTTTTCCTCAAAGCAGCCTCAAAAACTGTGGTACATGTGTTTTAAGCCTTGTCTGTTAATGAGGCACCAATCCAGTGTTGCTAGATATTGCTACGTAAAAAAGATTCACCTAATATTTTAAGATTTGAAAAAAGCATACATTGCTTGCCTTAACCTTCATCCACCCACTTCATTAACAACCTAGTTACTTTTTTTAATGTGTCATTCATTCATTTTCTTTTCGGCTTGTCATATTAATTAATATTAAGGCTGGTACACACCAAACCGTTGAGCTACGTCGGGCCGTTGATAAGCATCTGTCAGGCTAGTTTGTTTGACCTGTCACTTTTACATGTCATCTTTCATTGGGCTTATGCTGAAGGGAGTTTCCTGATTCAGTGTGTAAAATCAGTGTCAGCCATTGGTGAAACTGAGACCTCTGAACCAATCACAGCGTAATGACAAAACTTTTGTGACAAAACTAAGCAAATGATGCAAATCAAGGGGAAGGAAGCCGGCTGTCATTTCACCACATTCCTTAAATATTTCATACATTTTGATATTGATTAGGGTGGCATGGTGGCTCAGTGGTTAGCACTGTTGCCTCACAGCAAGAAGGTCACTGGTTTGAGTCCTGGCTGGGCCAGTTGGCATTTCTGTGTGGAGTTTGTATGTTCTCCCCGTGTTTGTGTGGGTTTCCTCCGGGTGTTTCGTTTTCCCCCACAGTCCAAAGACATGCGCTATGGGTAAATTTAATAAACGAAATTGGTGTACAACTAATATACCAGCTTAAATAACTAAGCAGTGTATGAGTGTGTGTGAATGTGAGAGTGTATGGGTGTTTCCCACTACTTGATTGCGGCTGAAAGGGCATCTGTTGCCTAAAACATATGCTGAAATAGTTGACTGTTCATTCCCCTGTGGCGACCCCTGATAAATAAGGGACTACACTGAAGGAAAAGAATGAATGAATAAATGGATGAATGATATAATCTTCAGATTACCAGACATTTCTGCATAAGTAAATCCCTCTGTGTTGAGCTAAAAGTATTGTGAAAACAGTATGTATATGCTGTTATGCTGATGGTTTGTGTGTGTGCAGCACTAGTTCCAGTTTCACTTTGTGGAACGACAATACACCACCATATATACTACTGTCAGCTTCAGGTAGGCTCAGAATGCCCTCTCTCATTTCTGTCAGCTGTCATCCCTCTTGTTTATGTGCAGTTTTTTGGTTCAGACAAGTTCAGACATAGCTTATGCGGTTATTGTCATTGCATGTTTTTTTAGATCAGCTTGGGGTATCTTGGTTCGAAGTCCAAAAACAGAACACAAAAAACTAGATCTAGCAACATGGTGAAGCAGAGACTGTGATGCTGTCATGATCACCAAGTTGAGGGCCCACCAGACACACTAGACCAGTGTTTCTCAACCACGTTCCTGGAGCACCACCAGTACTGCACATTTGTCATGTTTCCTTATCCAAACACACCTGATTATTACCTCATTAGCAGAGACTGAAAGACCGTTAATGGATGTGACAGACAAAGGAGACATCCAAAACATGCAGTGTTGGTGGTCCTCCAGGAATGTGGTGGAGAAACACTGCACTAGAGGCACTTCACACATCACATCTTCCGCTGAACCGGACTACACGTCCCATAATCTTCAACACATCACACCAGATTTTAATGAACTTTGATTACACACACACTTTCATTATGGGTTATTGTATTGTGTTTGTTTCGTGTCCAAGTCCTTTTTGAATTATGATTCTTTATAATAAAGCTGCAGGTGGAACTTCACCTCAGATGCATACGAGCTCAATCGCTTCAAGCCATCGACATGCATTTATTTAGTGACATGATTTGAAGTAATTTAACATTCAAGAATTTCCCTGTTTATTTCTGAGCATGAAAATTTAGAACAAAGTCTGTACGTTGATGACATCATAGCTGGCTACGGGCCTGATGGGAGTTTACTTTCATATTATATGGATTGCTGTGTATTTACTCATCTCCTATCAGTCATTCCTCCTCTGTTCCAGCGAGCGTTTGCCCTTCTCTGAGGGGAATCAGGGCAGGGGCTAAACAATTGTCAAAGCAAGCTTTTTCAACCCTCTCCACAAACAGAAGGATGGGCCCAAATTGATTTATGACTCAAATTTAATAAATGACATTTGCAGCTGAAGAGGAAGACAGGGTTTGGGAGGGAGGGGATCAGTCTAGGTCTGGTTGACTGGACGCATCAGGACATTCTGTCTGGTTGAGAGGAAAAACTGACAGGAAATGATAGAAAAAGAGAGGGAGAGGAAAAGTATTGGACAGAGATTAGATTCAGAAGTCTTTTTAATACTCTGGCAAATCTGTGCATTCACTGAAAGAATCTTATTTTGATGGAGCCGGCGTGGAACAATGGTGGGCTTCGTGCCTCTTGAGCCAAATTAATCGGAGATGATAACCTGCTTTTTCCAGCACGGAAGGGCAGCTAAGCAATTAGTAGCTGCATAAAGATGAGAAAACGCCAGTCGTGGTGCATTTCAGAGACCATCTTTTCAGTGCTAGACTGTTCAATTTGCCATTGAGAAAGATCCAAACAGGTTCTTGGCAAAGTCAGCATGAAATTAAATGTATTTTTATATATTAGTTTAGTTGAAGTACTATTTTAGAGAAAAAAGTAATTTATTTCTGCATCGAATGTAAAACAACCCAGGCTCATTCTTCATACATTCAAGAAGGTCGCTGGTTCGAGCCTCGGCTGGGTCAGTTGGCATTTCTGTGTGGAGTTTGCATGTTCTTCCCGTGTTTGTGTGGGTTTCTCCAGGTGCTCCGGTTTTCCCCACAAGTCCAAAGACATGTCGCATTGGGTAAGCTTAAGTGGCCATAGTGTATGTGTGTAATTGAGTGTGTATGGGTGTTTCCCAGTGATGGGTTGCAGCTGGAAGGGCATCCGCTGCGTAAAACATATGCTGGATAAGTTGGCTGTTCATTCTGCTGTGGCGACCCCAGATTAATAAAGGGACTAAGCTGAAAAGAGAATGAATGAATGAATAAATAAATAAATGAATGAATGAATGAATGAATGAACTATGATCTCTTTATGACCACAGTGTGCCCATCTTGTTGTGGTTATTCAGCTGGGTAACACATCAATCACTCAAATAATCCCAAATCAGCTACTTAGGTAAATATACTTAACTCAAATTTCCCTCACAGTCAGCAGATTTCAATCCAATAGCATTGGGATGCACAGAAAAGCAGATTTGTGTCACAGATGTGCAGCTGACAAATCTGTGTGGTACTTTAATAAAAACTTGGACCAAAACATATTTTTAGCACTTTTGTTGAGTATATGCTACAAAGAATTAAGGCAGTTCTGAAGGCAAGGTTCAACCCAGCACTGTGCACCTAATAAGATACCTGGTCAGTCTACTGTATATCTGTAATTATGCTCATTTTCCTATTAACTGAGTTTTCCCTCTTAGATCTGTCTCTTGTCTGGGCTTCAGAACTTCTGTAAGTGAAAGATTTGTCATGCTAACTTCCCATGCAACCTGTCATATTGCCTGTTCACAGGGTGCAGACAATTGCAAATGATAGATGACCTGCCGGCCAGTGTCCTAGATGCCCTGGGTAGGAGCAGAGAGGTCTTAATAATTACATTGACTATTTCTTTCTCAGGGATGAAGTTAAAAACTGCCATAAAATGATGAAGTATGAGAATGAGATTCTTGCAATAGCAGAACGGTGTGGGAAAAACACAGCTCCTCTGGGGTTTACCTGGAAGCTAATAGACGTCAGATGAGAGTCTTTTATTCCTGAGGTTTTAATCTTCGTGGCTGGGAGTTGTTGTGGCATGAGCCTGGGGGGATCAGTTTCATGATGCTACTCACCGTGCCTCGGGTGACCAATCCTTTACTTGGTCCAGTGGGATGCCATCTCTCAGTAAAGTGGGATGAGATTGCGATTTAAATGTGCTTTTAAGAGATCAGGAAATGGAGCTTTATTATTGCCATTACTTTATTATTTATTATGATGATACTAAGATTAGCCTTGCAGCATTGTTTTGAGATGTTTTTTGCAACCCAGATACGTATCGCTATATACATTTCTGGAGAGAGCAAAATACATCACAGGAGCTACGTTTTTTTTTTTGTAGTTTTTGTTTTCGCAAATCCACCAGGGGCCAATGTGTACGTTTTTTCATATCTCAAATTTCTCTTGCAAGTGCCATTCGTGCCTGCTGTTCTCACGTAAGTACACCGGAGGCCGCTGTCAACTGACTGACTTACTGACTGACCAACCAACCAACCAACCGACCGACCAATCCCCCTCAAACCCCCTCCCTTCCCCTTCCCTAAACCCAACCAATAGTGTTTAAAAAGCAATCCAGACAATCCAAATCTTTTCAGATTTTACCACATTCTCACCCTGTTATTTACTTGTTTTTTATTTTTTAGCTTTTGTTTATGCCTTACAGGCTTTCTACAGTTCTTCACCAGACTCGAACCTCATTGTCGAGGTCAACTCCACTCTGCATCTCAAGTATGCCAACGTACATGTCGAGCTACCAGACAAACTGTTAACAGCGGAAAAGCCGCCCATGCGGAGGTTCAAGCGTTTTAAAGATGAAATGCAGCCGTACATGACTCTGGCCACATAATTCACAATCTCCAGAAAAGTATATACTGTAGGGCTACATTTTCAGAATGAGACTATGTTGGTTTTTTGACAATGTACTGAAATTAACACTAGAGGTAGTAAAACACAAATTATGATAATGGGGCATAATACTGAATTCTAAAGATTTATTTTTATGCTAACAGTTTATTTGAAGGGGTGTTCTTGAGACCATGATATATCATGGCCTATCATCATGATATGACATGTCAGGAATATGAAAGAGATATTCTGTATGCCTGTGTCATTCACTCAGTTGTCATTTTAAATGAAAAGGTAACACTGTTTAAGATGTCTTTAATGACAACTTGACACAAACAAAAAAATCACAATCAGTCATGACAACTTGACATTGTCAAGATAACTTGTCATAAATCTGTCATAAACATGATTGTCATGAGGCTATTATAATTATGGCAAAGACAAGTTTTGATGTATTTGTTTATGTCAAGTTGTCCCAACAATGGCATCTCAAACACTTAGCAAATGTCACTTAAATGACAGTTGTTATAAGTGTTGCATGGAAATCTCATTTGTATTAATAAGATGTCCTGTCACGAATATACAGTTGAAGTCAGAAACATTACCCCCCCTGTTTATTTTTCCCCCAATTTCTGTTTAACGGAGATATTTTTTCAACACGTTTCTAAACATAATAGTTTTAGTAACTCATTTCTAATAACTGATTTATTTTATCTTTGCCATGATGACAGTAAATGATATTTTACTAGATATTTTTCAAGACTCTAATATTCAGCTTAAAGTATAATGCTGGTTTGTTCTGTAGACTATCGAAAAAATATATAGCTTAAAGGGGCTAATAATTTTGACCTTAAAATGTTTTTAAAAAAATTTAAAACTGCTTTTATTCTAACGGAAAAAAACAAACAAGACTTTCCCCAGAAGAAAAAATATTATCAGACACACTGTGAAAATTTCTTTGCTCTGTTAAACATGATTTGAGAAATGTTAAAAAAAAGAAAAAAAATTCAAAGGGGGGCTAATAATTCTGACTTCAACTGTAAAGGTTTTATGTACACCCTCTTACAATTTTCAGTTAAAGTATAACTTTTTTTTTACCATAGCACATTTGACAACACAATATTCTTTGGCCACATTCACATTGTAACTAAATTTGTTTGTCAGTTCACCTTTTAATTGTTTTTTTTTTTTTTGTACACAAACAATGTTTTTTTTTTTAGAGGAACATCTGCATTCAGCAACAGAACTTTCAAAAACAAAGTTCAGGTAGTGACAACAGCATCTGATCCTTCTGAATTATCATCTTGTGTGTACAGAATATGACTCATTCCAGAATTTGCCACAATAGCAACAATCTGGTGTCGAGCATTATTTTTGACTAAAGCAATATTACAGTGACTTTAAATTCTTTATGACTTTAACTTAACCACTGTCGCTAGAGATAGTCTTTTTTAATTATGTTTGGAAAGTTGCTTTGCAGAGTACGGTTCTGCCATTTATTATAAGAGAATCTTATTAAACATCTTTGGCCTCAGTCCAGTTTATGTAATTGATAAAGTAGACAGATGCAGATTACAATAATTTGGATCTTGGGTCAAAGGTTTTTTATGGGTTTTTCTTATTTGCATTTTTAGCAAGATCTGGCAACACTGAGTCATTGTGTTCCTTATTCCCCTTTATCTTTTGCACTGTCCACACAGAAGAAAGACAAAACTCAGAGAAGTGTTTAAGTAAACTAGTTGTTCAGTTAAAATCTGTAAACACTACATCAAGTTTTTGTGAAAAAGTACTGAGCTGTGTGTGTAGAAAAGGCAAGGCAAGTTTACTTATATAGCACATTTCATACACAATGGTAATTCAAAGTGCTTTACATAAACAGAAATAAGAGACAAGTGTAAGAAAATAAAAACAAAGAATAAAAATGATTAAAAACGGATAAAAATGTGTTAAAACAAGTTATAAAAAAATGAAATTGAAAAGAAAGACATAATAGTGCTATCTCTCGGACGTAGCACAGTGCTCATTCAAAGGCACAGCTAAACAGATGTGTTTTCAGTACTGGTTTGAATGTGCCTAATGTTGGAGCACATCTGATGATTTCTGGAAGCTGATTCCAGCAGCGGACGGCATAATAGCTGAAGGCAGATTCACCCTGCTTTGACTGAACCCTTGGAATTTCAAGTTTATTTGATCGGAAAGATCCGTGTGATCTGTTAGGTTTGTATTCAGTGAGCATATCTGTAATGTATTGAGGTCCTAGGCCATTTAGTGATTTATAGACAAGTAATAGTACTTTAAAATCTATTCTGAATGTAACTGGGAGCCAGTGCAAAGACCTGAGGACAGGTGTGATGTGCTCTGATTTTCTAATTCTGGCCAGAATCCTGGCCGCAGCGTTCTGGATGAGCTGCAACTGTCTGACTGTATTTTTGGGAAGGCCAGTGAGGAGTCCATTACAGTAATCCACTCTGCTGCTGATAAAAGCATGAACAACTTTCTCCAAGTCCTCACTGGAAGCAAAGCATCTAATTCATGCAACGTTTTTGAGATGAAAGTATGCTGATTTAGTTACTGCTTTGAGATGACCACTGAAACGCATATCTGACTCCATTTTTGTTGTCGTTTGAGATTTAAGCACTAAAAGATGAACTGACAATTGATTGATTTTTAGCTGCAGTGTGTTTGTGGCCATTGTGTACAAAACAACTAGTTGTTGATGTATTTAAAAGTTTAATGAGGCACTAATGCTTTTTCATTTTGTTGCATTTCAGAAGAACGATCTCCATCCACAGACACATGACCATACACACTCACAAGGCATATTTTAAGGTTTCAAATGTGTTGGAGTAATGTGGATGCCAGGTGTAATGAAAAAAACCTATGCATCTTAGAACAAAAATTATATTGTAAATTACATTTTCAAAATTTGTTTTAGAATGGTTGTGGCACAGTGGCTCAGTGGTCGTCTCACAGCAATAAGGTTGCTGGTTCGAGTACGAGCTGGGCCAGTTGGCCTTTCTGTGTGTAGTCTGCATGTTCTCCCTGTCTTTGCATGGGTTTCCTTCGAGTGCTCCGGTTTCCCCCACAGTCCAAAGACATGTGCTATAAGTGAATTGGGTAAATAAAATTGCCCGTAGTTTGAGTGTGTGTGAATCAGTGTATAGGTGTTTCGTATGGGTTATGGCTGGAAGGGCATCTTCTGCATACAACATGTGTCAGAATAGTTGACAGTTCATTATGCTGTGGCGACCCATGATAGATAAGGCACTAATCCGACTAAGCCCAGTACATGACCATTCACATTTACTGAGCATGTGCACATTTTTCCAGTATACACACTTGTTGTACTTAACAATATTCATTGGATGAGGTGCTGGATGTCCCCACTCAAAAGCGTTGGCAGATCTTGCTAGAAAAAAATAATAAAAGCAACACTCTTTGGCCCAGTTTCACAAACAGCACTTAGATTAAGCCAGGACTAGGCATTAGTTAAATTAGGCTATTTAAGCCAAATTTATACAAATGGCCTTAGAAAAATATATTACTGGTGTGCACCTGGAGACAAAAAATGACACTGATATATTTTAAGAAATCTCTCTGCAAATTATTTTGAGTTGAGACAGCTCAAACATGCAATTTAATATTGACGAGCCTTAAACCTTGTTTGTGAAACCGGAGGTTTACCTCTCAAATAAGCCATGCATCGAAGTATAGTGTTCTGTACATGATAAGTAGGCTTTCAAAACATAAAATAAAAAGTCTTAAAGTGCAGACCACAATGAGTCTATGATCTCTGTAATAAAACTTTAAAAAAAGAGAATAAGAATTTACATTTCCACATCACACAAGGTAAAATTGCATGGCAGATCACCTGGAATAGCAATGCACCAATACGAGTGGCTTGAAACGTAGTTATTATTTAAAAATATGATAAAGATATGATAAATGATAAACATTTTGTGACCATTTACTAGGCATTCAATTTTTGACTTGCCATTTAATGAATGTAATGAATCGGTCATCTGCTACAGATAAAATTTGACTGCTTTTATTGCTACTCACTTTTATATGCACATAATATGCACATTTTATGTCACCCTGAATGAATGAACGAATATTTCTTTAGTATTTTTAGGTAACAATAACTACCACACATTTATTTTGGAGCAATACATTAATTTGTTCTCTTCATAGTCACCCTTTTTTTCTCTGCTCATCCAGTCAGATTTGCAGCCTTGTTTTGAGATGTTTTTGACATTGGAACTGTGGACACTTAAAATAAGAGGCCAATTACCAAGATATTAGTAAATGAATCCTTTGACGCCTTTTTGACACCCATCTTGTCTCTAAATTTCTCCATAGATGTTATCGCGGCACATATCAGTGACATTTGCAAAGGTCATGCTCAAATCAAGCTTTCATTTCCATAACATTTGCATTTCTCATTTTGCAGATGCTTTTGGATCAAGGTAACAGTGCAAACAGTCAACTGGTGTAAAAAATACAATTACAGAGAGCGTATGACGCAGTTAATACCGAGGCAAAGCCGTAGAGAATAAGGAAGACATTGATTCGGATATTAACTTTGAATCCGCTGCTCTTAGAACAGAGGGAAATGAGCTTATTACCTTCATCTGTGCTATAACGGTACTCCAGAGCAAATACAGGATGCATTATAAATATAATAGAGCAGTTTATAAAGAAATAAATGTTCATTGCATTTTTTTGTCTTTCAAATGTCATTACTGTAATTGAGAGCATGACTTCACTGTCTTACATTTTCAGACTTTGTCTTTTAATTGTTACATGTAATGCTAAGTGCACATACACTTTGAATTGACACTTTGAATTGATGTTGATTTCCAAATACTGGGTTGTGGCAGGAAGGGCATCTGATGCCTAAAACATACAGTATGCTGGAATAGTTGGCAGTTCATTCAGCTGTGGCGACCTCTGAAATCGAGACTAAGCTGAAGGAATATGAAAATGAATGAATTGATGTTGACTTTTTATAACAGCAATTAAAAAAAATTGAGTACAGTGAAAACACTAATCTCTTTAATGTAGGATTATGAGTGCTCTATGGATTATTAAAATATTCACATGCTAACGCGGACGTTAATTTATTAGGAAATGATTTAAAAATCTCAATAAGATATTTCAGTATCTCAATTCAACATTTCATGTCCATTCACTGATTTGGTAAATACTCATGAAATAATAGGGATATTGTGCAGTAAACTAACCATTATCACAGAAATGGACCTTTCAAAAGGCCTGCCAACCGTTCTGGATTTATTTAGTGGTAGTCAGCAGCTGACTGTTTCCCTTTACGCAAGTTAAGCACTTACCGTATAAATACAATTTAACATTATTTGCACGCTTCTCATGCCTTGCACAATATTTTTACTTGGTATTTAAAAAAGAAATTTACATCAAACGCTGTGTAAACATGTCACATTTAAAGACGACCAATAATTAGGCCAACGGAACCATGGCTATTTATTTATTTATTTATTTAGCTATGTAAATTTGTAAAAATATCTTTATTCAGTTTTTATATTAATATCAGTAATATTTTGACTAATATACAAATGTTTATATGACTTATTTACAAAATAGTTTGTAAAATAATTTTTTTTTGTTTGAAAGACGTGCTTTGTTTACCAAACAAGTGGATCAAATTGGATTAGTATTGTAAACCTTAATAAAAGTTGAAAAAGTTTTTATTTTTTATTTCATGTTTTAATTTTTTTAGTTACTATGCTCACAAAATTACTCAGCATAAATCGCAGATTCATTCATTCTTTTTTTTTAACATTTCAGCAGAATGAGCTGCCAACTTATCCAGCACATGTTTTACGCAGGGATGCCCTTCCAGCCGCAATCCAAAATCTTGCATTCACACTCATACTCTACGGCCAATTTAGCTTATTCAATTCACCTATAGCGCATGTCTTTGGACTGTGGGGGGAAACCGGAGCACCCGGAGGAAACCCACGGCAACACGGGGAGAGCATGCAAACTCCACACAGAAATGCCAACTGACCCAGCTGGGGCTCGAACCAGCAACCTTCTTGCTGTGAGGCGATCATGCTACCCACTACGTCACCGTGACGCCCATAAATCGCAGTTTAAAAAAACTAACAAAAAAAACTGCAT
The DNA here is from genome assembly GCA_903798195.1 of Danio kyathit. Classification (NCBI taxonomy): domain Eukaryota; kingdom Metazoa; phylum Chordata; class Actinopteri; order Cypriniformes; family Danionidae; genus Danio; species Danio kyathit. Next base: position 34,544,735 of record LR812533.1, read on the forward strand.
AAAATGTCCACAGATTCTGTCTGGCTCTAATTTGTGATGGGCTGTTGGATTGTTAGAAAATAATGCACACCAGAGGTGGTGATATAAATCTGCTGTACATTATTTTATAATAATTCAATAGACCAGACTCAATTATTCCCCTATAGTTACCACCAGGACTTAATTTGTAAATAAAAATTTTTTGGAACAAAACCAGGAAACAAAAGTCACTGTGATCAGCGCCTACCACACATTTTCAGTATTCATCTCTAAACAGTGATGAGCATAACATTTTTTCTTTTAAATTCAAGTCTTTAATTATTTTGTTCCATATAGGGGTCAATCATGGATTAAAAGAAAAAGTGTCTCATTCAGTCATTCATTCATTCATTCATGCTTTCCTTCGTCTTAGTCCCTTATTTATCAAAGGTCAACACAGCAGAACGAATTGCCAACTATTCCAGTATATGTTTTACGCAGCGAACGGCACGGAAACACCCACACACACTCTATTACACACACTCATACACTATGGCCAATTTTTAGTTTATTCAATTCACCTATAGCGCATGTCTTTGGACTGTGGGGGAAACCGGAGCACCCGGAGAAAACCCACGCGAACACAGGGAAACCATGCAAACCCCACACAGAAATGCCAACTGGCCCAGCTGGGACTTGAACCAGCAACCTTCTTGCGGAGAAGCGACAGTGCTAACCACTGAGCGACCGTGCTGGCCCAAAACATGTGTCTACAAAACATAAATCTTATGAAACATCACTATTCGGTCTACTAACACCACTGACATTTAGTTCATTTCACTATTATGTGCCAAGAAAAATAATAATTAAATGACTCACTCTGTCTAATCTTCAAGAAGAGCCCACCATTACCTCTTCCATTATGTTTTCTGGCTGACTTGACTCGCTTTGCTTCTGTCTCCTGGTGTCCTGATCCAGGCGCGCAGTTCCATCTTTTCAAGATCTCTTTTGATCAGGCTCATTATCAGATTTATTCATGGTTTTAAATAATGAAAATATGCTTACCTCTTTGCCATTTTGAAAATACAAATATTATTTAAGTAGGTCACTATGCCAGTATTTATTTTCAATGCTCACTGCATATGAAACAATGATCACCAACAAATGAGAGTGATCGTGAATTCACCACGCAAAAGTTAATCTGACATTTTCCGGGACTGGATCCGGCAAGATCTGGCACAAATTAAGCACTGGTTACCACACCTAAAGACATTGTTCAAATGTTTCAAGAAATTTTTCAGGTTTTTGTTCTCAAACCACTCATCTGTGGAGGACTAGTTTCTTGCACATCTCATCCAAAGCCTTTTGTTTTGTTTGATTTGATATTTTGACAGTATATTTTTTGACAGAGTGACTTCAATTATTCTGCATATAAAAGTAAAGCATACAAGACGTGCCTGGAACTACTTGTGCGTTTCCCTGGAAGTAACCGAACACCTAAGAATGTTCATCAGCCAATCACAATCAAGCATTCAACAGGCCTGTAGTATAAAGACACAATAGTACAAGACTTCCCACTAACTATCCAGTTACCAACTCACCCTTACTGGTCACCTTAACATTAAGCGTTAACCATTTAGTTTCCACATCTCGATCTGTTAACAAGTTTCACACAGATGTCTTTGTCCCTATCAAGCTAATGATTTCAGTAACACTCTGTGGTAGTCAAGTATGTAAGTGGCTGCAATAGAGAGCTTTTGTATGTGTGTGTGTGTGTGTGTGTGTGTGTGTGTGTGTGTGTTTTGGAGATTGTGAATGACCATATCTTTGTGTGTTCATGTGATTGAGTCTGAACGAACACACACACTTGATACAGCGCTGTGCTCATTAAGGAGCTCTGGCTCGGCTCCAGGGCCACATGTTTCTCCTGTGCGGCGCTCGGCTATTTCTATCTGCAGTGTTTGGCTTGGATTTATACTCGGCTGCTCTCTCAGTCACCTTGTCTTGTCTTGTCTCATTCTTCATACAGCGTCAACGCTTTTCTATCTAGGCTGGCTAATAGACCTATCCACTGTACACTCGTTTTGATAAATTTAGAGCGGGGTGCTTAAGACAGAGACTGGATTGATGGCAACCTTAAAAAAACTTTGTGTTCCAGTATTGTTAGTGGCTCAGTGTTAGTTAATCCACCATTTCTGCTTTAAAACAACGGGTTTTAAACACAGAATGTGAAATAATGTAGGGCAGCACTATTCTATTTGTAGTTTTATGCTATGTTACAGGCTAACGTTATTGATTTTATTGGATTTTGTTGGCTAATATGATTTATGCTATAGGGTAATTTGATTTATTATTAGATATTGGCTAATATTGTTGATGCAAGGAGAGTTTCACAAAAAATAATGTCTTGCTAATGTATAGGCTAATGTTATTTATGCTAGCTGATATCATTGATGCCTAGATAGATACTGGCTAAATTTGTTGATGCTAGAAGATTATCAGCTATGATACTGGCTAATATTATTCATGCTCAGAAATATTTAGATATTATGAATGCTGAGATGCTATAGCATTAATTATGCTATAGGAATCTGGCTAAGTTATGTATTACTGGCTAATATTATTTAGACCCAGATAGTGGCTAATATTATTCATGCTCAGACATCTTTATGAATGCTAGGAATGCTAAGTTATGTATTACTGGCTAATATTATTTAGACCCAGATACTGGCTAATATTATTCATGCTCAGAAATCTTTGGGTATTATGAATGCTAAGAATGCTAAGTTATGTATTACTGGCTAATATTATTTAGACCCAGATACTGGTTAATATTATTCATGCTCAGAAATCTTTATGAATGCTAGGAATGCTAAGTTATGTATTACTGGCTAATATTATTTAGACCCAGATACTGGCTAATATTATTCATGCTCAGAAATCTTTATGAATGCTAGGAATGCTAAGTTATGTATTACTGGCTAATATTATTTAGACCCAGATACTGGCTAATATTATTCATGCTCAGAAATCTTTGGGTATTATGAATGCTAAGAATGCTAAGTTATGTATTACTGGCTAATATTATTTAGACCCAGATACTGGTTAATATTATTCATGCTCAGAAATCTTTATGAATGCTAGGAATGCTAAGTTATGTATTACTGGCTAACATTATTAGACCCAGATACTGGCTAATATTATTCATGCTCAGAAGTCTTTGGGTATTATGAATGCTAAGAATGCTAAGTTATGTATTACTGACTAACATTATTTAGACCCAGATACTGGCTAATATTATTATTGCTCAGAAATCTTTGGGTATTATGAATGCTAAGAATGCTAAGTTATGTATTGCTGGCTAATTTTAATTAGATCTAGATACTGGCTAATGTTATTTATGCTAGGAGGTTGGCTAACATATTTTCTGCTAGGATGTTATTGGTTAACATTGACTAATATTGTTGTTACAAAAAGACTATTCTGTTACTCGAACACTGGCTAATGTTACGTATGCTAGGATATTACATGATATCTTTCTGCATGAATTATGTTAAGATATTATCTAACATTATCTACATTTGTTTACATTCATTCATTTAGCAGACACTTTTATCTGAAGGGACTTACAAATAATGATGCTATGCTAGCATACTGGCTAGCTATTTTTATCTATTACATATGCTAATATTAAACTGTTAGTTTCACAATCACCAGCAATCTAACCCTGATATATCGCTGGAAAACAATCATTATCACCTGGACTACAATCCTGTCACCAAAAGAATTACACATCCTGTCATGCAACACACGCTCACACCGGTTCCGGTTCTTCTTTGAGCTGCTCAAAGACTGGTTACAGGGATCATATATATACAGCACACAAACACACAGACTTTGCTGAGTCTTGTTGTCTTGTAATACCACAAAGCATTCTCTTGTCTCACCTAGCCTAGCCGTGCTTTGAACCCTTGCTTTGCTTTCACATTGTGATTTCTTGCCGCCTGTATTTGTTTACCCCTGTTTGACCGTTGCCTGTCTGACTTAACTTAAAATAAACTGCAACCCTTAAAACAAACCCTTGTGTTACAGTCATAGATATATACACTAGATATCGCATACGGGCCCTGAGCATGCGTCCAGGACAACTGTCATTCCACCGCACTTAGTCAAGACTAAAGCCAATCTGAATATGCTGGATTTTTGCGCTGTGTACGGGTGTTGTAACGAGCGAACAAAGAAAACAAAGCATAAAGGCATAACATTTTATAGGTAAAATTTAGTTGTTTACGTTTTTGTATGTTACAAACTTTTGTGCTAAGCAACATTATTGATGATAATACAGTACAGTCTTTTACTGCCCTGACCATAAGGCAAAGCAGCGTTAATCTGCACTAAATTCTAGGCTTATGCTAGTTTTGTTGAATAAAATCAGCAAACAATGTAAATTAAATAAGACAACAAGATGCTGCGGTGCCAGAAACTTGTATTATTGTCGGCTAAATTAAGTAACAGCTAGTTTTTGGAGTAACTTATAAGGGTGCCTGATAACATATCAGTGCCTGTGCCTCAATGTGCATACTGTCCAACCTAAATCTTTGAATATTACAAATGTTATATACCATTTAGATCAGAAAGGTGCACATTGAGACGCAGTTATATGGTTCAAACGAATCATTCATATCGAAGATTCATTCACAAATAAATCGCTCCCTCCGTTAGAATGAGAAGTGAAAGCAGGAGAGGGGGTGTGTTTCAGGACATGGATTAGATCAAATATAACAGGTAGGGAGGATAATACATTTTCCTGAACACAAACAAATGCTGTTTGTTGGCAATACCCGTGCTGTCACTTATCCATCAATGTAGAAAAATGATGTAAAATTATAATTTTCGTAATTTAAAAACAATATTTGCAAACAGACAACCGGGAAATCTCCCGCCCTGCTGAAAAAAAACAGCATATGCTGGTAAGGTATGTTGTGATGCTGGTATGCTGGTCTTGCTGGTTTTAATGTTGGTCTTGCTGGTTTAAATGCTGGTTTTGTTGGTCTTGATGCTGGTCTTACTGGTTTTAATGCCAGTCTTGCTGGTCTCAATGCTGGTCAGGACCAGCACTCAGGCCAGCAAGACCAGCATTGAGACCAGCACTGAAACCAGCAAGACCAGCATCGAGACCAGCAAAACCAGCATTAAAACCAGCAATACCAGCACTAAAGCCAGCAAGACCAGCATACCAGCATCAAAACATACCTTACCAGCATATGCTTGTTTTTTTCAGCAGGGCAATCATATGTATATATGTGTATATATCTTGGTCTCTGGATGGCCAGTGCTCCACTGCACCTTGGTCCCATATTCATTCATAATCAGCGCTATTCTGTACTAAAATGGCAGCTCTATTGACGCATTCCTTCCAATAGACAACAACAGTGTAAGCGACATCTAATGTAAATATCTATGTGTTACAGTTAGCTAATCTATGATGCTAATGATGCTAATTTTATTACTGTATACATTTAAACAATATATTTTTGTCTAATATCGTTTATGCTGCAAAATTATATTGTCTGAATATTATTTAAGCTAAAATATTAAGCTAACATAGTTTTATGTATCTTTTTTTTTGCTTTTTGCAGAACACATTTGTTTTGTCAAATTATTCAAATTCAATATTAAACTCAGCAAAAGTATCAAAATATTACCCAACCAGAGGACTTTGACGATCTCACATGAATCAGCACTAAAAGAGGCTTCACTCCAGACAAAATGGGGAGCGATTTCACCTCAGACTGTGGTTGAAGGTTGTGTTATCATGCATGTGTGTGTGTCTGTCTAGCCACTCACAGGTGTGGAGTGTTCAGATGACCGGCACTCTGCAGGTTACATCATGTAGCTCTTGCCACTGGAGACATTTCCCAGGCCCTGTGTCCCCATCGCGAGTGGCCAAAGTGTGTTTTTGCACCTGACTTAAGACGACCGCTGGGACGCCATGTGAAGTGTACGGTGAAAGGTGTGAGCTGCTACAGATGTTTGGAAGAGAGGAATCTGTGATTTCCTATAGGGTATTTACAGTGAGTGCTTGCGTGATGTGCTGAGGGAGTCGTGTGTTTGTGTGCATAAGGAGATGAGGGAGTGGGAAAGGGGGTTGTGTTTGCTCATATATTTGTGTGTGCCTCTCTAAGAGGCTCAGCTAGAAGCATCATGGATCTTTGTGGAAAAGACTGCTCACTATGTGTCCATTCTATTTTAACAGGGAGAATACTGTTCTCTTTCTCTCACACATTCGTTTGGCAGTATCTCTCCACAGATACAATATATGCTGTCTCTGCCACCGATCACGTGGCCAGGTTTGCTTGTCAAGCAGCCCCTTCCCCAGAGGAAGCTCAGGGTTGCCTTGGGGATGAGAATCCTGGTGGCAGATTTGGGGAATCTGAGGCAACGTTACCATGGCAGAGGCTGAGTCTGGGGAAGGGGTGCATTGGCTGCTTGAGGCACTTGTTGTTGCAGGTGTTTGCTTGTTTTTGTCACATTTTTAATATTAATGAATTATCTTTTGCATGCATGTATTACAGATTATTGTTTCTATATTCTTTACATTGACCTTTTCATTGAAAAAAACATTTATGTTGTAGTTTTGCTACAGAATAATCAGCCTGTTTAATTTTATGTCAAATAAGCTACATATAGAATATTATATATATATATATATATATATATATATATATATATATATATATATATATATATATATATATATATATATATATATATATATATATATATATATACATATGTGTGTGTATATATATATATATATATATATATATATATATACATATGTGTGTATATATATATATATATATATATATATATATATATATATACATATGTGTATATATATATATATATATATATATACATATGTGTATATATATATATATATATATATGTATATATATGTATATATATATATATATATATATATATATATATATATATATATATAATCTATATATATATATATATATATATGTATATATATATATATATATATGTATATATATATATATATATATATATATATATATATATGTATATATATATGTATGTATATATATATATATATATATATATATATATATATATATATATATATATATATATATATATATATATATATATATATATATATATGTATATATATGTATTGTATATATATATGTATGTATATATATATATATATATATATATATATATATATATATATATATATGTATATATATATATATATATATATATATATATGTATATATGTATATATATATATATATATATGTATATATGTATATATATATATATATATATATATATATATGTATATATATATATATATATGTATATATATATATATATATATATATATATATATGTATATATATATATATATATATATATATGTATATATATATGTATATATATATATATATATATATATATATATATGCCAATTTTTTTTTCGATAGTCTACAGAACAAACCATTGTTATACAATAACTTGCCTAATTAGCCTAACCTGCCTAGTTAACCTAATTAACCTAGTTAAGCCTTTAAATGTCACTTTAAGCTGTATAGAAGTGTCTGGAAAATTATCTAGTAAAATATTTTTTACTGTCATCATGACAAAGTTAAAGTAAATCAGTTATTAGAAATGAGTTATTAAAACTATTATGTTTAGAAATATGTTGAAAAAAATCTTCTCTCCGTTAAACAGAAATTGGGGAAAAAATAAACAGGGGGGCTAATAATTCAGGGGGGCTAATAATTCTGACTTCAACTGTAGGTCATATATTTTGGTGCATTTAAACAAAACAGATATATTTATTAAAATAAGATTTTATTCACTGAGCATATTTTGAAATGGAAATATAATACAATTGCAAAAAGTTTGCAAAAAAAATTACTAACTGCAAAATTTCAACTAAATCTTTTTTTTTTCTTTCGGTTTTTGCTATTTTTTAAAATTGTATTTCATATTTTCCCCCAACATATTAATTGTAAATGCACAAATATATAATATTTTAATAGAAAATATGAATTTAAATGAAAGATTTGTGAAGGGTGTACTCATATATGCTGAGCACTGAATATCCATATCATGTTTTTTTTTCTCCAATGTATGAAGTACTACAGTGTTCATTAATGTAAAAGTAACCACTACAAAAACTAATTCATACCATTTTCCATGAGCATTTTAAATAATAAACTACCCTGATGATATTTTTAAATGTCACTGTTGTTGGAAATGTTACGTGTTATCTTTTTTGTTATATGTGGACTGAGACCAAGACAAATGTGCTGCTTGAATCCAAGTCAAATTTCCTGCAAAGGACAATAAAGGGTAACTCAACTCATCTCAGCTCATGACAGTTTATCCAAAGCCACTTAGAAATGAGAAGAATATGCAGTGGGGGAAATAAGTATTGAACACGTCATGTTTTTTTCCTGGGAGCTTTTGACATGGAATTGAACCAGATTTTGTTAAAAACCCAAACAATACAAACATAAATATATATATATTTTTTTTAATCTAAAAAATTAAGTGTAATACCAATGGAATTGCACAAGAAGAAAGTACTGAACTACTGAAATGAATTTAATACTTTATATAAAAGTCTGTTTTGGTGATGGCAGCTTAAATATGCCTCTCATATGGAGAATGAAGTCATATGCATTGCCCAGGTGTGAGTTTTTCACAGACTTCAGCAGAGTGTACAAATCTTGCTGGTTCTGTGGGTCTCGTCTATCAAATCTGATCTTTATTTTGTATTTTATATTGGATTCAAGTCAGGTGATTGGCTAGGCCATATTACAGCTTGATTTTCTTTCTCTGAAAGTATTTGAGAGTTACCCTGGCTGTGCTTTGGATCATTGCCTTGCTAAAATGTCCACCCTGTTATCATCTTAATCATCCTGCCAATGTAGATGTTGGACTGAAGCAGCGAATAATAAACTTACAACGATGATGAGCAGAGGGTTGCTAAAGAATTACTGAGAGATTTCAGCTGCTGTCTGGGCTGTCACTGCCTTTCTACACCTCCATTTCTTCATGTGTTCAATGCTTTTTCCCTGTGTTATTTCATTTTATTACACATAACTTAATTTGTAAACTAATTAGTTTTGTTTTCTTTGCATATATGGATTTCTTTGGTTGTTACCAAAATTTGAATCAACAGCAGCTTTACAAATATGTTTTCTGAAAAAAATGGTCACGTGTTCAATACTTACTTTCCCCCACTGTATGTAATCAAAGCATCAAAAATAAAAAAAGACAAAATGATATGATAATTCCTTGTTAGTTTAATGAAGGATACAAAAATCATATTCAATTTAACAACAAATATAACAGTTAATTGTAACTTATTTTTCAAGTTTTATTACACAATATTTACAAAATTGAGATTTTATGAACTCAATTAAAAACTCTTCTTTCTTTCTTTCTTTCTTTCTTTCTTTCTTTCTTTCTTTCTTTCTTTCTTTCTTTCTTTCTTTCTTTCTTTCTTTCTTTCTTTCTTTCTTTCTTTCTTTCTTTCTTTCTTTCTTTCTTTCTTTCTTTCTTTCTTTCTTTCTTTCTTTCCTTTCTTTTTCTCAAATGAATGAGAATGAGTTGTTGTCAAGAAGCTGTGAGTTTTCTTTTCTCACATACACCTGGGAAATGATAATGAAGTGACATTACACATAGCAAACCAATCTGTGTGATTCATTCACAATTATTTGTTGGGCATATAGACTTCTTATTTACAATTATTTATTCATTGATCTACAAAATTTGCCAAATTCTGTGATTTCCTGCATTATAAATTCCATATTTATGACTGTATTCATGTTATTCAGAATTAGCTTTTAACAAAACGTAAACTAGACCTTTCCTAGATTGTCTATGAAAGACTTGAAGTGAGTTTTATGTGTTGAATGTTGTTTCTGGAAAAAGCAAAAGGATGTGATGTTTATGTGTGCTCTTGAATGAGTGCTTATAGGACAATGCCCAAAGAGCTTTTCAGTACTGTAATGTCAATATGTTGAGCCAATAAATGGATTAATTAATGAGTGCATGATGAAAAGTGGCTGATTTGAAAGTTGTAAGGTAATGGGGAAAAGTAATGTTTTGTTGTGTTAGTCAGTTTGTTTCAGAGGTGGAGCAATGCATTGTTGAAAGAATATACATGTGCTTTAGTTGAACAATGTGTGCCAAGTCATGCACATCAAGACTTGGAATGTGTTTTAAGAAATTAAACAGCAAAGTCCATTTTGATTTCACGTCGACTTGACTTTAATCCTTATTGATTAACAGAGGACCAGCTGGCCACGGTTTCTGTTTTAGCTTTCATTTTAGTTGTCAGAGAACCATCTGTTTTTGCAGACATGGGTTGTTAATCTTTTGCAACCAGAACAAAAAGACCTGAATGGGTTATGCCCATTATCAGACACAAAAGCACATCTGACTACAAGACTTTGGCAAAAGTGATGTTATTGGTGATTGCATACTTACAGTCTTATTTGGGTGTCAAAGACAAATAGGCGTCACAATTGCCCTGTAAACAAGTTCTTGCCACCTAAAATCAACTTTTTTAGTTATCTCAACTTATATCAATCAAAAAAAGTTAAACATTGTATAACTAAAAAATAGTTAAAACCTGATTAACTAATATAATTAACATATTTATTTGTCTTATTATTTTTGGTCCCACTTTTTATTAAGTGTTCTTAATCACTATGTACTTACATCAAAATATTAAATCAATATAAGGTGGGATACTGGTGGGGTTGGGGACAGATTTGGGGGTATGGGTGGGTTCATGTATAAGGGATGGTCAATGTAATTATAAATGTACTTACAGAAATTAATTACTAAATTGTAATGAAATATTAATTTAGGTGTAGGTACACATTATAAGGTCACTTCATGTTAAGTGGGACCTCATTTTTCTATAGGTTTTTTGAAAAACACTTCTGAGGGAACTTGTTTGGAATAATTGTTTCAGTAACTGGTGTTTGTGGTGTTTAGACATATTTGGAGATGTATTTAGAGGTGAAGAAACAAACTGACCCAGCAGACTAATGAGCGAACCAGTGTTAGAATTCATAATGGCAAATGCATGAATAAAGCTGATTAGTGTTCGGCTGGTTGTCTGGTTGTTTAAAAACAGTCATATAATCTGCACCAATTATGTCCTGTCAATCAAAAGTGTTTTTTTTAAAGGTATTCAGGTTGAATATGACTTAATAATATAAAAATAAACATTAAGAAATCTTAATATAATCTTCAGAATGTCTGGAGTTAATTTTAAGAGAATGTATTTTTGGTTTATGTCTGAGACAAGCTTTGTCAATGGTGAGAATCAGAATTTCTTTCAAATTTCTGAAATTAATTATGATAAAATAATTTATAGTTATTTGCTTAATAATAGGTGTGTGTGTGTATATATATATATATATATATATATATATATATATATATATATATATATATATATATATATATATATATATATATATATATATATATATATACAGTTGAAGTCAAAATTATTAGCCCCCCTGAATTATTCGCCCCCCTGTTCATTTTTTTCCCCAATTTCTGTTTAACGGAGAGAAGATTTTTTCAACACATTTCTAAACATAAAAGTTTTAATAACTCATTTCTAATAACTGATTTATTTTATCTTTGCTATGATGACAGTAAATAATGTTCGACTAGATATTTTTTAAGACACTTCTACAGCTTAAAGTGACATTTAAAGGCTTAACTAGGTTAATTAGGTTAACTAGGCAGGTTAGGGTAATTAGGCAAGTTATTGTACGATGATGGTTTGTTCTATTGTTCTAATTAGCTTAAAGGGGCTAATAATTTTGACCTTAAAATTGTTTTTAAAAAATTTACAACTGCTTTTATTCTAGCCGAAATAAATCAAATAAAACTTTCCCCAAAAGAAAAAATATTATCAGACATACTGTGAAAATTTCCTTGCTCTGTTAAACATTGTTTGGAAAATATTTAAAAAAGAAAAAAAACTCAAAGGGGGGCTAATAATTCTGACTTCAACTGTATATACATACAATATCTGCATCCGGAGTAGTCACATCGCTAGTTATGCAAGAGTTGGGATTATAGATGACCATAAACCACAAGTCAAAACACATGAGATTTGTGAAAACACTGCAGAATTGAACAATAATAAAGTAAAATTTATCATCTGCATGTGTTTTTAAGGCCTGTGACTTTGTTAGCATTTAAAGAGAGATTAAAGCATTTTAGTAGTGCATAAAAGTTTAATAAAGATTAAATTTATTGAATTATTTATATGATGAAGACTATGCAGTGTTATTGTACATTTGATAATTCAATTTCTGTTCCTGAACACTGTTACTCTCTCCAAAAACCACAAGCCACGGTTTATTTCACAATAATATTTGCTCCATTGTCTGGTCACACTTTATTTTAATGGTCCGTTTGCTGAATTTAAGTTACATTGCATCTACATCCCCAACTAATTCTCATTAGATTATAAGTAGACTGTTAGGTTGGGGTTAGGGTAGGTGTAAATTGACATGCACTTGCAAAGTTTCTAATAGTCAGTTAAATGTCTGTTGAAGGAGCAGTATCAGCAGATATTTAGCAGACAGTCTACTAATACTCAAATGGACCATCAAAATAAAGTGTTGCCCATTGTGTTTATTTATGACTGTAGTTTGTTTATTATGTATACAGTATTATAAATGACATATAGAAATATATTTATATTTCACTACCTTACAAAATCATCTCAATCAATCTAAAGTAATGACTTTGCAAATAGAGCTATGTAAGTCATCTGGTGAAATTGTACAGTATTTATATCGCAATATATATTGCAGAGAAAAAAAAATTACAATGTCAAATTTTTCCAATATCGTGCAGCGCAATTACAACTACCTTCTTTTTTATTGTACTCGTAAACACATTTTAGTGTTATTTAATGTGGTGACATATAGTGCCAGGAGCAAGAAATGGCAGATCTGAAGCCAGTACCTCCTGGAGTTCCTCCACCAGCTGAGCAGCCGCCACTGAGATGAATGGAAATGCTAACGGATAGCCTTCTCCAGGTATTACAGACCTCCTCGGGGCAATTGCTCAGCAGGCCCTTGCATTAATCCATCTATGAGCCAGATATCCATGGAAAGAGTCAACCCATCATAATATGCAGACAGCAGAAGAGGGAGTAACTTCCCGGGGTGGGAAAAGGCAAACAGAAAGACAAGATGAAAGACAAACAGAGACAAGAGACAGAAATGAAGAACGGGTCAGACGAGATGCTGAAGGGAGCAAAGCACAATATGTGCCTTTAAACGTGGACACAAATAAACTGGAAATACTGCGGTAGAGGAGGAAGGTCAGGTCAATAATGTTCAACAGTCTATTGTTATAAATCTGAATGTGCTGGAAACCTTTCCAAGAGGCCATATAAAACATGAAAAGAGGTCAAGGATGCTGACCGACAGGTGATAGAGTTTCTGAATTAAAGGTCATGCTGAGATTCAGATTCAGAAGGCAAGAGAGGACAGATGTTTTTTTTTTTTAGACTCAGCAAGTGCAGAAAGCAGAGCAGTCCAGAAACACAGCAGATGGAAAATGACTGGAAAGTGAGAGAGGCGTGGGCTTGTGAGACGTGGGAGGAGCTTGTGTTCTGCTCCACCAACCAGATCAAGGCAGGAGCAGCACTGAGATCTGGAGTAGTAGTCAGTGAGAGTAGCAAAGTGAGAGAGAATGAAAGGGAGGGGCTGGTGAGACATGGGAGGGGCTTGTGTTCCACTCCACCAATCAGATCAAGACAGGGGCAGGCGATGAGAATTGGTGTATGAGCAAGTGAGAGGAGGAGGAGAGAAAGAGAGGGGGAGAGAGAGAAGGAGAGAGGTAGACGGAGATGTATATTCTCAGTCCTTCGGCCAGTGGCAGAGAGCTTGGTCATACCAGAACAGCTCAGGACGGTCCTGGTCCCAAGTCTGTTTCGGAGTGTGGACCGGACAGCATGTCGGATTCAGAACCCAAAGTGAACTCTAAAAAAGCCGGCATCCGGGCTGCAGTCATTCTAATCGGACTACTGCACAAGTCCAGACGGCAGAAGGAGAGAGAGAGGGAGAAGGAGCGGTGGGTGAACTTTTCTATTTCCCACCCTCTCATTTGACCTGCTGTTGTCATTGGCTGGTGTGCACTATAATGTTTAGGTCTATGTCTGGGTAGATCATTGTATGGACTTTATATACAATTATTTTTTATCCCAGAGTGGGTCAGTATGTAGTAAAGAACATTTTCTTCTTCTTTTTTTATGTTCCAAATGGAGATGTTATTGTTTGCTGCTTCACTTTTTCATGTCTTCCTCGTCATTTGCCTCAAAGCAAGATTTTAAATCTCATTCACGGCTCAGGACACTTGATGGAGTTTGCTGTTGTGTGGCATTGAAATATCTGGAGAAATAACACACAAATCTGACAACTGTTGATATGCAGTGAAGTATATCAAGAAAAAAATTGCTTCAACTGCTATTGAAGTACCAATGATGGCATTTTTTGGCTTTGAAAGAATATGATGAGAGATGTTTAAGACATTTAATGGCAGACTTTGTTGTCTTGTCAAATCTCAGCACGGTCTGAGACATTGTTGAGAGCAGTGTTATTGTAGTGTTATTTATGTGTTATTTAGAATTTAATAGTTACTCGTATAAAAGTATTACAAATAATAATAACAAATATTCTACTTTTATTAAAATTCAGTCAGTTACTGTCCACTTTCTTTGGAATTTGGGAAATTTCATAAGCAATTTCTAAATGAAAATTGTTTCTCAATCAATTCTACACCAATTTGTTTCAGTGATCTTGATCTTCAGTGAAAGTATTTAAAATTCATTCATTTTCCTTCAGCTTAGTCCCTTATTTATCAGAGGTCGCCACAGCGGAATGAACCGTCAACAATTCTGGCATAGGTTTTACACAGCAGATGCCCTTCCAGCCGCAACCCAGTACTGGGAAAGTATTTCAAATTATATATAAAGTAGTAATTTATCATATATTTAATGTATTTTATTGATTGAAATCCTTTAAGTAACCAGATTGTCATTTTTAGATGTAGTAAACAAATAAAAGATTATCAGTGTGCATTTTGCAACATTTATTTTCAACTAAACAAATGTAAAGTGTAATTGAATGAGATACTTGTTATTTTCTTGAAATTCATGACATTTGCTAGCAATTAATGAGTAAAAATTGTGTCAAAATAAATCCTACATTGGCGGCGCAGCAGTGTGTAGCACGTTCTCCTCACAGCAAGAAAGTCGCTGGTTCGAGCCTCGGCTGGGTCAGTTGGCATTTCTGTGTGGAGTTTGCATGTTCTTCCCATGTTTGCGTGGGTTTCCTCCGGGTGCTCCGGTTTCCCCCACAATTTCAAAGACATGTGGTACAGGTGAATTGGGTGTGCTAAAATTGACCGTAGTGTATGAGTGTGTGTGTGAATGAGTGTGTATGGATGTTTCCTAGTGATGGGGTTGCGGCTGGATGGGCATCCGCTGCATAAAACATATGCTGAATATGTTGCCGGTTCATTCCGCTGTGGCGACCCCAGATTATTAAAGGGACTAAGCCGAAAAGAAAATGAATGAATGAATAAATCCTACACCATGTATTCAAGTGTAGTTTATTAATATTACTATTTCTGTTTTGATTACATAAGTACTTTTTTAGTGTTTAAACATTTCTGATTGTCATTTAGCTAATAAAGTTCCATTTATTAATATTAGTTAAATACATTAAATACTAAAGCATTTAGTCATCTTATCATTAATTTCAACATCACCAAATATAACGTCTGATTTTAATAATTAATTCAGAAATATTATCGAATGTGAGCACACATGAATTTTACATTGAACAGCTGTAAGTTAACCAACAATGCCAAAGATAAATACTATAACAAAGATTGCTCAATGTTAATATTAGTTAATTCATTAACTAAGGTTAATGAGCCTTGCTCTAAAGTGTTACCAAAATAATTTAAATAAAATAGGTCTTAGTTAATAATAAACCTGGTTAAAGCTCTTCCAAAACTTATATATCATTGCTGACTAGTAGAAATAGTCAATATAATAAAGAGATTAAAATAAATTATTGTGATAAAGCAGTTTTCCTTCCCCTTGTAACAACAGTCCATGTATACTGAGTTTAAAGCAAATACAGCTCGGCTAAACAAACAGAGAGTGAACAGAGAGAGAGAGAGGGAGGGAAGGGGGTGGTCGTACGGGTCAGATCATATGCAAGTAAACCTCCGAGGATGAGACCGCAAAACTATTTGCCAGCTATCATTCACTCTGCTTCTCCAGCGTTTTTCTTCTGGGTTAATAGCTGCCTTGATCTCTATCAGTTACTTTTATTATCACTAACAGTAACCCCAGTGTGCATGCTCACTTTGTCTAATCATTAATTAAAAACCGTTTTGACCGTATATGCAGAGATGTCCAAGTGCACTCGTTTACTCAGGTGTCGTGCCATTTGGAAGCACACAATGTGATTTGTGTTTCTCAGGCTCCATGTGTGCGTCTCCATTTGCATAGATCTCCTCGATAACTGGCATGGTTACTGACATCAGCTGGAGTCGCCGCTGTTATTCCCTCTAGAACGGCTCTGGCCTGTTCTTTAGCTCACATGAGCTCTCTGAAGGTTTTGGACTGGCTTTTCAGTTCTGCTACTGTACGTTTCAGTGATCACGTTTACATGTATTTCCAAAACATTGATAACTGTTATCTGTTATAACTGTTAAACAATCAGTAACCTGTTGTCTAGGTTTATATGCCAACCAATAACCCGAGAATGCAAGTAAACCACGTTTAAAAGAGCTTATTAAAGATGCAATAGAATAAAAATCTGGGCATTGATAAGAGTTCAGTAAATGGAAGTGGCATATCGTGAGCCTTAAACACTATTGCTTTCCTTTAAATCACTTGAGTGTAAAATCCCAGTGAAAAACAATCCTCAGAACAAAACACAGACTTTTACATTGTACCTGGCACTATTAAAATGCACAATCCCAGGCTGCATTGGATTGGCTAAAGCAATTCCTAGTGAGATTACAACAGTGATGTTTTTTATTATTGTTTTTAAGTCTAAACTTATATTAAACTTACTATGTATAATGGACTCTTATTTTGAAAATGGGGGAAGCAGTGAGACAGTTTTCTATACATTGTTAAGCAATGTAGACAAATGCTAAATTGTGGTGCCTGTGTATACACTCATAGAATAAAAAAGTAAATAATAATAATAATAACAATAATAATAATAACAATAATAATAATAATAATAATAATAATAATAATAATAATAATAAAATTAAAAAGAAAAGTTGTGGTGCAGTGCATGGTTTAATGTCCAGAGTGCGATGGCCTTTCGTAGAGCAGTTGTATCTGCTTATAGCACATCAAAATGCAAAATGCAGGATATACAGATTATATATCAATTCAGTGCCGCCCCGAAGAAGCATAAAGTCTGTCATAAGGTCTGTTTAAATGTATCTTTTGTTAGTTTAACATGTACATTGGGGAATTTGCTAACACATGTTGACTGCTGAATATAAGTGTTTAATGCATGTTTTTGCATCGTTAATCACCCTTTCAGTGATTTTCTTGAGTAAACAGACCACATTACACTTTATAAAGCTCATCTTTATGCAAAGGTTGATATTAATTTCTGCCTGTATTTTCATATATGTTAAAGCTTCAAAAAGCTCATTGCTAAATGCCACTGTGGATCTTCATACAGCCCATTAGCTTTTATATTTTAGAGGCAGCATGGTGGCTCAGTGGTTAGCACTGTCGCCTCACAGCAAGAAGGTTGCTGGTTTGAGTCCCGACTGGGTCAGTTTACATTTCTGTGTGAAGTTTGCAAGTTCTCCCTGTGTTGGCGTGGGTTTTCTCCGGGTGCTCTGGTTTTATCCACAGTCCAAAGACATCCTGATATAGGTGAATTGAATAAACTAAATTGGCCGTAGTATATGAGTGTGTGCATGAATGTGTATGGACGTGTGTATGGATGTGTATGTGTATGGACGTTTTTCAGTGCTGGGTTGCAGCTGGAAGGGCATCCGCTAAAACATATGCTGGAATAGTTGGCGGTTCATTCTGCTGTGGCAACCCCTGATAAATAAGGGACTAAGCTGAAGGAAAATGAATGATGCAGATGCTGGCATTTAATTAAAGTTAAACATTTTACAGTTATTGCTTTCTCCGGGAATCGAACCCACAACACATGTTACATGTGCAGTCCTTAAATTGACAGAAAGCAGGTTAATGTTTTACACTGTAGGCAAAATCAGCGTGAAGGGTTCATGCTTAACCCATTTATGACCTTACTCTGATAAAGGAAACGGGTTAAGGCGTTTAGATGACCACATGCATTGTCGGCTTATTAAACATAATGAGCTTAAGAGCATGCATGTAAATGCACTGAACGATTGATAAGCTTGCCATATTTGTAAAAATGTTATAATGTGAATCACCTTGATGGCAGGTTGTTTCAGGTTTGCTCTGTCAGGAAGGTTGCTGCTGCTTCTTTTTAATCGAAACGTTGATTGCTGTAGTAATTGCATTGTTTTATCTTAGAGTTCGAGATTCAAGAGCACTTCAGAGTGTAATTTGATGGAGGAGTGCATGAAAAGCTTTTTGAAAAGCATTTTCTTAATCAGTATTTGATCAGACTTGTTTTTCAGTAAAAATCCATTAAACAAGCTACATGCGTTACATAAATATTAAGATTTTTTTTTTATCGAGAACGTCATATATCAGACATATTATATGTTATTACTCTATAGGCAGATTTTGTTTTAAAGATTTAAAAACTCCTTTATAGCACACATAAGAAAATGGTAC
This sequence comes from Danio kyathit, assembly GCA_903798195.1. Taxonomy (NCBI): domain Eukaryota; kingdom Metazoa; phylum Chordata; class Actinopteri; order Cypriniformes; family Danionidae; genus Danio; species Danio kyathit. Next base: position 34,563,639 of record LR812533.1, read on the forward strand.
AAAAGCGATCAAGGGCTGTACCTTTACAAAACATACACTTTTGTTCTTTTAAGGTAATATGCAGTGCATTCTCATGACACTTCTCACTAAAGACTTTTTGATGTAGTGGCTAATTGGTATTAATTTCTGCAATTTAGGACTTTTTGCTCATCCCAATGAGTGGTAGGTTTGTGGGCACGCCTCTTTAAAAATTATATGTTTTCATACGAATGAAATGAATTTGTACGAAATAGCCACTTTTCTGACAATATGTTAAATGCTGGAGTTATATCTCCTTGTGAGATTGGGCTGGTAATATGTACATATATAAAGTACTTTTAAGGCAATAATATGGACCCTTTAAGCAAAACAGTGTACCTTTTAATAAGGTACCACCCCAGTTACAGCTTTTGTACCTTCAAGAGTGTAGATATAGATTTTCCAGAGATGTTCTCAGAAAACAACACTTAATGGCAAAATATAAGTCTTTAAAACTTTCATTTGGAGATGAAATGAACGTGTACATGTCAACAGACACTGAAAACACTGTGACACGTGCTTGAATATGTGTGGATGAATCTATACTCCATTCAAACAGACATGCAAAACATGCAGACTTCATTTTTAAGCCATTTTGTGCGTGTGTGGTTTAATATTCACAGACATCAGTCCACACACCACATGGTTTGATTAGGTGTAAAATCCCACTTTTGATTAATTTGAAATTTGCCAAATTCCATGACATTCTGTGTTATACTTTCATTTATTATTACAGGACTCCATGATTCCATCCATGTTTTGCACATTGCAGAAATCATTGCAGGGCCATATATTCTCTACACTGTAAAACATTTTTGTTAATGATCTGTTTACATATTTTTTCATTGTTTTCAGTTTATTTACGGTTGTGATTTGCATTATGGGATGTCAATCTCTGCTCTGTTGACTTTTGATGTTGAAAATTCAACTCCAAAGTTTAACAAAGTTTGAATTTTTTTACTTTTATTGACATTTTAGTACTTTATAATACAGTATATGTATGTATGTATGTATGTATGTATGTATGTATGTATGTATGTATGTACAGTATATAAGAAAAATAAGTCTTAAAAATTACAGAAAATGTACTGTAATACAACACAATACATTTTTGTTACGTTTTAAAATTGTCTTATTAATTAATTTATGAATTAATGTTACCCTGTTGTACTCTCTCTTTGTTCACCAAACTGCTTATCTTGATTTCCTTTTGAATACATCTTATACTTTATATTTGCATGTCCATTGTAGTAGTTTGTTAAATCTGATAATCAAAGACAGGTCTGTGCATAATAACCCATTTCACTTCACATTTATGGTGATTTATGTTTACATTTTCTTAAATCAAAAATATTAATTTATAATGTTAATTATAAGGCTATTCTTTATATAATTAAATCATGTTATTGTTAATGTACATGTTTTTGTGCATTACTACCAAATAACCAACAACTCATGACAATTATCTTCTTGATATAAATGAATAAAGGTTTCATACACGTTGACTTGCTCCTTTTTTCACACAAGTGATTGTATCTTTGTTTGGGCATTAAATGGTCCAAACATGGACTCTTTGACAGTTGGAAAAATATTTGTACCTTTTTTACCCTTAAATGGTACATTTGAATACCATAAGGTGCTATGAACCATTGAGGGTACAACTTCATCATTTGAACCCCAAGTGTTCACAAATGGACCCCAACCGAACCCTTTATTTCTGTCAGTGCATGCAACATATCAATTTAAGCTAATAACATTTTAATAAAAGTCACTTTTTAGAACTTTTCACAGTTAAAAGTTGTTGGAAGAAAGATCAAGGTCCCATAATGCAATTCAAAAGCACAAATAAAAGATAAAAAATAAAAACATGAATCACAAAATACAGAAAATTGCTAATTGATATATTTTTTACAGTGTAGATACAAGTCATAATAATGCAATTTATTTCATTTTAAGTTCTAAGACATAAAGTACAGGATCATATTTGCTCTTTACCAATTTGCTTAGCTTCATGTTTTTTCCGTTGGTTAATAATTCTGTATTTTACATGATGTTCCTCCTCCATTTATCTTGGCAAGCGCTGTGAGATGAGAGCAGCAGCGAAAGCATTTCTTCATAAGTTCATTAAGCAGCAAAGCAAATGTTTTTCTGGTTTCCTGTTTTATTCACTGAAATCTAATTTTCTCCACCTTCATCACTCATTTCTCCCATGATCCTGTCTCCTGCAGCTCACATGAACTGCCTTCACCTCCTGACTCATTCTGTTTCCGTCACACTTTATTTTCCTTCAGCGTTTTTCGCTTTTCTCCCGATTCTACAGTACTACCTCTTTACTCTGTTGTTGGGAAAGCATTTTTGATTAGCAGCTGTGTGAAATTAAACTAAACTAGGTCACCTTTTGCCCTCTGTCTCGCATACAGTATAAACACACTCTGACTCAATGTTCTTTAGGTCAGACGATAAGATTCCAGTTCAGTTCCTCATTCGGTTGCACAGATGCATCATCGTCTGTAACTGTAAGAGTGAGTCGTCTTGAGATACCTGGAAAACAGAACTAAAAAAAAAAAAAAAAAACGGCTCATTCATCCAGAAGAGGCTGTAAAACCATCCTCTTGCTGCCAGCACAAAGACAAAGCACACAGTATGTCATAAAAACTCAAAGTAAAGGGGCAAATGGAGAAGTTATGATATATGATATACTGGTTCCTATCAGTCCTGCTGAAGGGAAACATTAAAAGGACAGATTACAGCAAATGTATAATTCATTCATTATTTGCAGACCCTTGGGGGGCGGGCGGGGGGGGGGGGGGGGGGGGGGCTTTTTTCAGTTTATTCATTACAACTTGCTTTTGTATAATATTATTATTTTTTATTGTTATTTATTATATGCATATTTATTTGTTTTAATAAAAACAAGTTTAGATTTGTCCAACTGTCGAGTTTTGGACCATATAGGGCATAGAACGTGTGTTTGGATATAACTCAGTTTTTTGACCACACCTCCTTATTATTGCTCATTTATTCGTTTGCTGGAAATTAGAACTGAATTTAGAAATAAAAGTTAATAAAAGTTTTGAAACAAATCTTTGCGCTTAACAAACGAAATGTAACATGCAGGCTAATGGATGTCTTCAGTGGAGTGAGTACAACACCATTTCCTTACTCTACGAAAGTAAAGGAGTAAAGTAAAGAGAAAGTAAAGAAGCCGATTGGAGGAGGCTCATTCTTTATCCTTGTGCTGCAGATGCTGTTTAACAGTTTTTCCACTTACAAAGTCCGCCATGTAAATAGCAAATGTGCCATGGCGCAACACAACTGACTCTTAAAGGGAATGTAAGATGAGACTCTGATTGGTTTAAAGCATGTTATGCTCAAAACACACCCATAACTCATTAAGAGAATAAGCACAACCCTGTTAGACCAGCCACAGTGCAAACCACATTTTTTCATCCTTAAAATACCAAAAGTGGATTCGGACACGCCCTTAATGCGCTTTAGACTTTGCGCACAGATCATTAAAATAGAGCCCCTTAAGTCAAAATGGCCAAGTATACACTGTAAAAACGTATTCGTTAATAACAGGTTCTGTATTTTGTGGTTCACACAGTGTTTTCTGTTTATTTACTGCTTTGTTGACTTTTGATGTTGAAAATTGAACACAAGTGATTTTTATTGGAATTTTAGCGCTGGCAGTTTGTTAGCAGGATTTTGTACCGTAATTTACAACACAAACACAGACAATATATTACTTCAAACTCTGAAAACAAATGTCACTTTTTAAACATTTCAACATCAAAAGCTTTTGGAGGAAAGATCAAGATCCTGTAATAAATATCCAAAATAATAATCCAAAAGCATAAATAAAAGAAAAAATACATGAATCACAAAATACACAATTTTTTTACACAATGTGGAGAAAAAAAGCTATTTTGAAAGACTTTCTTTCACCAATTCTTTATTCTGTGGCATAAACAAAGTTCTGTGTTTTTCTAGAAGTCATTAATGTTTCAAAATACTGTATGATGATTAATTTATATTACACTATTTATATAATAACATTACGTGTTTTGACATCATGTCATCTACTCTTTGCTATTTCATACAAAAGGTCAAATTGAGTAATATTTACACAGTTCCTGACACATTTTATATTTCTATGGTGGAAAAGCTTTCTCTTCAAAAAAGTACTACATCATCTTGATACTTTGATCAATTTGTAAATACACCCAACCAAAAAATAAGCAGCACCAACCTTATTCAAAATAGTTATGATGATTAATTTATAAATAACATTACTTTTTTTTTTTTTAACATCGTGTCATCTACTCTTTGCTCTATCATAAAAAAAAGAGTAATATTTACACAGTTCCTGACACATTTTTAAATTTTCATGATGGAAAAGTTTTCTCTTCAAAAAAGTATTATATGTATATATATATATACACACACACACACACACACACACACACACACACACACACACACACACACACACACACACACACACACGTGTGTGTGTGTGTGTGTGTGTATGTATTTATAATGACAATATGCCACAACAAATCGTAATAAGGTTGCTATCATGTAAATTGCATGTATTTTTATGAAAACATATTGAGCATACACTTGTGTAAGTCATACCTGTCAACATTGGGATGTGAAAATAAGGGATACTCACCCCCCAATCTCCCACACCACTTGATTGTTTTCCTAACTGTTTATGGTACAAAATTTAAAAATTTAAAATTTAAAAGAAAACCCAACAAGATCGACATGTCTAGATGTTATTATTATTATTAGTATTCATTCATTCATTTATTTTTCTTTTAGGCTTAGTCCATTTATTAATCTGTAGTCCCCAAATCGGAATGAACCGCCATTATTATTATTATTATTATGATTATTATTATTATCATGATGTGTATATGTCTGTTGAAACACGCACCCAAAACCCAGTGTCCACTTGAGCTCAGCATCAAATCGCGTACGTACAGAATCCGCTTGGGAAACAGCGTCTATTATCACTATGGAGCGCATCAGCTGACAGTCATGCATCTTTATATGAACTGAATGTTTTGAGGATTACATAGGGGTTAATGGCGCCTGTAATGAAAAGGAAATGAATCGCGCCATTTTTATGTTTATTTCAAAGTGTTTCCATGCCTAAATAAAATGAAAGCACAGAACCGATTCACATTGAGGAGAAAGGGCGGCCCCTGGTGGTTCGGCGGTATAGGTTGCATATAGGGAGGATCAGCTCTTCTCAGAAAGATAAAAAATACGGGAGAAATACGGGAAAATAACTTTACGGGATGACAGCGGGATAGAACTGTAAAATACGAGAGAATCCCGGGAAAAACGGGAGGGTTGACAGGTATGGTGTAAGTCTCTGCATGTTCGAATGTCCTTTTTTATTGTATTTTTAAAATAAATACATCCAACCAAAAAATAAGTATCACACCAACCTTATAATTAGGGCTGCACGATATTGGAAAAATCTGACATTGCGATATTTTGTTTTGCCACGATATATATTGCGATATGAATAAAATTTCACCAGATGATTTGAATAGATCTGTTTGGAAAGATTTCATCAATTTAGATCGACTGGGATGATCAAGGCTTTTTCTATGCAGTGCATCTGCATAAATTACAATAAATTACAATAAATTACAAGCAAAAATAAATACATAAACAGTGCTTTATGGTTTTCCGGGGAGTCTAAATGTATTTAAGTTCAGATATTGAACAATCAATTGTAAAATGGTCAGTCATTCATTCTTTTTCTTTTCGTCTTAGTCCCTTTATTAATCTGGGGTCGCCACAGCGGAATGAACCGCCAACTTATCCAGCACATGTTTTACACAGCGGATGCCCTTCCAGCTGCAACCCATCTCTGAGAAACATCCACACACACTCATTCACACTCATACACTACGGACAATTTAGCCTACCCAATTCACCTGTACTGCATGTCTTTGGACTGTGGGGGAAACCGGAGCACCCGGAGGAAACCCACGCGAATGTAGGAAGAACATGCAAACTCCACACAGAAATCCAACTGACCCAGCCGAGCCTCGAACTAGTGACCTTCTTGCTGTGAGGTGACAGCACTACCCACTGCGTCACCCTAAAATGGTCATCATCACATAAATTATATATAAAAAAATCATAAAATTTAATAATGTCTTTATCTTTTAATCTTTAATAAATAATCTAATCCTGCGATGTGACTACTGCAGATACACACATTGCAATATCAATGCTCAAACAATATATTGTTCAGCCCTACTTATAACCTCATAGCTCATGACTTGTGAGCAAAATCAGATCTTTCATAATATGATCTGTCCAATGACAGATTAGATTCATTCATATAAGCTCAGATTCAGAGAGAAAACAGTCTGAAAACCGATATCAAATCGATCAAAATTCAATCAAAACAAATGTTGGAGCCATTTTCCCTTCGCTGTACTGTTGCTGCAGTAACTGTGTTTTACCATACATTATGCAGCAGCTGCCGGTCATTATCAAAATATAAAAATGTGCGTGTATATATTGGTCCATTGAACTGTATCTGTAAGTGGAATAGATGAGGTGACCGAGACTCTTTTAACAAGAGCGCCGAGACGGTTTCACTGACAGCTTGTATAGAGCCTATTTACAGAGTGCTTGAATTGAGGAGGGTATTTTTAGAAGTCACTTTTCTTTTCCTCGTTCTCTCTGCCATTCTCGCTCTCTCTCTCTCTCCAAACCCCGTGGCGTCCTCTTTGTCTCTTGTCGGACTGTTGATTTAGTGATATGGACAAAGGATTAATGCATTTAAAAGCCCCAGAGGAGCACAGGTTGCTCTAATAGAGGCAGTGATATCAAAAGCTCAATGCCCGTGTCTCTTCAGGCTCCAGTGCTGCTCTGTGGGACTCAAAAAAGTAGGGCTTTTCAAGACTTTTTGCATGTGGTTAGCTTCCACAAACTAACAACTGTTCAATTTGTCTAGGAGCAAATAAACAAGAGCTGCACTCGGAGTCATGCTGGAGGCAAAAAACGTACTGCAGAGTGAATATTGTCAGGCAGGTGAGGGAAGATTTGAGTATGAGTTTGATTAAATCAGACAGTTGGAGACGGGGATTGCAGGATGTGTCAACAGGTTTTGTTTTGTTTTGTTTTGTTTTGTTTTGTTTTGTTTTGTTTTGTTTTGTTTAACTCTGATGTTGCTTGTTCTTTTGACAGCTCTTGTTCTCTAATTTTGATTTGGTACACATGATAAAGCATTTATCAAAATGAAACAAGAAAATGTATCATCATGGTTATACAACAGTAATGTAGTAAGTAGATTACTGTAGATACCACAGAATCTAAAATGAAATGTATTCTGTGAACAAAATAAACTTGATTTTGATCAAACAATGATTTTGACAAAATGCATGCTGAAGAATTGAGGCAGCAAGTTTTTGTTTGTTTTGTTTCATTATTATTTATTACTATATATAATTTATTATTATTCATTTAATGTTGTTTTTTGTTTTGTTTGCTTTTGTTGGTTTTGTATTGTTTTTTGTTGTGTTTTGTGTAGTTTTTGTTTGTTTGCTTTTTTGTTTAATTTTGCGTTTTGTTTAGTTTTGTTTTTTGTTTTGTTTTGTTGTTGTTTTGTTTTTGTTTTCATGCTTTTTTTGTTGTTTTGTTTTTATTTTGTTTGCTTTTTTTGTTGTTTTGTTGTGTTTTTTGTTTAGTTTGCTGTTTTGTTTTGTTTGCTGTTTTTTGTATTGTTTGCTTTTGTTTGGTTGTTTGGTTTGATGCTGCTTTGTTCACTTTGTTGTTGTTTTGTTTATGTTTTGTTTCCTTTGTTTTGTTTTGTTTGCTTTTTTGTTTTGTTTTGTTTGCTGTTTTGTTTAGTTTTTTGGTTTGGTTTGGTTTGGTTTGGTTTGGTTTGTTTTGTTTTGTTTTATTGTTTTTTTTCTTTTGTTCGCTTTTGTTTTGTTTTGTTTGGTTTAGTTTTTTGTTGTTTTGTTCGCTTTTTTGTTGTTTTGTTTATATTTTGTTAGGTTTTTTTTATTTTTTGTTTTGTTTGCTTTTTTGTTTTGTTTTGTTTGCTTTTTTGATTTTATTTTGTTTTGGTTTTTGTTTTGTTTACTTTTTATTTTGTTTTTATATTTTTGCTTTTAGTCGTTTTTATTTTTATTTGACCTTTTTTAAGCATGTCCAGCAATTACCATTTTTTGGTTTTTGAAGACATTTCTTTGTTAAATGTTTATAAACAAACTAAAAACTAAATTCTTAGAATGAGAACATAATTGTTCTTTATAATTAGTTCTTCATAATTGCTCTTTGTGATCTGGTGTTTTGATGTTACATTCAGAGCTTGTTCTTCCTGGATAATACTTTAATAAATTAAATATTATTTATGATGGCAGTACTGTCATTCACAGAAGAATCAATTTGGAATCAAATCATCAAATCGTGACTTCCAGTATCGTAATCAGATCCGATTATGAAGTTCCTAAAGATTCCCACCCATAGAAATTATGTTATAAAAACCAGGTGCCAAGTTTTAGTTTGTTTTCATGGATTTATTTCCTCAAGTTAATACAATTTAATCAGAATTTTCATTCAGTTTTTTCATTTCTACTTTTGTCCTGCTGAGTGTTGTTACCTATATATCATGCCAGTTTCTGTGCAGTTGCCATAGTAGCGAGACTAGCCTTGCTAATGTGAATCTGCGACTGAATGGCTTTATTAATTGAGTTATTGATCGTCTGCAGATGGGGGCAAAACCTTAGCTGGGTAAAATGGAGTCAAGCGCCAACTGGGTTTCTCTTCAAAATAGATACATTTCAACAAGTTAATAAATTTTCTTCATGTGTATCCAACATCATCGATCCTGAAAAATTGTTGTAATGACCTTGAAAGGCTTGCTGAAAGGTTGAATTTAAATAATTAAAGTTATGACACCTTTTACTTTGACATTTTTTTTGGACTTTTTATGTCAGAAGCAAATTTTAGTTATTTTATTATTTCGTTATTTAATCTGAGCTTAGTTTTGTTATAATGAACTTGAAAGGTGTGTTCAAAAAGGAATTATATTGAATTTAAATGATTAAAGTCATAACACCGTCTCCTAGCACAACACCATATTCTTTTAGCCCTTTAATACTTTGATTTTTTTCCTTGTTAAACTTTTGTAAACAAAGAAAAAGGACTAAATGCTTTAATTGCGCTCTATTGAGTGACTTTTGTGCGCTGTGCTAATTCTTGTTAGCACAGCAGGGACTAAAAGCAAAGAGGGTTTTAACAGCACTCAGTATCGATTGTTCCTTTTATGTGTTAAAACGTTCTGTTTCAGCAGCAATTATTTCTTAATTAAATTTCCATATGGAGCTCGTCTGAATTGCCTTTATTGTACATGGGAGTTTCATTTGTTGTGTAGTGTGTGTGTGTGTGTGTGTAGCTATGGAATATATTAGGACTAGAATTTACTGGATTTAATAACTACGGGTGTGGTTTAAAATATTTATTTATTTTTTCATTTCTTTATTAATAATTTATTTTAAAATTTGTTCCATTTTTTTTTTTTTACAGAAAGTTAGAATTTTATGTCATTTTGTTCTTGTTCAAAATCTGGGTATATCACTTTTTAACTGTTAAGAAGTGAAATATTGGTATGTTTTGACAAAAAAATATTTAATTATTATTTTTTTAAGGTAAGTGGTTGCAAAGATTTTATATGAGCTGAATTTAAACAAAAAAATTAAGTTGAACATTACTAAATTTGATTTTGTTTGTTTAACCCTTATGCACTGCTGGGGATGTTTTCGTCTACTCTGGGGTGATTTTGAGTCTTATTTTGGCCAATGCTTGGCCATGCTTTCTCTCTATTTCAGCTAACAGAATGATTTTTGGTGACAAATCTTATTTTGACACATATTTTAAGAAAATTCTTTGAATTATTAATAAAACTCAAATTTACTATGTTCGGGATAAAAACATCCACTGAATTAAACTGCTGTAAAAATGCATCAGATAAATATTTTTTCCTTTTTTTTTTGCCTAAATATGTTAGTCAAACTCAGTCCTGATCAAAACTACTAAATGTTTTATTATTATTATTATTATTATTATTATTATTATTATTATTATTATTATAGGATTTTAACTTTAAATTCATAAATGATGTCACTGATTTGGTGAAAAAACACACACAAAATGACATATTTTCAATAGTCAAAGTCAGCTTTTTTGTCAATTCCATATAAAAAGTAACTGGACTGTATTTTTTTCTTACCTTTTATCACAGCCTTGGACATGTAAAACTACATTGCCTTTGATGCATTGTTTTTGATTGATTTTCCTTTTTTTTTTACTGTTGGTGGCTGTTTTTGCCCCATTGACTTTCATTATAACCACATTTTATTGATTACAAAACCATGACACCATATAATCATGCATTTTTGATTGTTGGTGGTTTTCCCTGTTGGGAAGAGGTAAAATTTGTCATTTTTACTGTTGATCATCAGTTGGCACCATTAACCCTTTAGGTAGGCCTGTGGAAGAAAAAGCTTAGTTTCTGGACTTTATATGGAGTATAACAGCAAATTAAAGTGTGTGTGTCTGTGAGTGTGTAAGAGTGACGTTTGTACACTTACTTTGATGTGCATAAGAAAATCAAAATATGCATCTCAGCTCTACATGGAGCTACATGGAGTAAATAAAAACAAAGACTGTGTATTTATGCTCTATCAAATGTAAGTATAATGGAAGTTAATGGGCAAAAACAGCCACCAACAGTAAATTAGGGAGAAAAAATGAAAATCTAACAATGCATCAAAGCCAATGTTCTTACTAATATTTCACATGTACAAGACTGTGATAAAAGGTTTTTAAAAATCCAGTCCACAATTACTTTTTATATTGAAAATACGTCATTTTGTGTGTTTTTTTCATCAAATCAGTGACATCATTCATGAATTTGGCAATTAAAGGGTTAAATCCTGTATTTTTTTTAAAAACCAGGATTGATCAGGATTGAGGTTTATTAACAGATTTAAGCAAAAAAAATGTGAAAAAAATATTTATCTGATGCATTTTTACAATACAATACCCTATTTATTTATGAAGCACCTTTAAAAACAACCAAAGTTGACCAAAGTGCTGTACATAAGAGTACTAAAGGCAGAGAAGAAAGCTGAATGTAAAAGAAACATTTAACAAATAAAAGCAATTAAACAGTGATAAAGGAGTATTAAAAGCGAGAGAAAATAAATAGGTCTTTAAAACGGACTTAAACACAGAAATGGAGGGGGAAAGTCTAATGTGAATTGAGTGTTCCAGAGTTTAGGACCAGCAACTGCAAACACTCAATCACCTCATTTTTTAAGGCATGTTTTAGGCACGGTAAGTAAATTGAGGTATGCAGACAGAGCAAGTCAGTAAGGTACTGAGGAGCAAGATTATTAACGGCTTTGTAAACAAATATAAATTTTTTTAAATCAATCCTGTATTGAATGGTTAACCAATGAAGTGCAGCTAAAATAGGAGCTACCGACTCATATTTGCGGGTGCCAGAGAGTGGCAGCCGCATTTTTACAGCAGATTAATTCAGTGGATGTTTTCATCCCGAACATAACAAAAGGGTAGTAAATTTGAACAGTGCACAAGGTTTAAATTCAGCCCATATAAATTGTTTGCAACCACTTACCTTAAAAAATATGTAGTAAATCCAATTATTAATATTTTTAGTGTATAAAACATGACACATTTGAGCTATTTTATCCAAAAATAGAAATGCCATCAGTCACTTATAGAATTAAAATGAACATTAAGTTCATAATTGTAACTTTATTCTCATTTAGGACATCAATAACATATTTTCTGATGTTTGAATACATTTTTAGACATCACACTAATGTTATTTAACTTCAGATAAATCTTTATTTGATGGAATAATCCAGATTTTCAATCACAAGTAATGAAAACATTTGTTATTCTGACCAAGTTTCTTTTTAAAAACTCCTTTAAATGACACCATTTGTATTTAAAATTTGGATGAAATGTTATCAGACTTTCGTAGAACAAAACACATATTAACATTTTACTTTCAAGTGCTCTCTTAATTATTTCCACAGCCGTTTATGTAGTACAGCGTGTTTGGGACACTGGCTGGAGTCCACATTTCTCACTTTCTATAAATAGCCTCAACATATCAACGCACAACAGGAAGCAGCTCTGACCACTCAAACCGCTATCAGAGGAATAAGAAAAGCATACTGCTATTGCTTCCCATAATCCCTTGCTGGGAGAAGAATGATAAAGGTGTGCCTCAGCATGTGTACTGTCAGTTTAGCTGACAAGTTTGACTCTGTCGTAGTAATCGCGTAATAGTAACATATAGATAACGTTCAGTTTGCAAGATTCATATCTTGACAGGATTGTATTAAATTAGTTTATGCAAGCCTAACAAACACACGCTCCAATTAAACTGCTTCTGCCTGTCATTGTTGTTTTTTTTTCTGTCTAATTTGCTGAATATTAAGTCCATTACTGCAGTGAATTGGCTGCTGTTTGCCGTTCGCTATTATCATCAGAGGAAAAATGATCAAGTTCATTATTGGGGTTTATGGAGGTCAGAAATAACATTTTATAATTAGGATTTAATTTTCGGTCCTCTGGCAATATGTCCTCTAGTTTGGTCTCCTGTCCTGTTTCATTTGTAAGTGATAATGTACAGTCACCGTGTCAGCAATGCAAAACAAACCTCTTCAGGGTCAGTGCTTGCAAAATGAAGAACTCAATAGGCTATTATATTATATTATATTATATTTTATTTTGTTATGTTATGTTATGTTATGTTATGTTATGTTATGTTATGTTATGTTATGTTATGTTATATTATATTATATTATATTTTATTATATAATATCTTATTTTATTATATTTTATTATGTTATGTTATATTTTGTTATGTTATGTTATGTTATGTTATATTATATTCTATTATATTTTATTATTTTACTTTGATTATATTATATTATATTATATTATATTATATTATATTATATTATATTATATTATATTATATTGTATTATATTTTACTTTGATTATATTATATTATATTATCTTATATTATATTATATTCTATTATATTATATTATATTATATTATATTATATTATATTATATTATATTATATTATATTATATTATATTATATTTAATTTTACTTTGATTATATTATATTATATTATATTATATTATATTTTATTATATAATATATTATTTTATTATATTTTATTATGTTATGTTATGTTATGTTATATTATATTTTATTATTTTACTTTGATTATATTATATTATATTATATTATATTATATTATATTATATTATATTATATTATATTATATTATATTATATTATATTATATTATATTATATTATATTAAAATATATTAAGTCATTTATCAGATGCACACACTCCAGCATCCAGCAATTTAACAATATGAGGCAATACACACAAGAAGTGCTAGTTATACAAAGGAACTTAGTGCTCAGAGAATTAAGAGCTAGAGTAAGGAGGGATGTATTATTAATGAGGGAGAAGAGTGTTTCTACAAGTGGTTTGTCAAGCCCACTCACCTGTATTACGTCCTGTTTCAAAAATGAACATAAAGCAACAGACAGTACTGTATAGAGGAATTAAAACGTGAAATGAATTGCCATCAGGCATTACATTTCTTTTAATAAGTAAAATAAGTCGGTTGGCATTTCTGTGTGGAGTTTGCATGTTCTCCCCGTGTTCGCATGGGTTTCCTCCGGGTGCTCCGGTTTCCCTCACAAGTCCAAAGACATGTGAATGAGAGTGTATGGGTGTTTCCCAGTGATGGGTTGCAGCTGGAAGGGCATCCACTGCATAAAACATATGCTGGATAAGTTGGCGGTTCATTACGCTGTGGCGACCCCTGATTATTAAAAGGACTAAGCCGTAAAGAAAATGAATAATTGATAAATGAATGTTTTATTGTATTAGTGTCTGTTGTTATGGTTTATTGTAAATTTGTATTTTTATTTGTTTGTGGTATTGGTTTTATTTTTTATAGCGTAATGTAAATGTCCTTTGTGTCCTTTTTTGGCTTTTATATTAGTTTTGATTGTTTATGCTTTAATTTAAATTTGTCTGTTTATTTGTTGGACCCCAGAAAGAATCGTCATTGTTAGTGGCCAATGGGTAAATAAATAAATAAATAAACAAAAGAAAAAAAATATTCCTTTTGTATCTTAAATTGTAATGCCCCATATAGTTCATTTGCAGAGAAACTGGGATCTCAATGTGGCTCTATAAGCAAACTGTTAAACTGTATCCATTTTCAGTGGTCAAAAACTAAATGTGGGTCACTTTGTATATTTTAAATAGAAGTTATTTATTACGTTTTGCTCACCATTCATTCATTCATTCATTCATTCATTCATTTTCTTTAGGGCTTAGTCCCTTTATTAATCTGGGGTCGCCACAGCGGAATGAACCGCCAACTTATCCAGCACATGTTTTTACGCAACGGATGCCCTTCCAGCTGCAACCCATCTCTGGGAAACATCCATACTCACTCATTCACACTTATAGACCATTTCAATATGGTAATGTCATTGGCCCTTGAACATTTCCTGCTTGTTATCATACTATATCATAACTTTAACAAGAGGTAATTCAATCATATTTTCACGTTATAACAGCTATCATAACAGTATTTATCAATATGTGGACCTTTTTGGATTTTTGGAAGCTATGGAAATTAAAAATGTAAAACAGGAAATACGTTAGGACCATTGTTATTGTTTACATTCCTCAAAATGGTCCATACACTACGGACAATTTAGCCTACCCAATTCACCTGTACGGCATGTCTTTGGACTGTGGGGGGAAACCGGAGCACACGAAGGAAACTCACGCAAACGCAGGGAGAACATGCAAACTCCAAACAGAAATGCCAACTGACCCTGCCAAGGCTCGAACCAGCGACCTTCTTGCTTTAAGGCGACAGCACTACCTACTGCTCCACTGCGTCGCCTTTTGCTCACCTTTATTTTTTTTATGCTAAAGCTGCAAATATTACAACAAATGTCACATTTTGTGAAACAGTATTACAAAAAAAGTCCAAAAAAATCCCCAAAATGTCCCAAACATGCTGTACGACATAAACGACTGTGGAAATAAGCTTAATTTTTATACTAAATGTGGAATTAAGTTGTATATAAAACAATAGAAAATTACAACAAAAATTTTAAACAAAAGTTTTGATTATATTCTAAGTTAAAAGTATAAAATGGTATTTTATTAAACAGTGTTTCATTAATTAAACCTTAAATGGGAAGATGAAATAGCATTGTAGTGTAAACATGTTCTCAATAATTAAATCAGTGTTTCACAATTGAATGTTTACTGTACACACTCAGAAATAAAGGTACAAAATCTGTCACTGGGGTGGTACCTTTTTTGTAACGTACAGTTGCACATTAGTACCTTTAGGGTACTCCTTTGTATCTTTAAGCTACTATGAGGTAAACATTTGTACTTTTTAGGTATTGATATGTACCTTTAAAGACCTGTTAGGAACAAATAAGTACCTTTTGACATGTGGCAGATTTTGTACCTTTATTTCCGAGAGTGTACTTGGTGTACTGTTTAGTCATTTTACAGCAACAAAACTATAAAACAATTTTTTGGGAGTTGTTTTAAAAGAAATAACTAACTTTTTTGACATTCATTATACTTCTTTGGAACAATTTTGTTTATTTGAAAGAATTTCCATTACATTGGACAATCAGAATGCATAATAATTTATCTCTGCTTACATAATAAGTGCTCGTCTGTATGTTGTCTTTCTCTCACTGCAGTGTAATGAAAGCATGAGGCCTGTTGCCGGAACATTAGATAATCGTAATCACTGGCTAGATGTGATTAGTATTGAATCAGGGCTAATTAAAGAGGCAGATACCCAGCCTTGTGATGAAACTGTGGACTGGAAATGAGGGAAGACAGCAAGTGCAGGACAACTAGAGATACTGCAACTTCCCGTTTCTCTCTGCAGGCAGATAAGAGTGTAATAAAGACGTAATGCTGATTTACTGTCTGTGATTGTTTAATGTGTTTCAAGGCTGCTGTCAGTCATTATTCAGAATCATAAATGCTCTCTGCATTCTAGTTCCAGGAAAAAAAGTTTCTTTAAACTTTCATATAAACCTATTTATAAGTCTTTATCTTTCTATTGTGTACAGGACTATAAACCTCTTTCCACATCTCTCATTTACATTTCATGAACGCAGATTAAAGTAGTATTGAGTTTCATCAACGGGGTTGTATCACTTTAATTAAAAAAATATTGTAATTACATCTAAACAGTAACATTTAAAATTACACTTTGGAAGTGGAAAGACTAAAATATGATGTTTTTCCAAAACATACAGTACTCTATTCTAAGTTAAAAATAAACTATAATAGACAATAGATAAAAAAACATTGTAGCATGTTGTTTTGTAATTAAATTAAAGTAGATTGGCTGAAATGTTATATTTTGATATAGAAAAATTGTGTTTTCTATATAATGTATTAAAAGTGTAAAATTCCAGTCTTTTAATTTTGATATGTAATTGAATGTTTTCCTAAATTAGCATTAATTTCACTGAGAATTTAAATAAATTTAACTAAGACTCGCAAGGAACACATTGGGCTCTATTCTAACAACTTGGCGCATAAAGCGCATGGCGCAAAAGCATTAGGTGCGAGTCTGAATCCACTTTTGCTATTTTAGGGTTGTGCTTATTCTCCTAATGAGTTATGGGTGTGTTTTGGGTATAACCTGCATTAAACCAATTAGAGTCGCATCTCACATTCCCTTTAAGGGTCAGTTGTGTTGCACCATTGTGCATTTGCTATTTACATGTGTGTAAGTGTTTTGTAAGTGGAAAAACTGAACGCTGCACAGTTAAACAGAGCCTCTGCAGTGCGAGAATAAAGAACAAGCCTCCTCCATTCAGCCTCTTTACATTCTCTTTAGATTATTTGGTCACACTTTATTTTGATGGTCCGTTTGTTGAATTTAAGTTACATTGCAACTAATTAGCATTAGATTATAAGTAGACTGTTAGGTTGGGGTTGGGGTTAGGGTTAGTGTAAGTTCACATGTAATTGCAAAGTTTCTTATAGTCAGTTAAATGTCTGTTGAAGGACAGATAAATGTCAGTATCAACATATATTAAGCAGACAGTCTACTAATACTCAAATGGACCATCAAAATAAAGTGTTACCGATTATTTTTACTCTTTACTTTACTCCTTTGCACTCGTGGATAAGGAAACGGTGTTGTACTCACTCCGCTGAAGACATTCATTAGCCTACATATTTAATTTTGTTTAAGCGCAAAGATTTGTTTCAAAACTATTCCTAAATTTTGTTTTAATTTCCAGGAAACGTTATGTCCAAACACATGTCCTATTTTTATGCCCCATATAGAGATGTATACGTCTCCAATCCAAAACAAATCTAAACTGGTTTTTATTGAAGCAAAATTAAAGATGCATTTAATAAATAATACTGCTAATAATAATATTATCTAAATGCTAATTGTCATAAATAGACTGAAAAAAGCCTTGACATGAAGAAGCCATGGAGGTAGTGGTTGTTATATTTATGTAGTAAATAATAATTTTGTAACATTTTAATTCTTTAATTTTTATATATATATGTAAAGATATGTGTGTATTGCTGTACATCTTGTGTGTATTAAGCATGTGTAAGAGCTTGAACCTACACAGGTTGCATAACTAACACGCTCTGTGCTGGACTTGAGACCAACTTTTAGCTAGTTAATGGTGTGGTCTATTTTAGTTTCAGACCTTTACAGACCTGAACACCCATGAGTCCACAAAGTGGCGCAAATGGACTTGCTAGTTAAACAATGTGGAGTAAAATGTAAAAAGTTCTGTTGCTCTGGTCTGAAAATAGCACCAAATCATGCCAAACACGTCTTGTGCCTTATAGCGTAATGTGTATGATAGGGCCCATTGAATTGCGTGTGTCATTTTGAAGAATTAATATTTGAATTTTATTGTAATTTACAAGACAGTTTTTATTTCTTTTTGTCTTTAAAATGTCTGTTTTATGTTTATGTTTTTTTTTTTTTTTTAGCTTTTAATATAAATGCATTGCCATGTTGTTGCAAGAAACGTTTTTTTTCCCAGTTTTGTTCTTAGTCTTTAAGGATGAAGCTTTTCATGCAACCCACGTTAACATCTGCCACCGAATTTGATCAATCTGTGCCAAAATACAGTAGACTTGGACCTTTGACATCAGCCTCTGCTGTTGTCCATCTGTCTGTGCTCTTAACCACTGTCCAGCTGGGAAGAAGAAGACAAAAAAGGTGCTGTGGAGCAGTTTAGACATGAATGTGGGACACGACCAGTGGTTTTTAACAAGTCTGCTGGTATTCTGGAGCAGGTCTCCTCCAGCAGCTGCAGTCATGGGGAGATGAAATAAATGTTTACTCAGTGTTTCCCACTAAGAATGGAAAGACTGGCAGCCAGACACACACTCACATTTGGCTTCTGGCTCTAAATGAGCTGTTTCTGTGTGCTGGATGTATTTCAGAAAGGAGGAAAGTGAGTATGTATGTGTGTGTGTGTGTGTGTGTGCATCAGCAAAGTACGTTAACATTGACCGTGTCCCTCCACTTAATGTGATATTTTAGTAATGTCCGAGGTCACCTACCAATGCGGAAACCCTCCAGAGAATGAGACTGCAAATTTGCTGTGTCACTGCTGGATGTTTCATTCATAATTTTGGTCATATAGACAAAATCACAAAACATAGCTATTTTTTTGAGACTGCCAAAACATTCTTTCGCATGCTGTATGTGTGACTGTTTCTAGGTAAAACCAATGCTACGGGGCAGATTGACTTTGTTTCTTTCCACACTAATGATATTCCAATGCCATCTCATGGCAATTTGTTGCCCGTTTCCACTGAGTAGTACGGTAAAGTACGGGTCGGTACAGATCACCTTTATTAGGCTTGCTTTTCCACTGCCAAAAGGGTAACAATGGTGGGCGTGGTGTACGACAGAAAGTTTTAGTCGACGTCATTCTTGCTTGAGGAAGTGCCAAAGTAAATTCTGCTCTTCTTCTTGCCTTTGTGGCTGTTCATGAAGACGACGACATGGTTTGTTTTAGCTCGGGTCGACCATGGCTTTGGTATTATATGTATATAGTATTACAATGTAATGTCCCAGCTGTGTATTTAAAAAAGGTGATTCCTGTGTTTTCATTCTTCTGGCTTGTGCACAAGCTAGTGATGTATCTCTGTAAACCAGTAGCATTCAGCTGCGTATCTTGCTCCACCTTTTGGTACCCTTTTGTTGTGCTAAAGTACCCTTTCAAAAGGGTACCCAAAAAGTGGTATGGTATGGCTCGCACTTTGGTGTCTTTTGACAGTGGAAATGGCCATACAAGTGTACCGAATCATACCGTACCGTACCATTTAGTGGAAGCAGGCTATTAGTGGCTAATTCTTATGAATTTGTATGATCTCATTCATACAATGTAATACGATTTACTTATCCCGCGATGACGGTTAGGTTTAGGGGTGGAAATTGGTGCCACGCCTCCTTTTAAAAAATCTTACATTTTCGTACGACTAAACTCATTAGCCACTAAACTGACAAAATATAAAATGGTTACGTTTCCTTGTGAGCTCAGGTTGGATATTCACAGGGCATATATTATAAACAAATAATAGATTATATTCATGCCACTATTTGCACAACACCAAATAAATATCACAAAACAAATGAAATTGTCACAAAAAATGATTTGTAATTAAATACGTTTGCCTCATCTGTTTATCTCCAACTTTTCTGCCGTGGTCAGTTTGCTCAGTAGTTTACTTTGTACAGAGTTGTACTCGAGTCCAGTAAAGTGTGGTTAAAGAAATAAAAGCAATGTAAAATCAAGGTAAATCTACATAGTGGCAGTGCACTTTTCCGTTACATTTGCTTTTGAAAACACTATTGGTTGGCTTTAGGTCAGGGGTTCACTAGGTGATGTGAATGAAGCCCTGCCTTCTTGTGGACGTGTAAATGAAAGGTACTATGGCTGCACGATCTTTGAAAAATCTGACATTGTGATATTTTCTTTTTTTGCGATATATATTGCGATTATGAATGCAATTTCGGCAGATGACTTGAATAGCTCTATTTGGAGTAAAATCATTCATTTAGATTGATTGGAATAATCTTGAATGAAAGAAATTGCAAGCATAAAAAGATAAAGTAAAAAATAAATTCCAAATAAATAAAGCGGAAATAAGTCAGATATTCAAGTACAGAAATGCAACACGATATGATATTATATTATCATGATATTTTTCCCCTGGTAATGATAGATCATGATACTTACAATATACCACAAGAAAACTATCCACAATATATCTGTAAATGAAGAGGGAAAACATGCATCAAAAAGATATAAGATGTATTTCTTTGATTTTTATTGAATAATCAAATGTAATGTAAAATAACACTGTACATTCTTCATTGCTGATCAGCTGTAATTCCAACTCCACAACGCAAATTCTGCAATGTGACTATTGCGAATGCACACATTGCGATATTGAGGCTGAAATGATACATTGTGCAACCCTAAAAAGTACAACAAAACATACCCTAAGCAACATTTCAGATTTGCAAAAACGTAGACAGCACCCTCTAGTGGATTTGTTATCTGAAACGTACAGCAACATGTACATGGTACAACACATTTTACATCTAGCAAAAATGTACACTGAGACACGTATTTCCGATGAGCCTGGAAACCCTCCAACTGCCTTAATTCTTCATTTCTCTGATAGAAATTATGGAAATGGTGAGAATTGACGAGATATCATCAAGCAGTTGCTGCAACTTTTTCATCTGGAAGTTCTTGATGTGAATCTCCTATTCCAGAATCCAGAATGTTTTTTAAAGGGTTTTAATGGATTGAGATCTGGTGATTAGAGTTTAGTGAACTCACTGTCATGTTCATGAAACCCATTTGTGAGGATTTGAGCTTATTGACATGGTGTGTTATATTATTTTACCAAGACAGACACACCGTGGTCATAAATGGATGAACATGGTCAGTAGCAATTCTCTGTTAGGCTATGAGGTTTCAATGATGCTCAGTTGGTACTAAGGGGGGCAAAGTGTACAAAGAAAAAACAATTAACTGCACCATTAACATTGCCAAACTATTGATTACTTACATAAGGCAGGGTGGATCAATGTTTTTATGTTGTTTATGCCAAATTCTGACTAGGGCTGGGCCGTAAACTACATTATATTGATTCACAAAATTTTTGTCAATAACAATGATAAGCTCTGGACTTTTTTTTACTCAGTATTGATCTAAGAGCTAATCACACAGCAGAAGTGTGCAATAATGGGAATCTAGAAGTGTGTTGATATTAGAGATGCACCCAATTTTCAGCCGCCAAAAAATCATCGGCCACCGAAATTAGGTTATGCTATTTAATTGGCACTCTAATTTGGGCTTCAGTCATGTTGGGATACTCTTTTAAATCTGGAAGGATAAACAACTGATACCGGAATATATATCGTTATTGTTCAATAGGCAAAATAATTAATCGAGATAGCATTTCGCTATATCGCTCAGCCCTAATTCTGATTATACCATCTGATTGTCAGAGAAGAAATAATAATATTAATATATCAAAAGAAACACAGAATTTCAAATGGTCTTTTAATTTCTTTTTGCCATAGCTCTCTGTGTATTGTTGTGGCATTTCCAGCTGTAGCTCCTCACGTGTTCAATGTTTTTTTGGAGATTAATGACCCTCAGAGGTGTAATGTAAGGGAAGATTTTAATGGACCCTCACTTGAGACCGTCTGCAACGAGCTGCATTTCCAGACCCCGGTTTGTCTGCCTGACTAATTTTAACCTCTGATTCCAAGCAGCCCCTCTCTGTTTGTCTTTGCCTGGAAGAACTGCTTTTAAAATGTGATCATGTTCCTGCTTGGAGCCTCACCACCTTTCTGTCCTTTTTTTTAAACCTTTTCTTTTCTGACCTACACCAGTTTGTCTGCAGGTCTGGTTTGTTTTTGTTATGTCTCTGTGCAGCAAACTGAAGAATTGTTGTTATTGCTTTTCTCTGTTCTGTAGTCTTTTACTGGAGTCTCTAGAGGAAAAAATCATGTTCTTTTCAGTATTTTCTTTCTAAGTGTACAGAACTGACCCTCTGCCCTCTTCTTGTGTGTGTGTGTGTTAGTGTGTGTGTATGCCTCTGCAGGGCCAGGCTTTTGTTTTAGCGCTAAAATACCATATTTTGGTCTGTCTCTACAAGTATGTTGATCAGCTAACTGCATGGTAGTCAAATTTGCCTTGAAGGACGCTATTGGGGAATGTTTTCACAGCAAACTTTTTATATTTATTTTGGCTTTCTTTTACAACAAATTAGAATTAGGGGTTGTCTTGTTTTTTTATTTACGTTGAATCACACAAACTAACTAACACTTTCTAATTGCCATTTACAGTGTCGCCAGATTGGGCGTTTTTTTTTTTTTTTTTGATTGTGCGGGTAAAAAATAGTTGACAGGTTGACAGAATTTGGGCGGCTTTGAAAATAACTTTTATATGCAATTTGTTCAACAAAACATAACTGTGTTCCTACTCCATTCAGTTAGTAGTGACCAGTGCATAGTGCAAACCGTTTGGGCCCACCCGCAAGAGGAGGTGAAGGAAAGTTGTATCCAAATCTGACTCCCAGGACAAATCTGACTCCCTTTCGCTTGCACACGCATCATGCAGCGCCTGCAGTTAAACTCACAGCGGTTTATCATGACACTTTTATCCATAATTTTTTCCACAATTGACAGCAAAAACAAACACAAAAGCGTTGTCTGAATGACAAGCAGCGGCTACTTTTGTTCAAAAGATTTTAAAATGCCGAATAGGAGGAATTTATACCCCATTTCGAAAGTAAAACATATTCTTATAGGTTGTGTAATCTACACAACATTAAGTGCTGTGTGTGTGTGTGAGTGAGAGGGGGCAGTGTTTTGATGTGATACGGTTACAGTATATTGTGGTTCTGTGACTGCTGGTGTTGGTCGCTGTATGGTTAAAAATTATGACAGTTAAAGTAACTAGGTTAATCTCAATTTAAATAAATTAAAATGTAATAAAATATGAATCTAATATTTTATTACATTTTAATTTAATAAAATATGAATCTAATATTTTGGGTGGTTTTTTGTGCGTTTTGGTGGGTTTTGGACAGCTTTTAGGCTGGAAAAAGTCAGCTATATCAGAATCAGAAAGAGCTTTATTGCAGGTATGTTCACACATACGAGGAATTTGTTTTCGTGACAGAGCTTCTACAGTGCCACAGAATTACTGAAACAGGACTAAAAAACAGATAATAAATATATTTTATTTTTCTGGCAACACTGGTCATTTTAACTTTAATACATTAAAATACATTAAAAACAGCTTGTGTGACTTAAAAATAAAGTTGAAACATTCACATTTTAATTTTAAGATTTTATATAAATGTCATGACTTCATACTTTTTTACAGTGAACAACGTTTTGGGGCAGACTTTGAAAATGGCTTTTAAAGTGCAAGTTTTTGAAAACGATGTCATAAAACATCAGAAATGCAAATTTGTGAAAACTTACATGCGCATGTGTATTAAGAGTTTAGTGTTTGTATGTGCACATGTGCATTAGAAGTGTGAACCTACACCGGTCTTACGGTTTAATTCGGTTCGGTTACGATTATCATGCCATTGATTCGGTTCAATTCGATATCTCGTTGCATCACGGTGCATAACGATGCTTTCCATACACAATTTTATATTTTACTTCACAGCACAACAATTATTGTATTAAAATGTATAAATACATTTATATTTATTTATTATTTGTAATACAATTTTGTCCTTTAATACAAGCAGTCAGATATATGAACTGTCCCTTTAAAAACTCAAGTACATGCACAGAACAACATGAGCATTTATAGCAAATAAACAAATGTAACTATCCCGCTCGCTTTCTGAGCATTGTCGAGCGAATTCTTACACCCCTATGATTGCTCACACGCTCAACAGAAAGGGCTGCACATGGCCCTGGCGCTGTTCACCAATGATGAACACTGATAAAAGATCAGCGGCGATCACAGCTGATCCGTGAAAGACGCGGAGGAGAAAACTTGATATGGAGACACGCGCTAGTGTCTGGATCAACAAGTATCGCTGTAACAGCCGAGAGGAGAGGAAAAGTTACCTCACACCAGCTAATCAAAGATCGAGAGAGAGAGAGAGAGAGAGAGAGAGAGAGAGAGAGAGAGAGAGAGAGAGACAGAAATGGAGTTTTCACCATAGCAGTGGGCTTCAGTGTCTGCTCTAACTTCAGTGTGAGTGAAAGACTGTCCAGCAAACACACACACACAGTGAATTGTGCTGAGTTTCTGTGTTTTTAAGTAGTTGGAGTTTTTTAATTACTCGCACTTGCCTCCTTATCCCATAGTAAGCTACTGCAATATATGACATATGAGATAAATGATGTCAGTACGTAATAACCGCTTATGATCTATTACTGAACCAATACCAAATTGTCTGCGACTGCATCGCAGTGCACCAAAGTTACAATTAATTTTGACATTCCTAAAATGCATAGTGGGTTTTTTTTAACAGCACTGTACTGCTTCAGAATCTTTCAAAATCATTTTAGTACATTGTTGTCATTCAAAAATAAAATCTATGATTATAGAAAATGCTTGTAGAGAAATTGTAATTCAAAATCAGATTAAACTTACATGAATACAAAGAGTGCTTTTCTAATACTTTGGCACAATTGTTGTAAACTATATTTTTACTTTTCCCTTTCGCATGTTTACTCAATATCCAAAGCTAAAAACCATTAACAAAATTTATTCATTCATTAATTTTCCTTTGGCTTAGTCCCTTATTTATCAGGGGTCGTCACAGCGGAATAAACCACCAACTATTCCAGCATTTGTTTTATGCAGCGGATGCCCTTCCAGCTGCAACCCAGAACTGGGAATCCCCCATACACTCTCTCATTCACACAAACACTCATACACTATGGCCAATTTAGCTCATCCAATTCACTTATAGTGCATGTCTTTGGACTGTGGGGAAAACCGGAGCACCCAGAGGAAACCCTTGCAACATGCAGACTCCACACAGAAATGCCAACTGAACCAGCTGTGCTTTTCTAATACGTAGACACACTTGTTGTAAACTATATTTTTACTTTTTCTTCCACTTGTTTACTTGATATGCAAAGCTAAAAACCATTAACAAAATACAGACGCATCAGTCAAGATAGATAGATAAACCATGTAAACACTATTAAACAAATTAGTTTGTTTGCTTCTGCAAATAAGAACTAGTCTTCAGAGCAAAAAAAAACACTAACATATCTGGTTAGTCTTCCTCATAATGTGCTTACCATTTGCCTGACTGACCCTATATGTGTGTGTTTTTCAGGAAACAAGAGTTGCTGACCATCTCCAGTGTGCCTCTGGGAGAATGTCCACCTTCACCTCCCCGCACTGCACCCCCCACCATGAAGGTGAGTGTTCATATGCACACTCATACACATTGGGTTTTCATGTTTTATAGGGACTTCCCATTGCCATAATGGTTTTTATACTGTACAGACTGTATACTTTAACACAACCCTATCCAAGAAAATAATCTGCAGTTTTATTTTTAAAAAATGCTTCATTCTGTGTGATTCATCTGCTGGTTTCCTCATGGGGACCAAAATAAAATTTCCCCACAAGGTTAAAACTTACTGGTATGGCTATATTTGTGTGGACATTTGGTCACACAGACACACACACACAAATATACACACACTCAACGCTTCATTAGCTGTGGTTAGCCCAGATTTGCTGCATTCACCTCTGGACTGAATTAACCTCTATTAGCGTTGATAGCGTGTGAAAGTGAGATTGCCCTTTGTAGCACACCATATAGAATGACCCTACTTTCACTACAGTAATGTCAGCATGCACCTACACAATGTTTGAAATCTTGACTCAAAAATAGCTATAGAAGAACAACACCCCTTGGAAATTCTTTTCTTTTTTTTTTTTTTTTTTTTTTGCTTTTTTGCTATTTTGTTCATTTGTCATTTTCCTGTCAAATTCTGGCTTAAAGTTTTTGTTCAAATGTATAAAAAAGCTGAAGCTTATTTTTTTCCACAATGATGTCTCTTGTACATAAAAAAACTTGCTTCTCCCCACCCACCGTTCCCACGTGCATGTCTGCTTCTAATGCGTTATGTAAGATAAACAGCAGTCAGTGATAGAGACAGACACAGATGAAACTGAAATACAGCTCATTAGTCAAAAATCCCAAGTTTATTTCATGTATTTGTGGTGGAGTTTATTCAAGCCTTTCTGAAACAAAATGCTGTTTCAAGTACACACACACACATATATATATATATGCTCGTTTACTGACACCATGCGGCCGTGGGAATTATAGTGTTTAAGCATTACATAGTGATTTTACTCTCTTTATTACAAACATATAAGTTTTAAAACTTATAAAATTCACAGAGAGTTGGTACAGATATTCTAATCCCAGTTTATTTGCAAAAAAAAATTCTGTGGACGTGTGTAAATATGTTATTATAGAACATGGCGCCTGTCAATCATTTCGGTGGGTGGGGAAAACTGCACTCCTAGGTCACATTGCGGTGGACCTCAAAATCACTGGGATTTGGGTCCTATTTTAACATCAGTAAATTTTCAAAAAGAGATTTATTGTGTTTACATCACCCCAATATGACTGTGGACACACTATACCTACACACAGTTCTGTCCAAACAGCTTACAATAGGACTTACATTATGATTTTCATCATGGGTGCCCTTTAAGTCAGAACTTGCCATGGTATGAATAATATTGGCCATGACTGTATGTGTATATATATACAGTTGAAGTCAGAATTATTAGCCCCCCCAATTTATGTTTACTGAAGAGCAGATTTCTCCAACATATTTCTAAACATAATAGTTTTAATAACTCATCTCTAATAACTGATTTATTTTATCTTTGCCATGATGACAGTAAATAATATTTGACTAGATATTTTTCAAGACACGTCTATACAGCTTAATGTGACATTTAAAGGTTTAACTAGGTTAATTAGGTTAACTAGGCAGGTTAGGGTAATTAGGCAAGTTATTGGATAATGATAGTTTGTTCTGTAGACTATCGAATAAAAATTTTAGCTTAAAGGACCTAATAATATGGACCTTAAAATGGTGTTTAAAAAAGTAATAACTGCTTTTATTCTAGCCAAAATAAAACAAATAAGACTTTCTCTAGAAGAAAAAATATAATCAAACATACTGTAAAAATTTCTTTGCAGTTAAACGTAATTGGGGAAATATTTAAAAAAGAAAAACAAATTCAAAGGGGGGCTAGTAATTCTGACTTCAACTGTATATATATATATATATACATACATACATATATATATATGGGTATATATGGGTCGCTTGGTGATTTTCAAAAATATCCTATATGTTATTAAACTATTAGAATGACCATATTTTATTCATAACCTACAAAAGATAAAATAGAATTTAATAGTTACATATAAAAAAAAACAAGCAAATAAAAATCAGCCTTTCAATTCTTTTTTCATTGGATTGCGACCCCTGGGGTTATTACGTTGACACAGCAATCATATTGGTTGCAGCAGATTGATTTTACAGCACAATGTTAAACTTTGACTCCTTTACATCACTCACATACATTAAAAATAAAGGCCAAGACTGAACATAGAGGCTCCAAGTGGCAGTCTCCAAAATTAAACGAAGAATAGTCTTGTGCTGTAAACATTGTACCCACCTTTCTCATTAAATGAGGTTAAATGAAATGAATAATGACTATAAAAAATGATATGGTTGTTAGACTGTTGCACTTTTTTGTGTTGTCAATATGCTCATGTTTATATAGTTCCTATTGGAGTGTGCGCATGTTGTGTGCAATGTTTGTATGTTTATAACCACCTCCAAGCATGGTGGGGGTTGCGAGTCACTGGAATTGTTATTTTTGGGGTTGCAAGCTGAAAAGTTTGGGAACCCCTGACTTAGACGTATACCTAATCAATTCAGAGAAATTGATCATTTACAAGTGGTCTCAAAAGTCTTTATGCATTGTTGTGTTTGCCAGCTATACTGTAGCTTTCCCTATATAGTATTTATAGTTTTTGAAGATGAATGATATTAGCTATGTGAAAGTTAGAATGCCTTCTGTAACACGATATATATAACGACCTTGTTTCACTAAGGAAATCTTTAAGTAAGTCTCTAAATGATTTAGACATGGACGTTTGTATATTCGGTGTGTTCTTGGTAAAGCTTCATCCAAGGTTGCCTCTGAATGTAATTCAAATTCATTCGAAGTGAGAAATCCATTTTCTTCAGAGCATTAAGATCCCATTGAGTCCACATAACATCACAAACTATTTTACATCTCCAACAGCCTCAAGAGGACCTGGAGAGATTTTCGTTCTTGTTTGAAAGTGGTACAGCGGGTTCAGAGACGGGATGCGTGGTGTGAGTCGGTGTCACCTTGAAATGAGACGCAGTTTGTGAAAAATCAGAGAGAGAAAGGTCGGTGTTCCTGCAGGAAGGAGGGCGAAGGGGTGAGGCATCAGGCGTGATATTAAGATGAGCAGACATGAAGTCAAACCCAGAGGTCACGATCCTGTTAGCCGCTGCTTTAATTATGAAGATCATTTCTCATACTGACTGATTAAATGTCGTTGAAAATCATACTTGAAATTTATTAAGGTGTCCATCAGGTGTTTTATAATTTATAAGCTGTTGTTGGAGGATCAGAGGATATGAGTGCTTTTAGAAATAGCTTAAATGACTTTGCCATTTGTCATTCATTTTATAATTTTTTTTCTATTCGTTGCACTGACAAATTGACCTGTGAAAAATCACAAACAAATCTGTAGTAATTTACATTTTGTACTGCAGTTCTCAACACATCATTGCCAAAACATTGTATATATATTATAGGACATTCTCCCAGAAACGTACATTATCTGTCCATGAAATAAAAACATAAATACAGTAAGTGAATAAAAAGTATTTCATTCCAAAAATTTCTAAAACTGACTGATGGTTGATTTCTGTGAGTTATTCTGTAATAGAATATGTCATTCATTTGGTTCTCAGATTTTTGTTCTTTATTATAAACACTTACAAACTTGCAAACCCTGTCATTGTCCTTGTCCTCAGCCCAATTAAACCTACAGTTTATTAGATTTGTTATGCTAAAAACTGTTATTTAGGAAATAAAATACTTCAGAAATAGCAAGTTTTTATTCTAGCTTGTTATCACATAAGTTGTTATCATTCACATAAATTGATTAAAAACTTGAAATTATAAATAAATTCTACAAATAAATACTACAAATGTATAATACAAATAAATTTACAATTGTTTCTGTCAGTCCTGTCACATTTGCATTAAAGCTATGACTCGGAAGTGACATCATTTGATGGAGAAAAAGCTGACAGTGAAGGATGCGTTCGATCATTGAATTGTATGATTTTATGCATGTTTTTGTAGGATTTTTTTTTTTTTACGAAGACAAGCTTAAGTCAGGCACTGTCACATTTTTTATAAGTGAAAATGTACTGTACGTTTCTGGTAGAATGTTTCATATATAGTTAAAGTTATATATAATATACTGTATATATAGCTGAAGTCACAATTATTAACCCCCCGGTAAAATTTTAATTCTTTTATATTTTCCTTAATTTCTGTTTAACGGAGAGAAGATTTTTTTTAACACATTTCCAGACATAATACTTTTAGTAACTAATTTCTATTCAGCTTTAGGTGCAATTGAAATGCTTAACTGGGTTAGGTTAACTAGGCAAGTTAGGGTAATTAGGCAAGTCATTGTATAACAATGGTTTGTTCTGTAGCCAATAGAAAAAAATATATTGATCTTAAAGTGGTTTTAAAAACATTAAAAACTGCTTTTATTTTAGCCAAAATAAAACAAATAAGACTTTCTCCAGAAGAAAAAATATTATCAGACATACTGTGAAAATTTTTCCCAGAGATGTGTTGCAGCTGGAAGGGCATCCGCTGCGTAAAATGTGCTGGATAAGTTGGTGGTTCATTTCACTGTGGCAACCCCGGTTTAATAAAGGGACTAAGCCGAAAAGAAAATGAATGAATGACTGAAAATTACATTTCTCAGTAGTGTGGCGGTAGCGTCAACACATTATCAATCAAAAAGCTTTTCAGTAGCGAAGCTATTTTATTAGTGAAGTAGCGCAGTAACATCAACACAAGCTACATTTACTGATCGCAGATCAATAAATGATGGCACCGACATTCACAGAGCTGTGAGGCCGGTGTCTAGCCAATGAAAGTAAATCCATATGATGGCCAGAATGACGATTTCTTCTTTTTCCTGTTTTTCAGTGGTCGACAATAAACTTTTTGGTGCATTACTGCCACCTCTCGCTCTGGTCGGTGATGTTGCCAAACAATTAGGCTAACACGAGAAATTTCCTTGATAGAAAGATGACTGAGGGAGAGGAGGTCTATATATATATATATAGTTTACTGTAGTAAAGGCTGAAGTATACTATGGTAATTACTATTTGTTCATGATAGTTACTAATGATACTACATTAAGTAATGTAAATCATTAATAAAGAGTTGTAAATATATATATACAATATAATGCTCATTCATAAATATTTCCCTTTACTATAAATTACTATAGTATTTTAAATGTGTAACACCTGGTTTTATTGGATTTTTAGTTTTTGTTGTTATATACTATAGTTTGTTTCTGTTTAGTACAGCATATTATTTACAGTAAATAGCTGAACTGAACAATTCTGCCTCATATGTTTCATTGACAGTTTATTGATCACTAAGAGATGATTGACTGGGATTTTAGTTGCTTCGATTTAAAAATTAAAATTGCAAAAATAGCTTAGATGTATTTTTTTATTGCAAATGCCACAAAAATCCCCCATGTACAACTACACACAACAGTAAACAATGTTTTTGTTATAAGGTCTGGTTTTGTGGTGGCTGTACTTTAAAATTAAATTAATATAATTTTAATTAAAGTGATGAAAGATGTTGAAATTGTAACAGTAAACAGAGCTACTGTAAGGTCACTCCTGCTCGGTATAAATGCTTAAAATTGATGTAGTTGAAAATATCCATTAGAAACCTAAAATTAATCAAAAATGTATTAAATGTAATCAGTTACTTTACTTTTATAAAGTAATCGTAAAGCAGGGGTGCTCAACCCTGCTCCTGGAGATCGACCTTCCTGCTGAGTTCAGCTCCTACCCTGATCAAACACACCTGAACCAATGAATTAGGACCTGAGCAGCACTAGATAATTACAGGCAGGTGTGTTTGATATGGGTTGCTACTGAAATCTGCAGGACGGTAGATCTCCAGGAGCAGGGTTGGTCACCCCTGTCGTAAAGGTACACTACCTATTACATTTTAAATAGGGTAATTTGTAATCTGTAATCTATTACTTTTCCAAAGTAACCTCCCCAACACTGCTAATATATAATTTTGAGGTACCAATATGGACTCTTTAAGTACAAATGTGTACCTTTTGAAAAGGTACCACCCCAGTGACAGTTTGTGTATCTTTATTTCTGAGAGTGCACTGTAAAACCAAAAAAGGTAAGGTACAGTAACTCAAACCGTTTGAGGAAACGAATTGCAACAAACCATTTAAGTTCAAAACTAATCCTAATGAGTACTGTGAACTTAATCCATTTGAGTAAATGAAGCAATTTGAGCACAATAAAACCCTATAAATAAAAAGAAATCGAACCAACAGAGTACTGTAAAACCCAATAAGTTAAAGCAACTCAAACCAATTGAGGAAACCAATTGCTACAAACCATTTGAGTTAAAAAACTACTGTAATCATGAGCACTGTAAACCTACTCCATTTAAGTTAAAGCAAAGACGTATTTAATTAACTCATTACCTTCAACGCTGAGTTCAAAACTCTTTTTATATGAGTAGAATTAACTTTCAGTAAATTTTGAGTTCAATACACTCATTTCATTTGATAAAGTTGACTGTTGGGTTTTACAGTGTAGCAATGGCTTAATTCATTTAATCATGGGATCGAGTTCTGCATGTGCAATCGCCACATGCATCTTCAAAAAAACAGGCAAGACTAATTTTAAGACCAATCTAAAAATATATTTGTCATTGGCAAACTCGCAATAACATTGTCCTCAGCCTACTGGGTCATATTACACATGGCGAAAAAAGGTTTGCAGAGCACACATTAACAGGGCACAATGTACTGTAGCTTATTTCAGCTTTAGCTGGGCACATTTGGTCCACACAGTGTTGCTGAAACCACACACACACACACACACACACACATACACACACACACAAACACACACACTCAAAACACTCCTACAACGTGCAAACACTCCAGCACCTGTGTTTGGCTGTAAACATGCCATACAATAAATAAAGACTTACGGTACAGTGCTCTCCACTAATAGTGGAGCTATTGGAGAACAAATGAGCAAAAATAGGCTGTGAAAAAAATCGTTTAACCTTTTGATCTTTTGCTCCAATTATTAATATAAATGCTTCCCTCTTACAGAGAACAAAATAAACCAAACACAACACAGTATTATAATAAAACAAACAAATGAAATTATATAACAAAAAAAAAAAAGGCAAACAAAGACATGCGCATTGAGTAAATTGAATTGAGTAAACTAAATTGGTCGTAGTGTATGTGTGTGAATGAGTGTGTATGGATGTTTCCCAGTACTGGGTTGCACTGGAAGGGCATCCGCTGTGTCAAACATACAGTTGCAATCAGAATTATTCAACCCCCTTTGAACTTTTTTTTCTTTTTTAAATATTTCCCAAATTATGTTTAACAGAGCAAGGAAATTTTCACAGTATGTCTGATAATATTTTTTCTTCTGGAGAAAGTCTTATTTGTTTTATTTCGGCTAGAATAAAAGCAGTTTTTAATTTTTTAAAACCCATTTTAAGGTCAAAATTATTAGCCCCTTTAAGCTATATATTGTTTCAATAGTCTACAGAACAAACCATCGTTATACAATAACTTGCCTAATAACCCTAACCTGCCTAGTTAACCTAATTAACCTAGTTAAGCCTTTAAATGTCACTTTAAGCTGTATAGAAGTGTCTTGAAAAATATCTAGTAAAATATTATTTACTGTCATCATGGCAAAGATAAAATAAATCAGTTATTAGAGATGAGTTATTAAAACTATTATGTTTAGAAATGTGTTGAAAAAATGTTCTCTCCGTTAAACAGAAATTGGGGAAAAAAATAAACAGGGGGGCTAAAAAATCAGGGGGTTGAATAATTCTGATTGCAACTGTATGCTGGATGAGCTGGCGGTTCATTCCGCTGTGGTGACCTCTGATGAATAAAGAAAGGAAAGTCAAATAAAGTCAAAGGAAAAGGAATGAATGAATAAATGGACTGAAATCCAAACTTTAGAAAATGGAGTTGCCCTCTTATTGGTCTTCTCGACTATTGTGTATTGTTTCCTGATTCGTCAAGGCCCTCTCATACGTATGACCATTACACAACTGGTAGACTGTCAGTACAGATGACAGCAAAATATTTGCATTCCGAGTGAGTGTGAATGATCATGTATCATGCATTTTAGATTATAGAGCTTGGAAATCTACGTCACGGCGAGCTGCGGTTGTCAATGCAGAACCCATAAGCTCTCAATTTAAACCAGTAGAAATTACAAAAAAAAACGTGTATATACCTTTATAAACGCTCTGTCTGATAACTGATAATATGCATTCCATAACATTATGTATCCAGCAGTAAAGTGTAACTGGAGATGCCGAGCACAGACGGGAAAATAAATGAATAAATGGACTGATTTTTATTCTGAAATACTGTTTTAAAACAAAAACACACTAGTGTAAACGGCACCTCAGTCATTTTTCATAATGAGTAAGACTAAAGAACAGAGCTCTGATTTGTGACAAGGTTGTTGAGTTTCACAAAATGGGAATTGGCTTTAAGAAAATATCAGAAACACTAAAGATGCCCATCAGGAGGTGAATAGTAAAGAAGCTCCAGTCAACCTTAAGTGTTGGAAATCTGCTTGGTAGTTGACTTGTGTCTGTCTTTATCACTGTTAGAAGGAAGGTTCGAGTGGCATTAAAATATCTCCAAGAATCACAGCTGGAGATTTGCAGAAGTTTGTTTGGTTTAGACTAACGTGTAATTACAAAAAAAAAAAAAAACGTGTATATACCTTTATAAACGCTCTGTTTGTCTGATAACTGATAATATGCATTCCATAACATTATGTATCCAGCAGTAAAGTGTAACTGGAGATGCCGAGCACAGACGGGAAAATAAATGAATAAATGGACTGATTTTTATTCTGAAATACTGTTTTAAAACAAAAACACACTAGTGTAAACGGCACCTCAGTCATTTTTCATAATGAGTAAGACTAAAGAACAGAGCTCTGATTTGTGACAAGGTTGTTGAGTTTCACAAAATGGGAATTGGCTTTAAGAAAATATCAGAAACACTAAAGATGCCCATCAGGAGGTGAATAGTAAAGAAG
The DNA here is from genome assembly GCA_903798195.1 of Danio kyathit. Classification (NCBI taxonomy): domain Eukaryota; kingdom Metazoa; phylum Chordata; class Actinopteri; order Cypriniformes; family Danionidae; genus Danio; species Danio kyathit. The sequence goes on from LR812533.1 coordinate 34,598,373, forward strand.
CTCCAGTCAACCTTAAGTGTTGGAAATCTGCTTGGTAGTTGACTTGTGTCTGTCTTTATCACTGTTAGAAGGAAGGTTCGAGTGGCATTAAAATATCTCCAAGAATCACAGCTGGAGATTTGCAGAAGTTTGTTTGGTTTAGACTAACGTGTAATTACAAAAAAAAAAAAAACGTGTATATACCTTTATAAACGCTCTGTTTGTCTGATAACTGATAATATGCATTCCATAACATTATGTATCCAGCAGTAAAGTGTAACTGGAGATGCCGAGCACAGACGGGAAAATAAATGAATAAATGGACTGATTTTTATTCTGAAATACTGTTTTAAAACAAAAACACACTAGTGTAAACGGCACCTCAGTCATTTTTCATAATGAGTAAGACTAAAGAACAGAGCTCTGATTTGTGACAAGGTTGTTGAGTTTCACAAAATGGGAATTGGCTTTAAGAAAATATCAGAAACACTAAAGATGCCCATCAGGAGGTGAATAGTAAAGAAGCTCCAGTCAACCTTAAGTGTTGGAAATCTGCTTGGTAGTTGACTTGTGTCTGTCTTTATCACTGTTAGAAGGAAGGTTCGAGTGGCATTAAAATATCTCCAAGAATCACAGCTGGAGATTTGCAGAAGTTTGTTTGGTTTAGACTAACGTGTAATTACAAAAAAAAAAAAAAACGTGTATATACCTTTATAAACGCTCTGTTTGTCTGATAACTGATAATATGCATTCCATAACATTATATATTCAGCAGTGAAGTGTAACTGGGGATGCCGAGCACAGACGGGAAAATGAATGAATAAATGGACTGAAGTCCAAACTTTGGAAAATGGAGTTGCTCTCTTATTAGTCTTTTGGACTATTGTCTATTGTTTCCTGATTCATCAAGGCCCTCTCATACATATGACCATTACACAACTGGTAGACTGCCGGTACAGATGAGGGCAAAATATTTGCATTCCCAGTGAGTGTGAATGGTCATGTAACATGCATTTTAGACTGTATAGAGCTCGGGAATCTACGTCACGGCGAGTTGCGGTTGTCCATGTTTATGGATAAACGCAGGAGCACTCCATTTAAACCAGTGGAAATTACAACAATAAAAAAATGACCATTTTGTAGTAATATCTTTTGATCAACACCTCACAAACACTCAAAATAAAATGAACTAACATGTATCGTCACCTTAGAATTATAAGGTTCTATCTGACATTTTTGTCAAAATTAAGTTATTGACGTATTCTTATTAAATGGCAACTTATTTACATTATGGGATGTTTTTTTATAAGTTGTTTACATTTTAAGACATTTTATTTACAAAAACAAGTGTTACACACATACTGTTTGCTATGGAATGCAAAAACTTTGAAGCTCAATATCTCAAAATCATTCAGAACGCAGATAGAACCTTATAATTCCAAGGTGACGGTATATACCTTTAGAAATGCTCTATGTTTGTCTGATAAGATGATAATATGCATTCCATAACATTATGTATCCTGGTGAAGTGTAACTGGAGAAGCCGAGCACAGACGTAAAGGGGGCAGATCCAGAGCGTATGAAATAAACAAATGAGTTTATTCATAACTGACAGGGCATCAACACGCTCCTGCAAGAAAACATCTCCGTATATGATTTTCGTCATTACCTGTAGTACGAACGCAAACAGTTTATTGCTTATGATTATCAATAGAGATCAATGGGAATCAGAGTCCCTTGTCCTAAACATCCAGAATGCATTGCGTTGCTTATGACACGTTCCCAAATTCTATAGTGTTAATGTAGATTGTTTTTTTTTAAAGACAATACAAACACTGTCTGCGCGAGGAGCATTTTTATTCTGAAATACTGTTTTAAAACATAAACACACTAGTGTAAACGGCACCTCAGTCATTTTTCATAATGAGTAAGACTAAAGAACAGAGCTCTGATTTGTGACAAGGTTGTTGAGTTTCACAAAATGGGAATTGGCTTTAAGAAAATATCAGAAACACTAAAGATGCCCACCAGGAGGTGAATAGTAAAGAAACTTCCAGTGTTGGAAATCTGCTTGGAAGTTTACTTGGGTCTGTCTTTATCACTGTTAGAAGGAAGGTTGGAGTGGCGTTAAAATATCTCCAAGAATCACAGCTGGAGATTTGCAGAAGTTAGTTTGGTTTGGGGGTCAGGAAATCTACAAAACTGTAATCCAACATCACCAAAGTAAGCACAAATAGTTTGTAAGAGTTTTTAAGATGAAACCCCTCCACTTGTATCCTCAAACATACTTAAATATATTCTGTTTTATATTTAATACATTAAAATTGCGTTTAATATTTTGAGAAAAACCTTTTTACTTTGCCATTATTAATGGAGGCCGCTGTATTAAGGTTCGTCTATGGTTCTTTAAGATATAATAATGTCTTTGGCACACAGTTAGTGGCCACTCCCAATGTAAACCCAAAGAAGAAAAGAGGAAAGGGAGGACAGCGAGCGTGTGCGTGTGTGCGCGTGTGTGTATGTGTAGACTTGATAAGCTCTCAAGAACAGCTGTTGATCATATACAAAGCAGAACTACTAAACCACATGAGTACAGACACACTGGTACGACCAGTTTTAGGGTGTGGAATAGTTAGTAGTCTGCCAAGCCGACCCGACCATCTTCCTGTTTTGGTCTCCTGAAAGTATTTGCAGCTGATCAGAAGAGAGAGGTATGATCGATGTGTGATGGAGAGAAGCATGCTGTGAGAGGTATATTAGACTCTGTGTGTTTGTTAAGCAATGGTGGTGTTGATGGAAGTTGATGTTAGTGTGTATTTGACAAGGCAGAGATGTTCATTCATTCATTCTGGTGCGTCTTTATGTAATGCCTTTTTAACAGGCAATGCTGGACAGAGTCCCAGATGCACGGTTTATTACACCTCTGCCTCTAGTTGTGTTCTATTTATACCTGAAAATACTTGGGCAATACATATCTTGGTGTATTAGAGTATTCACGTGTAAGTGTTTATAGAAAAAGGGAGCTGTTTGTAAAAGTTGATATTGCATTTGGTATTGTGAACTAACCATGAACAACATCTTTTGCTGCTGTAATTATATTCATGTAAAAGCTATACTTATATTCATGAATAGGTTATAATTATAATCATGTTAAAGATTTATTCCAGGTTTAAATTAAAATAAGACAGCATTTGTGGTATAATTAAGGAATAATGTAGCTAACGTCTTAGCTGGTTGTTCTCACATAAAGCCTGACCAGCTTATCAACATTGTTGTATAGGACTGAGGGGCTTTATTTTATAAAAATAAACGCCAAAATGTACTTTATCCTGCTTATTAGATGGCTATTTGCTACAAAACTAAACAATTAAACACAGAACATTGATCTCAGATGTAATTTTTTATTAAATCTTCAATTAAACAACTATAATTTATTCAGTAGGGAGATGGCACTAAACAGTCAAGGAGAGTTGCATGAAAGATAAGCTTACACTCTAAGAAATAATGGGTTATTTAAAACCAAATTGGGTAGAATATGGACTAACCCAAACATTGGGTTAAATTTAGTACTATTAATTTAATATTAAAAATGAACCCAGCAGTTAGGTTAGTCCCTGTTACACCCAGAATTGGGTTATTTCATTTTTTAGAGTGTATAAATATGGATTTGAATGTACCCTCAGGCTGTGTTATTAGTTTCAGCATTTGTTATGTGGGAAGAACATTACCTTGGAATGTTGTGATTGACCTATCAGAATCGAGTATTCAAGAGAGCTTAATGCCATAGTGACCTCCTGCATTTTCTGTGAGAAACAAAAATAAAGATCACAATGGGCTGTAAGTATAAGTACACCTATCAAAAATAAATAAATTTTTTACGTTGAATGATGATGATTTCACATTATATTTTAATATTTGATTTTCACAACTTATTTAAAGCATTAATGTAGTCACTTTTCATGCATTTAATATGACTTTAGTACTATAACTTTGTATATCACTTTTATTTTAAATTTGGTGCTAATGCTAAAATGGGAAGTCTTGTCTCAGCCATATTCATATATGCACAATTATCTTTAACTAATGCTGTAAAATATTGTTTATTGGCAGTTTATGGTATTGGATTACCTTTGAACTGAACCGAACCTCACTAAACATTTTTTGAGTGATTGTAAACTATGTTTAATAATGTTTTATTAACTATCACTCATTTTTATGTATTCTAGAGAATAGTTTTATGCTTATTATTGCAATTTGGGTGAAGCTTCACAGATCCAGGATAGGTGGGGTTAATCTAGACAAAGTGCGTCATTTTCCATACCAATGCTTTACTTTCCGATTGTTTTTCAATGTAAGCATGCACTTGACAGACGTGCATCTCTCATATTTTGAAGCACAGAGTATATGAGCATTGTGTGACACTGTGTCTATAGTTCATGCAGCATTGATCATTAGTGTCAGTTCCAAAGTAATAGACCAAGCAAAAGTACTCTGAGAAGGGACAAGTGTTTTAAAGTTTTGTTTACAGGCTGTCAGTGGCCTGATAGACTTGTGCTCTGTTTCGCTTTCTTTTTTTTTAAGCATTCCTGAGTACTGCGTCTCGTGCTTTTAGATGCAGAGACATGTTCTGTGTGAATGAGCCTTTAGACAACAGTGAAACCTACAGATAAGTTCCTTCACTTTGTAACCTAACTACTAGCTTAATTCAACACTTTTTTTTCTTCTAGATTTGAGGTGCTCATGCAAACAGCTTCAGGCACTGCAATGCTGACTCAGTTGAGTTTGTTTGGTTGTAGAACAAAGAATTCAATCAAAAAGGTCAAAAGGTCTCAAGATTGCAAAACTTTCGAAGCCTTTCCAAAACTGAACACAACCCTTTGTCTTCTTCCTTTTTTGACCATCGTTCCTCCTTGCACGTCCTGATTTTGCAGAGTTAAACACTGAGTCAACATCAGTCCTGTTCAATCAAGCTCAATCCTAATCCATATACTGTACCTCTAAATATAACTTATAACTTTACCCATATGTTATTCTTTAAATTATCTGCGCATGCTAGCCTTATGGGCAGTGTGTCTACATAAAGCGCCATTGCACTTCAGGCATCCTGCAAGTCTCGGCTTGCAGGCCTTTCCCAATTCACTCCCCCATCCCCTTTAACACTCAATATGTCAACAATATTCTCATACTTATACGATGATGACAGTATTGTGAATACTACCCGGTAGTATCTAGAATCTACCCGGTAAGCTAAACTTTTAATGACCTTAATCCAGCTAATTTCATACTTGAAATGTAAAAAAAAACTAATTAAAATGTGGATTATTTTTGTTTAACTTGCATAATCGAAGTGCAGCATAGACGTGTACACACAGTAATCACACTATTACTTTTATGTAGCACTTTTTGGCAAAGTTTGCAACAGGATTCCAGAGGTGTAACGATAATAAAAGCAAACTGAAAAAAATGTGGTGCACCACCCTCGCTCCGTACTGCAATATTTCATGGTATGCAACTCCAAATTAGTTCTTCTACATTTATTTTAGTTTATTCAATTCACCTAAATCGCATGCTTTTGAACTGTGGGGGAAACTGGAGCACCCGGAGGAATCCCACGCAAACACTGGGAGAACATGCAAACTTCACACAGATACGCCAACTGGCCAACAGAAACCTTCTTGCTGTGAGGTGAGAAGCCGCCCAAATATACATTTAATTCTGTAAATATATCTCTGCAGCATAGAACGTCTTCTAGCCTACACTGTAGAGCAGCAAAAAAGATGACTCTAAATGAGGAGCAGGACATGTCTGATGAGTCATTATAAATGTGAAAAAGAACTGAACTCTGTACTGAGTAGTGACCGCAGAGAAACCTTCTCTCAGCCCAGAGCTGAAGTGAGATTGCCATTACTGCTGTCATACTGTATACACACTTGTATGTGTAAATGCTCATCTTGGTCAGCAATCACGTAAACACAGTCAACAATGGTATCTTTAAAAAATGTTTGGTAGATAAGGTTAATTAAGTTATTAAAAAGTTAAAAGTTCCTAAAATTAAGTTTGATTATTGCTAGTAAAAAAACTATCTAGTCTTCCTTGCTGGTGGCAAAGCACAAATCCACACAGTGGTTCCAGTACCAAGAACCAAAACATAGCATTGGTGAATAATTACACGCCCAATAAATACACATGGCACTAGTCAACACTTTGATGGCAAGCAAAACAGCTGCTTTGAGCAAGAATTTGCAGTCATCTGTTTGCACACATACAGTACAGTAAAGTAGCTTGACAAATAATTAACTGCACCTGAAGCTTTCAAAAAATCAAATATGAAACATAAAACTTTATGTGACCATGGATCACAAAACCATAAGGGTCCATTATTTTTAAATTAAGATTTTTTAACATCTGAAAGCTGAATAAATGAGCTTTCTATTGATGAATTATTTTATACAATTTTTTGACCACGATAATCCACAATGTTTTTAAATACAGCAGTTTAAAAATATGCAATCTAAGGGTGAAAAAAAAATTATTTATATATATACAGTTGAAGTCAGAATTATTAATCCCCCTTTGAATTTTCTTTTCTTTTTAAAATATTTCCCAAATGATGCAGAGCAAGGAAATTTTGACAGTAAGTCTGATAATATTTTTTCTTGTGGAGAAAGTCTTATTTGTTTTGTTTTTTCGGCTAGAATAAAATCAGTTTTTAATTCTTTTAAAACCATTTTAAGGTCAAAATTATTAGCTCTATTAAGCTATTTTTTTTTTCGATAGTCTACAAAACAAACCATTGATATACAATAACTTACCCTAAATTAGCCTAACCTGCCTAGTTAACCCAATTAACGTTGTTAAACCTTCAAATATCACTTTAAGCTGTACAGAAGTGTCTTGTCATCACGGCAAAGATAAAATAAATCAGTTATTAGAAATGAGTTATTAAATTTATTATGTTTAGAAATGTGTTGAAAAAATCTTCTCTGTTTAACAGAAATTGGGGAAAAAAATTAACAGGGGCTAATAATTCAGAGGGGCTAATAATTTTGACTTCAACTGTATATACAGGGTTCCCATGATTTTTTGAAAGTACTTAAAAATACTTGAATTTCAGACATATGGATTCAAGGCCAGTAAAACAAACAGGTCCTTGAAAGTGTTTAAAATTTGAAATGAAATTTGTTTAAGGTTTTATTTCAACAAATGTTCTCGATTGTCAAAAACAGAACGAAAAAACTGACAAAGTCTTAAATTAAAAATCTTAAATTCAAATCTTGTACAATAAAATTGACAAATAATGCACATTTTATCAACATTTCAGAAACCGCATTTGAATATTACCAGTATTGATATTTGACATTGAATGGACATTTTTAATGTAAATACAGTGAAGTACAGTGAAGACTTTCATGGCGCTACATACTGTATGCTGGGGTATCCTTACAAAGGTGCTTTATTTAAAAATAATGGTGCTTTAAAAAGTGCCTGAATCTGCTGATCATAAAAATGTGTGGGAACGCTGCATATATTAATCCCCTTTAAAGTGTCCAAATAAAGTCCTTAAACCACATTATTTTACACAATTTTTAGTTTTAGTACATTTACTGACTACATTTACAGTACATGTGCAACATAAGACGGTCACATATGAAGACAAACTGTACATTCCTGTATAAATACATGCGATTCAAGAGGGAAAGTTTGGGGACAATGATGTGTGCCAATCAATCTATAACAAACATCTGTAAAATATTATAACATGTAAAACGTGATCACGTAAGGAATATTCTAAAAGCATCTCACGTAAACACCTTAATCATAATATTATCTTATTCAGAGTAAAGTAAATATTGGATTACTGAAATCCATTTAAACGTCACTAATGAGAAGCACCTAACCCAGACTGAATATAAATCTAAAATTAACATAAACTGTAAGCTACTTCTTCAAGTTGTTATAAGGGTTCTGCATTTGAGTGTGAATGACAATGATGTTGTGCTCTCAGTTCCTCAAGGTTATTCAGCTCAATGTGTCTCAGCTTTGGCTTGACACTGTTGACTTTGTAAAGCAAGTTGCCCTTGGATCTACGGCAGGTTAAACATTAACTCATCTGCATTTGTTCAGTCCCACCTGCATCTGTTACGCTGCGTCTGATAGTAGGGATATCCGTATGGGGGATATATTTACAACAAAAATCATGTGTTTGTGGTCTGCCGTCTCTTAACTCGAGGTAAGAGATTAGAAAGATTGTGCGCATTTACTTAGAATAAGGGCTGTTTTTATTATAAGGCCTTCGGGTGTAGTCTAAGAAGTATGCTTTAAATATGTTTCGTTTCTTAGATAACTAATATTTAAGCCCCTAATGGCTGCACAGACCATTAATTAAATGTCATCGTGTTGGTTCAGCGAGTTTGATTTAGCGTGAGGAAGTGTTGTGGTTTAAGTGTGCATGGAGAACGAGCCTTTTAATGCTATTCAGCATACGTTGAGGATATCTCAGTTTGTCACGTTCTATATTTATACGGTACTATAGCTCTTTAGATGTGCAGTAGATTGTAGACACGTCACTTGCTGAGTTGCTTTTAGATACAATCAGGCTAAAGTGTGAGTAAGCTTGCATGAGAAAGTTTACACGAGAAAGTGTTTAAAATGGTTTAAAAAGCATCAATAAATGTTGATTTGGGAGATTATCCAAAATAATCAATGGAATTCAGTGGTTTCCAACCTAGGGTTAACCTAGGGTCTCTTATGGGGATGCTACACTCAAAAAAATATTTTTGCTGCTTGTTTAAACTATAATGAGCTGAATCAACACAATCCATGAGGGTTTTTGTCAATAACTTAATTGTTGTATGTTCAATCAACTTTTAACAATTAAGTTAACTAGGAATTTTAAATACTGGAATTTAGTAACATTTAAAGCAATATTTTTAGCTGCACTAGCTTGTCGGGTGGTCATCATATTCACACATTTTGATGTACCAAAAACATTTCCTGATGATTTTGAATAAAGAAATATTTAGTAATATATATTTACACTGCGACGCAGTGGTGCAGTAGGTAGTGCTGTCACCTCATAGTGAGAAGGTGGTCATAGTGGTTTGAGCCTCGGCTGGGTCAGTTGGCGTTTCTGTGTGGAGTTTGCATGTTCTCCCTGCGTTCGCGTGGGTTTCCTCCGGGTGCTTCGGTTTCCCCCAGAGTCCAAAGACATGCAGTACAGGTGAATTGGGTAGGCTAAATTGTCCATAGTGTATGAGTGTGAATGAGTGTGTGTGGGTGTTTCCCAGAGATTGCGGCTGGAAGGGCATCCTCTGCGTAAAAAACGTGCTGGATAAGTTGGCGGTTCATTCCGCTGTGATGACCCTGGATTAATAAAGGGACTAAGCCGAAAAGAAAATGAATGGATGAATGAATGAATGAGTATATTTACACGTATTATTTTTGAAACACAAATGTATCACATCATATATCTGAAAAAAAAATCTGTTAAAAAGAAACTGCTCGGCACATTCAACTTTCCTGTCAGAATTTGGACACTTGAATAATAAAAAATGTAAACATAATAATGATGATAATAATAATAATAATAATAATAAAAAATAAAAAATAATAATAATAATATAGAGCTTCCTGATTTTTCTAGCCTCTCTTGTAAAAAATACATTTGAAAAGTCATGGTTAACAACAATAGCCTAATTAGCATTAAAATGTAATTTTGTAAGCTTCACAATTAACTTTTGGTGCTTCACACCTTCTTATTGCTCTTTTTTGTCTTTCAAGATTAAGTCCAAGACTTAGAATAAAAGTTTTTGCTTTTTTTTAGAATAATTTTTTTTTTGCTATTTAACAACAATACAGTAGGTCGAAAGATGACTTCACTTACGTCAGTTTATTCTCGGACTTAAAACCTTCTTCGATGAGTTATTTTCACAATTTATGATGGCATAGCAGTCAAAATAGGACAAATGAGCTCATGTATGAGACAAATTCTGGGCCCTTCGAACCCCCCGAACCCCCACTGTCTACGGGGCAGATTAATGTTCATGTTTGAGTGGTGAGTGGCCACAATATTGTTGATGGTGAATTAAATGCTCGCATTCAATCTCACAGCAGTTCTTATTGCAACTTTTTAATAGTGGGTATTTTATATGAATTTGCATTATGTAATTCATATGTTTCAGTACAATTTGGCCACAATCCAATAAAGGGTATGTTTTGAAAGAGGATAAGGGGTGGGCCTTCTTTAAAAAAAAAAAAAATCACCTAGTTTAGTTCAAAATCAAACAATTTTTGCACTTTGTGGTCAATATATGGTTATGTTTAAATAATTTTCCAGTGATACCAAATTGGAAGGATGCATTTTATATGATTAATCGATTTGTGTTGAGACAACATGAAGGAATTGTGTGGAACCCTGCATTTTTTACAGTGTACACTCAGAAAATTTGGTTTACTGTTTGTTCAGAAACACCAACTGACCCAGCCAAGGTTTGAACCAGCGACCTTCTTGCTGTGAGGTGACAGCACAACCTACTGCGCCACTTCATCGCTGCTGTTTGTTCAAACGACTTATTTAAAATAAGCTGAAACAATACAATTCTTGAGTTTTTTTTAAAGACAACTTAATTGCATTATGTTCAATCTAAATTTGTAAAAAAAACTAAATTAACTCAATTTCTTCATTTTACAGAGGGGGAGTGGAAGCTGACATGCTTTAGAATCAATAAGAGTATAAAAGATTCCATGAATCATTTTATGTAAAAACGTTTGACAATTAAATTAGTCAACAATTGGTCATGCTTTATTTTGATGGTCTGTTTGTTGAATTTAAGTTACATTGCATCTACATGCCAACTAATTCTCATTATATTATAAGTTGACTGTTAGGTTGGGGTTTGGGTTAGAGTAAGTTGACATGTACTTGCAAAGTTTCTTATAGTCAGTTAAATGTGTGTTTAGCAGTAGTATCAACAGATATTAAGCAGACAGTCTACTAATACTAATAAGTGTTACCAAACAATTAAATGAAGATTTAATTGACAGTATAGTCTAAATGGGGTGGCGCAGTGGGTAGCGCTGTTGCCTCACAGCAAAAGGTCGCTGGTTTGAGCCTCAGCTGGGTCAGTTGGCATTTCTGTGTGAAGTTAAATGTTCTCTTCGCGTGGGTTTCCTCCGGGTGCTCCGGTTTCCCCCACAGTCCAAAGGCATTCGCTATAGGTAAATTGAGTAAGCTAAATTGTCCGTAGTGTATGTGTGTGAATGGGAGTGTATGGGTGTTTCCCAATGATGGGTTGCAGCTGAAAGGGCATCGCTGCGTAAAACATATGCTGGATAAATTGGCAATTCATTCCACTGTGGCGACCCCTGAATAATAAAGGTACTAAGCTAAAAAGAAAATGAATGAATGAATGAGTATAGTCTAAATGCAACTAAATGGATATTTTACAACCAGTTTTTTCATCGACGGTACTAAATTTTGCTAGAGATTGTGCTGGTGCCATATGCCTAACTGTTAAGCATTAGCATTGTGTTGTTCATGATAATTATGTGTTAAATTGCAAAGCGAGTGCTTAGTTTGAAAGCATGTCACATTCACAGTATAATCACAGTATTTTTTGGTATTAAAGGGGTGATCCAGAGTGTTTTTTAAGTCTTGATTGTGCTTATGGGCTGCAAAACAATGTGTGTCTGTGCTTTATTTGTAAACAATCACATTATTTTTAAGAAAAAAGGTTGGCAACCACTGATCTAGACAAAGGGCTGTAATGGAAAACACTGATATATATATATATATATATTATATATATATATATATATATATATATATATATATATATATATATATATATATATATATATATATATATATATATATATAGATATATATATATATATATATATATATATATATAGATATATATAGATATA
>LR812533.1:34615279-34687779 GCA_903798195.1 Danio kyathit
TTGACAGTATGCCATCGTAAATTGTGAAAATAACCAATAGAAGAAGGCATTAAGACTAATTATTATTTAAAAGGGCAAATTCTGACTGAGAAAATGAGCTGGCCAGTTTGTTATTTGCCTATAGGCTACAGTTTTTAAAGTTTTATCAGATTTCTATATTTTGTTTTTAATGATGGATGATAATAAATTATCAAGTATTTTTTAATATTTCTTTGTAAAAAAATGTTTTACTTACAATTGTAATCTCATTAAGTTATTTATAAAACTGCAATAACATAATACACATTTGTAAATAAACGTACATTTTTGTAAACAAAACAGTATAGTAAGCACTTTGACAAAAATGTAGGAAATATTTTTGTTGCATCAAAAAGTGTGGTAATGATAACCATCCGACAAGCTAATCCAGCAAAAATTAGTGCTTAAAATGTCACTAAAATGCAGTATTTGAACTTTATAATCTAATAGAGAATAAGGCGAAAAACTGCAAAAAGTCCATTTATTGAGAAAAAAGACCCACAACTTCTAATAGGCTAGCTACGGGCCTGCAAGCAATCTATGTCATTTTTTCATGTGCTGCCACCTTCCCCAATTCTATAACACATTCTTGAAATTATGGTAGACCTGCTGAACGCCATCCTCTCATAATGATTTCTCTTCCAATCATAATACTTATTTGAATCCATCTTCACACCACCCAGCACAAACGGGTCTCCCAGTACATATATTCCAGGACAAAACATACTGGCTTTAAAGTATGTAATGTGCATGATTTTAATTAATAGTTAAAGGTTTATTTCACTCAAAAATGAAAATTCTGTCATTAATTATTCACTCTCATGTCATCCCCTGAAATCTTCGTTCATCTTTGAAACACAAATTAAGCTATTTTAGATTAAATCCGAGAGGTCTATCATCCTCTATAGACAGCAGCAGTCCCAGGATGTTCAAAGTCTATTAAAGGAACCAAAAACATTGTCAAAACATTTGCTTCAAGAACACTTTCGTGTGGCGAAAAAACTGTAAATTTGATTTTGTTCAGGGACATGCGACATTAAGTTAACTGAAATGTGGATCTCTAGAGTCGTGTTGGGTCCATTGTTCATGGCAGAATAATTTTCAACTTTTCCAACGTAGGTGTCAGCCAAACATAAAATCAGTTTTATGCCAATTCTAGTGCAGACGCTAGCGAAAACAGAGATTAGCGGTCTATCGAAGTGATAGAAAAGCTTATTATCATAGTTGGTAATAGTGATTTATGATCAATCTGGTGGTGGTGTGGAGAGACTCCCCTCATGATTGTGAAGCGCTTTGCGTGTATGGCCATACACAATAAATGCGCTATATAAATACACATTACATTACATTACATTACAATCTTTATATACACTTTTAATACTTTTGGACGTTTTTGTGTTCTGATCCAAGCTGGATGTGATTGGCTGTCGTCACTATGACAACCGCGTTAGTGTGAGCTTCATTCACTTCCGTCAAGCGTTGACTGTTGACTGTGCACATGCTGATTTTTAATTAAACAACACTCTAACAGGCTCATTCTGAAAACGTAGCTTTATATACATTTCTGGAGAATGCGAATTATGTAGCCAGAGTTACGTATACGGCTGCATTTCGTCTTTAAAATGAACGCTACGGGGCGGTATAACGTTCCTTTTCTCGCTTACCAGTTGACTGCTTACCTCCATATGGACGGCTTTTCCCCTGGTACCAGTTTGTCTGGTAGCTCGATACATATGTCGGCGGTCAGTCAGTCAGTGAGTCAGTAGACAGCGGCCTCTGGTGGATTTACGTGAGAACAGCAGGTGCGAATAGCACTAACGAGAGAAATTTGAGATCTGAAAAGGTGTACACAGCGGCCTCTGGTGGATTCGTGAAAACAAAAACTGCAAAAAACGTAGCTCCTGGGACGTATTTTGCTCTCTCCTGAAATGTATATAGGGGTACATAATCAGAATTAACCTGGGTTGCTAATTTATGTGACATTGCTTAACTGTATTATATGAATATAAAAACAAAAAACCATACAACTTCATAATTGAATTGGGTCATTCTAACTGCATTTGAATGTTTTTATTATTATTTTTTACAAAATGAGTAACATACTCAATGAAAGTTCAAATATTGTTAAAATAACACTTACCATATTATCGTAGACAAATATCGCAGCCCCTATAGTAAGTGCATGTGTGTGAGTGGAAGAGTTGTGTATGTTTAATATCTTCTCCTTCACAGTTCTTTCTTCTCCTTCATAAAAACATTCTAATAAATTTCAGCTGTTCTGGAGTTTTACAACATCAATCAACATCAGTCACTTCTGAAGTATTTTTTTTTACATAGAGTGATGTAAAGGTCAGTGTTGATGGCCTTTAGATGGGACCAAAGAGTCCAAATGGAAATCCGTATAAACATTATGCGATTATATAGAAAAATGAGCAGAGAATACATAATCAGATGCTCTTTGTTGCATGCGCTGTTTATTTAGTTTTATTTGATCAGTCATATATTGTGTTGCAGATCTTATTTCTCTCTCCTGCTCCTAGGATGTTTTCATCCCAGTAAACAGACTGTGATATATGCGGTTTGCTCTGCAGTATTATCCGATGATCAGATTTCTCGTTCTCTCCTACAGGATGACTATATCCCGTACCCCCGGATCGAGGATGTGAGTCTAAGCACACACACACATGGAAACACACGACAGTTTAAATTAAACATCAAAAATCAAGCCTAGCTCTTTGCAGTGTATATTATTATGTTCTTGTATTAGTGATTTAGCACAAGAGAGTTTTCATCATGTTCAAGTGTTTTAGGACTGAAAGGAACAGATTGTCTCTGTTTATTATACAGCTCACTGGAATACTTGATTCTGATTGGTCAATCACTGTGTTTGTATAATGATTGCTTTCCCTGGCAACAAACCTGATAATGTGCTCTTTATTTTTTCATATTTGAGCATTGACTTTAATTAATAGCATAGCTGTTGTTATCAATCAATCAATCAATCAATCAATCAATCAATCAATCAATCAATCAGTCAGTCAGTCAGTCAGTCAGTCAGTCAGTCAGTCTGTCTGTCTACAATACATCTATTTTAAAATACTTCTAATAAATTCTATAATTATTTGTATATAATTCTAACACCTTCAATTATTAAATAAATATAATATGTTAAATATATAGTATTTGTTACATATAGTTCAGTGTCAGTTGTTACATATACACATATATGCACGTCATTGCTAACAAGAATGATTTATCCTACTAAAGAATATTATTTCAATATTAAACAGAAAAAAAATGTTTGATAAATGTAAAAAAATATATTTGTATGATATTAAATGTTTCTTGAGCACCAAATCAGCATATTAAATTGATTATTAGAATTAATAATTGATTAGAACTTGATTAGAAGGATTCTGTGATATTGAAGCTTTCAGAATACCATTTTAAATGTAAAATATATTAAAAATAATAAAATATATTTTAAATTATAATAATATTTCTTACTGTGTTTTTGATGCATACTTTTTTAATATAAAATATTAAAATATTTTTCATTTTATATTGAGCATAAGAGGCTAAAAGAACAATTTTGCACGTTTATATAATGTTAGGTCTATATAATCATATATAAGTTGCTGATCTGTAGGGTTTGAGCATGCTTTAATGACTAAAGATATAGTGTTATTGAGTTGTTGATGCTTTAATTCATTATTTTTGCTGTTTAGGTGCTGGAGAAGGGTGGTCCATACCCTCAAGTTATTTTACCTCAGTTTGGGGGGTACTGGATTGAGGACCCCGAGGCTCCAGTCGGGACGCCCACATCCTCAGACAGCAGCTTCTGTGAGGAGGAGGATGATGGTCTGAGTCCCAGTGGAGGAGGTGGTGGAGGTGGATTGGGATACAGGATGGAGTGTAACAGCACATCACGAGCCTATCGCAAACACTTTCTTGGGAAGGTGAGGTTGCATTTGTTAGTGCTTGAAGTAGGTTTATCTTCTATGATTTAAAGGGATGGTTCACTGAAAATTGAAAATTGGGTTGTCATTTACGCTCCCTTCACTTGTTCCAAAGCAGTTTGACTTTCTTCTGTTGAAGAAAAGTGAAGATATTTTGAAGAAAGCCGGAATACTGTAACTATTGACTTCCATTGTATTTGTTTTTCCTACTGCGGAAGTCAGTGGTTACAGGGTTTCCAGCTTTCTTCAAAATATCTTCTTTTGTGTAGAGTAAATTTTCTAATCCATCCCTTTAAGTGCTCTATATTACGAATTCATTTTACTTTTAATTGATAACAAATCATGAAAACAATTTTGACATTCACTGTTTAAATGCTTATTTTTCAACAACACACTTGAATATAAAAAAATTAAATAAATAAATAAATAAATAAATAAATAAATGAATAAATAAATAAATAAATAAATAAATAAATAAATAAATAAATAACATGCATACATAAATTTATTTACTTCTTCTTCTTCTTCTTCTTCTTCTTCTTCTTCTTCTTCTTCTTCTTCTTATTATTATTATTATTATTATTATTATTATTATTATTATAAATAATAATAATTTTATTATTGATGTAATTACTACTACTATTGGCAACGCAGTGGCGCAGTAGGTAGTGCTGTTGCCTCACAGCAAGAACGTCGCTGGGTCGCAGGTTCGAACCTCGGCTGGGCTGGGTCAGTTGGCGTTTCTGTGTGGAGTTTGCATGTTCTCCCTGCGTTCGCGTGGGTTTCCTCCGGGTGCTCCGGTTTCCCCCACAGTCCAAAGACATGCAGTACAGGTGAATTGGGTAAGCTAAATTGTCCGTAGTGTATGAGTGTGAGTGTGTGTGTGGAAATTCCCAGAGATGGGTTGCGGCTGGAAGGGCATCCGCTGCGTAAAATCGTGCTGGATAAGTTGGTGGTTCATTCCACTGTGGCGACCCCGCAAGGGACAAAGCCGACAAGAAAATGAATGAATGAATGAATACTACTACTATTACTACTAACAACTGCCCTATGTGCAATTTTAATGTTTGTTTACCTTTATTCTTATTATTATTATTATTATTATTATTATTGTGTTGTTATTGTTATTATTATTACTACTACTTCTAACAACTGCCCTATGTGAAATTTGAATGCTTGATTACAAATAAATGTAATAATGTAGGCTACCAGCTGACAGGATTTATTGTATAGTTTACGGCATTAGACGTGAGAGAATTTTTTCGCGAAAACCCCCCAAAACAAAACAATTCTCTTATGCCTGTATCTCTTTGTCTACATATCGGGTAGAATAGCTTTGTAATCTGCTTGTTCGTATTTTGTAAATTTGTATTTGGCATCTTAGTGTGTCAATAAAAAATTATTTTCCACTTAAAAGTCATCATCTGAGGATATATTTCATGTATCCATAGCTTATCTCTCTATAACACTGAATATGAGGTGTTATGGCATTTTATTTGAACAGACATTGTGTGGGGCACTTTTTTAGTATCAGTTCAATGTCACAGAAAGCTTGAATGGAGCTAGAAAGCATTGCCTTTTGCTGAACCAAGCTTAAGTGCTAGAAATGTGAAACCAGTCTATTGGAAAATGAAGTTCCCCATATGGAAATGTGTGAGGAATGCCGCATTCGTAAACACCTTTCTCTTCCTCAGGAGCACATGAACTATTACTGTACAGCCAGCAGTATGGGACACCTCATAATGTCTCTGAAGTATGAGGACGCAGATGGACAGGAGTCACTGCGCATCATGCTCAGGTGCCCACCATTAACATACTGTAAAGAAACACTTATACAGTCATTCCTGTGAAGGCATATACTGTATTTTTGGTAACCAAACAGATTCTTTGATGCTGTTTCTAGGTCGAAAACAAAGACCCTTCATGAGCGAATCCCTCTCGAAGGTCTCATTCATCTGCCAAGTATACCACAAATTGCCAAGGTGAGTAATGGGAAATTATCATCATGACTTAAATGACACCAAAGATATTATTTAAACAACAATGCAATGAGCAAACAAATTAAAACCGATGGTTTGTTTGTTTTTCATAAACTTTATGAAAGTTACACAATGTTTGATCATGTTTTTCTCTTTGATTCATTGGATGGAAACTGCTTTTTTTTTACGAAAACATAGCTAATGACAAGTTCCAAATTATTATAGTGTAAATTTAACCCCCAGTAACACTCCAGGTTTTTTCAATGAGTGCCCTAGTCATTGACATCGGACGTGTTCTGTGTGTTTCAGCTGCTCTGCGATGATGTCACAGGCCTGAAGTTCAACCCCGTCCTCTACCCCAGGGTGAGCATCTCTCCGTTTCTCACTCCATCTGTGACTTACCTACTCCAGGCATCAGGGTGAACCGGGGCTCCGTTTGCTCCGTTTCACCCTAGTACCCAGCTCATCTGAATTAATATGTTCCTGAGCTCCAGGGGACTCACAAATCCATCTGCTTTACAGCGCCTCGGTCTGCCTGAGAGAAGCCTTGACCATCTCAAGGCTTTGCGTGGTCTCTCAGGCATGGCGAACACAAATGCCTGAATTATGGAAAAAGCACTGACACACATATTTACCCCTGCAGGCGCTCTCGCTCACTTTCTGCTTTCTCTCGCCCAAGGCTTCGCAACTGATCGTCAGCTTTGATGAGCACGAAGTGAACAACACTTTCAAGTTTGGAGTCATTTATCAGAAGTTCGGTCAGGTGAGAGTTGCTTTCTTCAGTTTCAGACTTCCTCTTTTTCTCTTTTATTCTCCTTTTTTTATTGTTATTGTCTCTTCACATCAGACGTCAGAGGAAGAGCTGTTCGGGAACAACGAGGAGACGCCTGCGTTTGCTGAATTCCTCAGCGTTTTAGGAGAAAATATTGAACTGCAGGATTTTAAAGGGTGAGAGACGGAGATTGAACTCTGAAAAGTTGCTGCTGCTCAGGATCACCTGCTCACACATTAAAGGCCTGCTTTAAATTGTATTCATAGAGGCCGTTTGTGAATAATTTATTTAATTTAGCCACTGTGCTTGATTTTGGCAGGATGTCTGCTTTCGGTAATCAGATTGATCTGCATGAGCTTCTGCTGAACTCATTTGTCTGGTGTGTTATGTACAGGTTCAGAGGTGGTCTGGATGTGTCTCACGGACAGACGGGATCTGAGTCTGTATATACTACGTTTCGTCAGAGAGAAATCATGTTTCATATTTCCACAAAACTCCCCTTCACAGAAGGAGACATTCAGCAGGTGGGCTGCCTTCATTTAAAGGATTTTTATTGTATGATATTTAAACATATATATTTTATGAGCTATAAATATTATATATAATTTATATAATAAATAAATAAATATTTTTCTTGTTTTTTTTAGTTTTTATTTAGTTTCAATTAAAACTGAAATATCTAAAATTACAAAATAACTAAATGTACTTAACTAACATAATGAGCGATGCGGTGGCTCAGTGGTTAGCACTGTCGCCTCACAGCAAGAAGGCCGCTGGTTCGATTCCTGGCTGGGTCAGTTGGCATTTCTGTGTGGAGTTTGCATGTTCTCTCCGTGTTTGCGTGGATTTCCTTTAGGTGCTCCAGTTTCCCCCAAAGTCCAAAGACATGCGGTATAAGTGAATAAATGTGTGTAAATGTGAGATTGTATATGTGTTTCCCAGTACTGGGTTGCAACTGGAAGGGCATCCGCTGTGTAAAACATATGCTGGATAAGTTGGCGGCTCATTCCGCTATATATACTGTATATATATATATATATATATACAGTTGAAGTGAGAATTATTAGCCCCCCTGGTCTAATAACCCCCCTGTTTATTTTTTCCCAAATTTCTTTTTAATGGAGAGAAGATTTTTTTCAACACATTTCTAAACATAAGATTTTTAATAACTCAACTCTAATAACTTTTATTAGATTTATTTTATCTTTGCCATGATGACAGTAAATAATATTTTACTAGATATTTTTCAATACAGCTTAAAGTGACATTTAAAGGCTTAACTAAGTTAATTAGGTTAACTAGGCAGGTTAGGGTAATTAGGCAAGTTATATAATGATGACCTGTTCTGTAGACTGTCGAAAACGATTATAGCTTAAAGTGGCTAATAATTTGGATCTTAAAATGGTTTTTAAAAAATTAAAAACTGCTTTTATTCTAGCCGAAATAAAACAAATAAGACTTTCTCCAGAGGAAAAAATATTATCAGACATACTATGAAAATTTCTTTGCTCTGTTAAGCATTATTTGAGAAATATTTAAAAAAGAAAAAAAAAATACAAAAGGGGGCTTATAATTCTGACTTCAACTGTGTATATATATATATATATATATATATATATATATATATATATATATATATATATATATATATATATATATATATATATATATATATATATATATATATATATATATATATATATATATATATAAATAACGGGTGTTGAACCAGGGTCGCATGGAGACTGGTGAGTTGAACCACTGAGCCACAGGGGCAGTTGTGTTGGAACGAAACACTCAAATGAGGAGATCTGATCCAGAAAACAAGGATTTATTTAAAAAAAAAAAAACAACAACTTAGATTCTTCTCAGAATGTGCTAACAAAACAGCCAACAAAGGTTCTTCTCAAATGAGGTATTCAAAAATGTTTTAACCGTATTATAAATATACAAAGAAAACCACAATGGGAGAAAATAAACCAACAATAAGGCAGTAAGCAACAGGGGAAAACAAAAAGGCTCTCAGGCCTACTAGATGTAGATCAGGAGGTCAAGGGACCGCTAGGCAAATACACAGGGTACTGACTCAAAAACCGAGTGAGGAACAGAGAAAAAGTGACAACTTAAATACACAGGCTGGAACAAGTCAAAGGTGATCGAAATTAAGTAAATGCAGGATGGTGACAGTTATGGTAATGATATGGCTATGACTATTTAAAGTCCATGACAATTTAAAAGTTATAACAATTAGGAAGAAATGTAACATTAAGCGTCATAAAATTGACAATGCAAATATATTGCTGTATATATAAATACTAACAGTATGTATAAACCAATGTAATTTTATGGCAATGCATAACGTTTTTGATTAAGTGGCTACTTCATATTAATTTGTACAATCTCATTCATACATTTTAGTACTATTTGCTCGTCCCCCAATAAAGGGTAGGTATAGGGGTGGGGTTTGTGGGCATGCCTTCCTTTAAAAATTGTATGTTTTCATATGCCATTATTCTGACAATATTTAAAATAATTACATTTCTTTGTGAGATCAGGCTGGTATGAACATCAATCCCTGTTTGTTGAACTAAATACAATCAAAGTATTTATATGTAAATATCTCTCTCTCAGCTCCAGAGGAAGAGACATATTGGCAATGACATAGTAGCAGCCGTCTTCCAGGAAGAGCCCACGCCATTCGTACCTGATATGATCGCATCCAACTTCCTTCATGCCTACATATTAGTGCAGGTAGAAAACCCCTGCACCGATCACACAACATACAAGGTTTGTCAACAAGCAGCTCACTTAATTACATCCAGATGGCCATCAATCCCTTAACAAACACTGATCGGAGAAATTGACCGGTGTTCACAGGTGTCCGTCACAGCACGGGAGGACGTCCCACCGTTCGGCCCCCCACTGCCAAACCCCTCTGTCTTTAAGAAGGTAATGTTGGAAGACTAGTTCCAGTTAAATGTGGCAGCAGATGATGATGATGTATATTATAAAATGATGTGCTCAATTCTTCCGCAGGGTCCTGAATTCAGGGAATATTTCCTGACAAAACTGATCAATGCAGAGAATGCTTGCTACAAATCAGACAAGTTTGCCAAGTTGGAGGTGAGAAAAAAAAAACATTCAGAGATCAACCTAACTGTTAGAATGTATTTTATATATAGGAAATATATAAAGGATACACTATCCGGTTAATTTAGAGCAGAGATGCCCAAAGTAGGGCCTGCGGGCCAAAGTTGGCCCATTGTAACCTTTCATTTGTCCCACCATCCTATCTGGCGTAAACTTATTGCTCAGCTGCCAAAAAAGCAAACTGAAATTAAATGTTTCAATTAAATGTAGATAAATCAGATTTTTAAAAATGTAAATACTGTCACTCGATAGATAGAGGACTATGCAGAAGACATTGGTGAGCAAATCAAGGCAAAAACTAGTGTAACTCTATTCCGTTACAAATGAGATGGATTTTGTTTTTACTGTAATAAGTTTATTATAAAATATATATACTGTATTAGTTAATATAAAGCAATGGTTTGTAGTTATTTTTATATATTTCCTATTAAATAAATTAGGAAATTACACATGGCAAATATATTTACCTTCGGCCCACTAGTCTCAATCAACTTTGGTTTTTGGCTGTTCATAACAAAAAGTTTGGGCACCCCTGATTTAGAGGAACTTTAAACGAGGGCTGCACAATATTGGAAAAATCTGATATTGCGATATTTTATTTTTCGCCGATAAATATTGCAATTTAATATAGTTTCACAAGATGCTTTGAATAGCTCTATTTGACGGTTTTCTAGGGAGCCTAACAGTATTCTGGTACGGAAATTGAATAATCGCAATGCAATCAATGTTTTTCCTACTTTGTTTTGTCTTGTTTCTAGTCTAAATATAAAAAAAAATAATAATTTGATCAAGTAAAATTATTGGTTTGTTTTCAACTTGAATTCAGAGTCGAAATTAGGAGTTTTTTTCTTAAAACAAGTAAAATTATCTGCCAATGGGGTTAGTAAAATAATCTTGTTTTTGCTTTGAAATGAAGATATTTTGACTAGGAACAAGACTTTTGTTTTGCATAATTCGTATATATTCTCTATAAATACAGTAAATAAGTACAATTCTGTGGCTCCTGTTCAACTATAGTTCAGACTCAACATTGCATGTCTTGCGATGTGACTATTGTGTGTGTGCACATTGCGATATCGATGCTGAAACAATAAATTGTGCAGCCATACTTTAAACAGATCCTGTTATGCTTAGTGTGTAATGTTTTAGTTTCACTGTGAAAAATAATCTTTTTTTTCTCAGGTCAAGATATACCAAAAATCAATAGCCTGATTAATTCAAATAAATCAAAATCAATAGCCTGATTAATTCAAATAAATCAAAAATCAATATAGCTGCCTGATTAAATCAAATGAAATTGCAAATCATGTGCATCTTGTCAGGGAAATGTGATCTGTAGTAGATCTGTAGTAGATCTACAGTAGTAGATCTACAGTCTGATCTGTAGTAGATCTCCTCCGAAGGCCAGAGGGCGCGCTCACGGAAACTCCAAATACCAGAAGAAACACAATAGGTTTTATGCACAGCTAGTGTTTCTTCCCATACCGATACACTTCCGGTGAACGGTTATTGTGACTTTTTTTCAATTTTATAACTTTCTTTTTACAGCATCGTTGTTGTAATGTAATTAAAATACATTCTGTTAAATCGAATTCACCATTCATTTTGTTGTTCTAGTGTAAAACAAGATGAAAACCCATTTACATGCACGCGCCCATCAGGAACAGCAGCCGAGCACAAAAAACACCATTCAAAATACTGGGGAAAAATAAATGTTCATATTTTAAAGACATGGCATGGGAAAATCTAATTTAATGCAGTGCTTCTTGTACAATCCGAGACCCACTTTATATCTTATATCAACCAGGCAGTGAAGTTAACTGATTTTTAAAGAAAATAGACATTAAACGCGCAAGTTTTGAAACTGCATACAGTTCACCGGAACTTGACCCAAGTTGCTGCAAAATTAAAAGTCCTTCTGCATAATTTTGCATATACCTTTATAAAACCCAGGAAATCTCCATAGCGGTTGTTGAATCGACAGAAGAAAGAACTGCTTTCAATGATTCAGCGTGACTGTTAATCACATTACTACAGAATCATCTCACCGAAGAATTTCACTCGACACTTGACTGAAATTTGAAGTAAAAACATGATATTATATGTGGTATTTTCTGGTACAACATTTACTACAAAGAGACGCAAACAGCTGTAATTATCACAGAACAATTATCTCAATTATCAAATTAAATGCGAATTCTTTTGCATAGCTCATCAGTGAACTGTGACTCTGTATAGGAACTTCTGCTCCGTCTGAAAACACATGTTGAAGATTTACTAGAATCAGCTTTACTGACAAGATGCACATGAAAATTGTCTTTGATTAATCTCCCAGCCCTAGTCCATTAACTCTAAGCGATGATGTTTTTTTGTTTTAATGTTGATCAAAAGTTGTAACAGTACAAAATAAATGAAAAAGGCAGTTCATGACAGGCGGTTATTGGAGTATCTGAAGCATGAGCTGTAAAGGCTCTGTGCTCATCTAGAAAGGGGAGTGCTATAGCTTTTACACAGAAAGAGGCATTTTAAGCAGGGTAAAATAATGATACTTTGAGATGAAACATCACATATACATTCAGTATACACCTGAGACTTCTGTTACATCCTGTAAAAAAGGGCATAATAGGACTCCTTTAATGTTTTGTGCATAATTTACTAATGAATTTCATTTTTTTGGAGGAACTGTATCTTTAAATGATCTGCATCATTGTCTGTGTCTGTCTGTATGTGTGTGTGTGTGGTTGTGATTGACAGGAGAGGACACGGGCAGCGCTGTTAGATAACCTTCACGATGAACTGCACAGACAGACACAGGCTACGGTAGGACTGGGCTCTGCTACAGATGAAGAAAAGCTGGAAAATGGAGGTCATGGTGGACTGCTGGAGTCATTTAAGGTGAGATGTCCAGTCCTGACTTTCAGTTGTCCAATTAAAGGGACAGTTCACCAAAAAATCATCATTTACTTTCACTCAACTTGTTCCAAACCTTTATGACCCATACATAAATCTAATATATGGCCATATTTGGACATATTTTGAAGTCAAAATTAAAAACCCTCCTGTTATTTTTATTATTTTTCCCAAGTGATGCTTAACAAATCAAGGAAATATTCACAGTATTTCCTATAATATTTTACCCTTCCCCTATCTCTGCTCCCCATACTTTCCTGTCTCTAAATCTCCACTGTCCTATCACAATGAAGGTGAAAACCCCTAAAATATAATTATTTTAAAAAAAAAAACGTGTTAAAAAAAAAAAAACTTCTCTCTGTTAAACAGCAATTTGGAAATGTTTTTAAAAGAATTTTAATTTCACAAGAGGGCTAATAATTTTTTAATAATAAACAATTGACTTGAACTGTATATTAGATTATAGTTCATTTACTATTTCAACATATTTGTAATTCTAATAATTCAAAAAAAAATTATACATGTGAACTATATGTATAAACATAAATGACATTCATATATACATATATTTCATTATATCTGTGAAATCCAAACATGAGCTTGTCTGTCTTATATATTTGCACATTTTTTACACTTTTATGCGGGCAAGTTTCACAAAAAAAGGTATTTTGAAGAATGTGGCAAAGTGGTAGTCTTTCTATAGTACCCCCTGATATACACTCACTGGCCAGTTTGTTAGGTACACCTTACTAGTACTGAGTTGGACCCCCTTTTGCCTTCAGAACTGCCTTAATCCTTCGTGGCATAGATTCAACAAGATACTGGAAATATTCCTCTGAGATTTTGGTCCATATTGACATGACAGCATCACATAGTTGCTGCAGATTTGTTGGCTGCACATCCATGATGCGAATATCCCGTTTCACCACATCCCAAAGGTGCTCTATTGGATTGTAATCTGGTGACTGTGGAGGCCATTTGAGTACAGTGAACTCACTGTCATGTTCAAGAAACCAGTCTGAGATGATTCGTGCTTTATGACATAATGCGTTATCCTACTGTAAGTAGCCATCAGAAGAACACTGGTCATAAAGGGATGGACATGGTCAGCAACAATACTCAGGTAGGCTGTGGCTGTGGTAGAATTGTAGCTTCAGTTTCCTGTTCTTACCTGACAGGAATGGCACCTGGTGTGGTCTTCTGCTGCTGTAGCCCATCCGTCTCAAGGTTCGACGTGTTGTGCATTTAGAGATGCTCTTCTGCATACCTCGGTTGTAACAAGTGGTTATTTGAGTTAATGTTGCCTTTCTATCAGCTGAAACCAGTCTGGCCATTCTCCTCTGACCTCTGGCATCAACAAGTCATTTATGCCCACAGAACTGCCGCTCACTGGATATTTTCTCTTTTTCTGACCATTCTTTGTAAACCCTAGAGATTGTTGTGCGTGAAAATCGTAGTAGATCAGCAGTTTCTGAAATACTCAGACCAGCCCGTCTGGCACCAACAACCATGCCACTTTCAAAGTCACTTAAATCACCCTTCTTCCCCATTCGGATGGTCGGGTTGAACTGCAGCAGATCGTCTTGGCCATGTGATTAGCTGATTAGAAATTTGCGTTAACAAGCTGATCAGGTGTACCTAATAAACCGGTGAGTATACAAGTCAATGGCTACCAGTTACCAGCATTCTTCAAACTGTTTTCTTTTGTGTTCAACAGAAAAAGGAAATCATTAAGGTTTTGGACAATTTGAGGGTAACAGTGAGGGTAACAATTATCCCTTCAAAATGTCAAAGCACTTTTGATTGATTAGTAGATGGAGAAAGAATGATATATTTTCAACATTATAGGATCAGTACGTTTTTTTTAAGAAATGAATCATTTCTGTTTTAAACAGCATCATATTATATGGATTTGTCAAGGATCATGTCACATTTAAGACTATTAATGGTTGCTGAAAATTACATTCATATTTACTATATTTCTGATAATATAAATGCAGCCTTGGTGAGCCTGTAGAAGGAGATGTGCTGAAAGCTCCTGTGTTTACCTGTCTGTCTGCACGTCAGACTGTCTGTCAGGTCATTAAAATGCATGAAACTGGACTGTTTTGGACTAAGCTCTCATTAGTAGGCCTGTGAGTGTGTGTTTGTGATCTTATGCATGACTTGTGTGTGCGGGTGTTTACAGGCCGGGTGCAGGTGTGTGTGGGGCAGTTTGCAGACATACTCTTGTCCAGCAGTGCTGATCTGCGTAGCAGCCGTGACTGTGTTTCATTATCAAGCCGAACTGATGCAAATGATGACCAGTGCACATTAAACATTTATACAACAACACAAGATTTTTACTTTGTGTTTTTTTTGCTTTGTCACTAAAATCATAATTTAATTTAATCACCAGTGAATCTACGAGTGTCATATTGCGTTTATACAACAGTTCAACAGCAAAACAGGTGTTTTTGCTGACATTTTAAGATTATAAGGCTGAACGACATGAAATGCCATCAGTCTACAGAGATTTCCCAGTGTTTCTCTGTTGCAATTGGGAGATCACAATAATTATCTCCAAAAAATCCAAAGCAGTGCAAACACTACTAGATTACTGTTTGCGATAAGGAAAAATGCTAAACACATGCGGGCATTTCTTCTTTCTTTCTGTTTACTGAACTAGTCTGCAGTAGCGAAAACAGGAGACTCATTAGAAACAGATGGCCATCTAAGACTTTAAGATGAGTCCCATCTCACGCTCAACACACTACAATTACTATGGTATAAATACAGCACTACAACATACAAAAGAGAGAGATTGACAAGATTAATAATGATTTGATCAGCTGTAGTTAGAAATGATGCTGTTTTTATCTTCCAAGGGCTTATTATGCGGTCTCTGTCGCCATCTTGTGGATAGACAACGTCTTTGCTCTGCTTAATGATAGGCTGATGGATACTGGCGCGCTGTGTCTCCGAAATAATAAATATTGAAAATTGGCACTATCCTTATAAATAAACTGCATAGTTGCAATCTAAACAACTACATTCTCGCCTAAAAAAGCCTCAAAAGTACATTATGTTGCCCAACAGCTGCAATATTTGTCAAGCTGTAGAGTGTCCTCTGTTTGTCGCTGTATGTGGGCGGAGTAATACACAAGGTTGAAGGGTGAAGAGTGCTGTTATTTGCAGAATATTGCACGGCTATCAGCAAATCAGATTCAAGAACAAGACAGAACTGTTGTGCGTGTTTGTGTGCGTGCGTGTGTGTGTGTGTGTGTGTGTATGTATATATATATATATATATATATATATATATATATATATATATATATATATATATATATATATATATATATATATATATATATATGGTTACATTTTTTTATGACCTTACAATTACTTTATGGCCTCACCCTACCCCTAAATCCAACCTCACAGGAAACATGTAGCAAATTGTTGTTAAAAAGCAAAATGTTAAAAGATCCTGTTAAGCGTTTCTAATAATGAAGACACAAGACATGTCTTAGTAGATTACTTTAGAAAATACAACCAGAGTACAAATAGAGTACAACTAGGTCATACCCATGTAATTACTGTATACAATTTCATAACCCATAGCAATTTTGTAAACCACATAAACAAGTACACACAAACACACACTCACTGTGTATTTAATTCATTCATTTTCTTTTTGGCTTAGACCCTTTATTAATCAGTGCTCACCACAGCGGAAAGAACCGCCACCTTATCCAGCATATGTTTTTTACGCAGCGGATGCCCTTTCAGCTGCAACCCATAACTGGGAAACACCCATACACTCTCATTCACACACATGTACTACAGACAATTTAGCCTACCCAATTCACCTATAGCCTTTGGACTTGTGGGAAAACCAGAACACTCAGAGGAAACCCACGCGAACACGGGGAGAACATGCAAACTCCACACAGAACTGACCCAGCCGAGGCTTGAACCAGCGACCTTCTTGCTGTGAGACAGCGCTACCCCACTGCACCACCACACCACCGTGTATATAAAATTATATAATATAATTATATGTTTATACATATATTTGCTTTTAGTGAAATATTATTTTATTTTGTGAGTCATTTTTTTTCATCAGTATTTTACCATAGATTATTTGTATAATTTTAGGTAATTATATATTTGCATAGCCTATATGTTATTCAAAATTATATTATTAAAAGTTTATTTTTATTATTAAAATTGTATTATTTTATAAAACATACAGTTTTTATAACAATATACATAAAACATTTTTTAATGTGACATAAAATACACATAAACAAAACTGTTAAAAACTGTTATTTTCCTACTTTGACCTTTGCCTTTAGTATTAAGCAAGGATGTAGCACCACCTACTGGCTATTCATGGTCCTGTTGAGCTTTTCTCATTTATTTGGAAATAAATAAATAAATAAATAAATAAATGAATAAATGAATGAATGAATGAATGAATGAATGAATGAATGAATGAATGAATGAATGAATGAAATTGTTACCAGCTAACATTATATAAAACTGCACAATTAATGATGACATAACTTCTCATCATTTCTTTCTTTCCCTCTATGGTCATGCACAGTAGATGTTCATTCTACGTATAGATGCATCTCTCACCCTCATGTTCTGCCTGTGTGTCCGTCAGAGGGCCATGCGTGTGAGGAGCCACTCCATGGAGACGATGGTGACTCACAAACACAAGAGTCCTGGGGCAGTGGCAGGCGTCCCTTCCAGTGTGAGCGGCGGAGGACTCCAGCAGAACAGCATGGAGTGCACCAAGAGCACCTTCACTGTATGCACACTGTTCTCACAACCTCCATTCATTCACTAAATCACTGCATAATGTATAAATGGGTTCATGAGGCATTTATTAAGGGTGATCAGATTTCTTGTAGTGGAAATTATGGGATGGGCACACAGGATAAATATATATAGATAATATATATATATATATATATATATATATATATATATATATATATATATATACTGTATATATATATATATATATACTGTATATATACTGTATATATATAATTTTTTTTTATGAAAAATTATGTGGTAAAGTTGAAAATTATTATTTTTTTCTTCAGTAATGTAATATTCAGTAGGTAATTATATATGTGTATATTTGTATTTCATTCAAATTAATTTTACTATTTAATATTTATTATTATTATTTATATATATATATATATATATATATATATATATATATATATATATATATATATATATATATATATATATATATATATATATATAAGAATATGAAACAATATATATGTAGTGTAATAAATAATTTATATTTTACATAAAACATTTTAAATTAAGGAATAATAATGACGGTAGTGCTCCGTATCACCTAAGGAATCCATCCACTCAGCAATTGAATTATTGTTTGCAAAAGTAAAAAAGAGGATAAAACATAATGTTCGGACGCAAAAAATATAGGCACTGTCCCAGGTAAAACAGAACATCTGGTCACCCTATATTTATTATTATAACAGGGATTTAATATAGAAATTTATTTTGTTTGTTTGTGTTTGTTAGCCTCCAGTTCTGTCTGCGAAGTCTCCATTGAAGAGTCCAGTAAAGCGGCGCTCGGGTCTGTTTCCCAGACTGCACTCCAGCACAGAAAGTCCAACTGAGAAACATCCCATTCGCAGGTAAAACACAAACACTTAAATTTATATATCGAATACAGGGACTGAAAATAACACTCACCAAATGAGAGTAAAAATCAGTGTAGGCAAGCACATGTAACAGTATTAAGACCACTGTGTAAAACTTTTTTATTCTCTGCTTAGGAC
This sequence comes from Danio kyathit, assembly GCA_903798195.1. Classification (NCBI taxonomy): domain Eukaryota; kingdom Metazoa; phylum Chordata; class Actinopteri; order Cypriniformes; family Danionidae; genus Danio; species Danio kyathit. Next base: position 34,633,893 of record LR812533.1, read on the forward strand.
TGAAAAAAAAAGATCAAAATACCTCTGCAGTCAATAATAAAGAAATAAAAATAATTATTATTTTTATTATTTATAGTAGTGATAGTATGTGACTACTACTATTACTACTACTACTATTACTACTACTACTACTACTACTACTAATATTAACATTAAAAGTAATTTATATAATACTACTAGTAAATTAATAATAGCAATAATAATAATAATAATAATAATAATCCAACAATAATAATTATCTTTAGATTTATTTATTGTTATTTGTTATGAATTAAAAATCAATAAATTATTACTGTAAAACAGTTGGACTATAAAAGGTTTATTATTATTATTAATAATAATAAAAATATTTATTGTTATTATTATATTTATTATTGTTATTTGTTAGACTATAAAACGTTCAATATATTATTAATAATAATAAAAATAATAATAATTATTATTATTTTTGGCTTAGTATCTTTATTAATCTTGGGTCGCCACAGCGGAATGAATCGCCAACTTATGCAGCATATGTTTTACGCAGCGGATGCCCTACCAGCCGCAACCGATCCGTGGGAAACTCCCATATACACTCATTCACACACACACTCATACACTACAGTAAATTTTAGCATACCCAATTCACCTGTACCATGTCTTTGGACTTGTGGGAGAAACCGAACATGCAAACTCAACACAGAAGCGCCAACTGACCCAGCCGAGGCTCGAACCAGCGACCTTCTTGCTGGGAGGCGAACATGCTACCCACTGCGCCACCGCGTCACCCTCATTATTATTATTATTATTATTAGCATTATTATGTTTATTTATTGTTCTTTTTATGAATTAAAAATCAATAAAACATCACTGTAAAACAGTTGGACTGTAAAAGGTTTATTAATAATAATAATAATAATATAACAATAATAATATAATAATAATAATAATAATTATTATTATTATTATTATTATTATTATTATTATTATTAGTAATATATTTGTTTATTTTTATTTGTTATTAATTAAAAATCAATAAAATATCACTGTAAAACAGTTGGACTATAAAATGTTTATTATATTATTAATAATAGTAAAATTAATAATAATAATAATAATAATAATAATAATAATAGTAATAATAATAATTATTATTATTATTATTGTTATTTGTTAAAAAATTTAATCAATAAAATATCACTGTAAAACAGTTTGACTGTAAATTGTTTATTATTATTATTAGTATTATTATTAATAAATTTTAAACTTATTTTTTTATTTATTTTTTTGATAAACTAATAAATTCCAAGCCATCATCAGATGTGGCAAGTTATTTGTTTATTACCCTGATAAAATACACACACATTACACTGATAGCAAAAAAAATCTGTACACTAAAATGAACATGAAAATTAATATCCCAACAATAAATATCTAGTAGTGACATCAAAACATTAGCATGATTGTAATTCGAATAATAGTAATTCCTTTAATGGTATGCATTGCATGTTGTTATATGATGATGTTAAATACAGCATTCAAAGTCACTGATTATTTAGAAATGTATTATTATATATATTTTTATTTATTTTTTATGCATTTTATGAGTTACAGCGTGTGTTTGTCTGCTCTAAATAAACTCTGCTCTATCTTTTTCTAGTGACCAAAAAACAGAAGTGTTCCCTTCCTCACAGGAAGTGAGGTCAGAGACATCATCCAATCCGAGCTCTCCTGAAATCTGCCCAAACAAAGAAAGGTGGGTTGTGGATTCTCAGGTGCAGTGCAACGCGATGGAGGGGGTTTTCTGGCATTTGATGATAATACCCTAATATATTTCCAGCTCCTCGTCTTCAGTAGAGTATGTGCCAGGCTCTTGATGTCTCCTGTGTTTTGTGTTCTGTGTCTGTCCTGTTGTTTTGTCCCACAGGCCGTTTGTGAAGCTGAAAGAGTGCAGCGGCAGAGCCAATATCTCCATCTCCAGATCCTCCTCCAGCACCAGCAGCTTCAGCAGCACCGCAGGAGAAGGAGACGCTCTGGAGGAGCTCGAGATGGTGATGCACACACACATACACAAAAACACTCATACATTGACAAACAATACACACAAAAACACTCGCACACAAAAATATGTGCACACACGCAAATACACACATGCACACACAATACGCACATAAACAGACAACCTAAACACACATTTAATTACACACATTCACAAAAACACAGACATGCACACACACACTGACAAACAAATATATACACATATATAAACACAAGCCCACACAATTATGCATAAATTTACATGCACACGCAAATATATACATGCACACAAAATACACACATTTAATTACACACATTCACAAAAACACAGAGAAACAAACACAGATACACACACACACACACTGACACATAAATATGCACACATAAATACACGCATATATACACACAAGTTCACACAATTACGCCTAAATTCACATGCACACACGCAAATATATACATGCACACAAAATACGCACAAATACAAACACCCATACACACACCCATACACATATTTAATTACACAGATACACAAAATTATAGACATGCAAACACAGATACACACACACTGACAAACAAATATACACACACAAATACACGCATGCACACAAGCCCACACAATTACGCCTAAATTCACATGCACACACACAAATATATACATGCACACAAAATACGCACAAATACACACACCCCTTTCATTACACAGATACACAAAATTATAGACATGCAAACACAGACACACACACACAAATATATGCACACACAAATATACACAAAAACACACAAATACACACATACAAACACACCTACAGACACAAATATACACATATAAGATATGTAATACATTGATCATGACATGACAAAAAAAGTGTTATAATTTGTTATTTTTATTATTTATTTATTATTTTTATATTATAATTATAATAAAATTATATATATATATATATTTTTTTTTTTTTTTTTTTTTTTTTGCATGTAAATATATTTTACATAATAATTAAATCTAAAAGCTAAAATAAATCATAAAATAAATTTGTAGAATAAAATTGTAAAGTGTAAAAATGTAGTGTAATAATCCTTTTTAAACTGGAAAAGCTGGATGAAATAATTTTGTCAATAATTATTGCATCATGTGTTTTTCTTTAGAATGGCTCCTGAAGATGTTTATCTCAGATAAGCTCACTGGAAATTTTTTAGTTATTGTTCAGTCATATTAAGAAACTTCACCACCGATTCACAGACAATCACACTCTCACTGAATGAGGCTTTGGATTGATCCCCTGAGCCAAACGCCTGCCAGTCAACCTAATAATCAGAGAGAGTTGGAGGACAGTCTGCAGTGTGTGCGTGTTTTAGTCATGTTGTGTTGTGTCCTGTAGATCAGTCACCCGTCCACGGCTTCATCCGTCTACAGTCCATCTCTCAGTGTGGAGAGCCAGAGCTCTGGGACGCCGCTGATAATGTGCCGTAGTCCCACAGGTGAAATACATGCTAACGTTAACAGTAAGCAGATGCAAAACCACAGCCATACACATGCTTGTTAAACATGTCACATCAAAATCATTTAGCCTATAGGCAAGTGGCAGCAGCTGAAATATTCAGACTTGGAATGCAGCATATGCAATATGCATGGTTTTGGTTAAGAGATGTGCATAAACAGTGATACATTTGCAAGCTCACACATGAATGCGATTTGTCTCTGTAATTAAAAAAAAAAGTGTTTTTAACAGATGAATGGAACAAACCTGAGGTCAAGATGCTTTAACCATCCAACATGCAGAAAAAAGAAATTGACCAATTTGTTCGGTTGAATTGTGTTCTTATGTTCCACAAATGTAGAGTTTTTAGTTTTAATGATGACCGGTACACAAAAGTTGTGCCATAACATTCACTTAAAAATATAGAAATATATCTTATTTAAATACAAAATGTATTATCTCTATCTATTTAGCATGAAATTGATGAGCTGAGTGGGGGGAAAATACATTTGTGAGTTTTATTTATTTTTCTAGAATGCTGTTCTGTAATTGTATGAAATAAACAACTATCTAGTCTATTTAATTGTATTATTAATGCTAATTATAGTAATATTATTTAGTATTGATATTCATTACTACTATTAACAATGTCTTATTAAAGTCTGTCTTGTTATATGCCCAGCAACTTTATGTGACTATTTTCAATTTCCTAAGGTTCCTTTCATATCATCGATGTTGTGATGTAACTGAAATATAATCAGTTAAATAGACTTCAGCATTCAATAAGTTGTTGAAGCGTAAAAAAAGAGATGAAATGAGCTGTCAGGAGCAGCAGGCGAGAGTAGGAACTTCACTGAAAATACTGTAGTAAAATAAATTTCCATATTTTAAAGACATGACGTAGAACAGGAGTCGGGAACCTTTTTTCAGCAAAGAGCCATTTCTGATTTTTTTAGCAAATGCATTTTTTTAAAGAGCCATTTGGATGTATATATATATATATATATATATATATATATATATATATATATATATATATATATATATATATATATATATATATATATATATATATATATATATATATATATATATAAACTGTATATCAAAATGCCTTTTTAAAAATGCCTTTGATACTGTATTACTATAAATTACTAAAAATTATTATAATATTACTAATACTGTATTATTATTTATATTAATATAAATAATACAGGTTTAAACAAAACCTTAATTTATGTCCATGCACAACTCAAAAATAAAAAGATATAAAGCATCACATGTTGAGCAAGTCGATGAATGAAGAAAGAACAATTTATAGTATTTTATCGCCATCACCACTCATGAATGTTCTTTGAATTTAAGTTACCATAAAATCGTAAGTTGTTTGCCCTTTATTGGAGTCGCAGTTCAAGATTATCCACATTGCCACAAACGCACATTGGTTGAAACATCCTTTTATTGTTAACTGAGTTCTTATTCATTGTGCTGTAAAATAAATACAATAAAGAGGGAATTATAATTGTATTTTCGATAGGAAACTGATTTCTAGTGACGTTTATAATTTTTTAAATGATAAAATATTATTGAAGCAAGACAGCTGGTGAGCCATGTATTTTTGGTCAAAGAGCCACATGTGGCTCGAGAGCCATAGGTTCCCTACCACTGGCGTAGAACAATGGAATATAATTTAGTGCTTCTTGTCTGATCTGAGACCCACTTTATGTCATATACTGTATCTATAAGGCAGTGCAGATCACTGATTTTTAAAGAAATCAGATCTTAAACATGACAATTTTGTAATGGTATGACAGTTCATTGGAAAATATAAATTAAAGTCCCTGTGCATAAACACCCCATTAATCAAGATTTGGATCATATTTTTTATCATTGAAATATGTCTGAAGTAAAATAAGATAATAATGATCAAAATGCACAATAAAATACTGTAAGTTGAAATACTGAAATGCAAATAAATAAGAACTAAAAATAAAAATTAAATCAAAGATTCAAATAAAAGTGGCTAACCACATAACAAAGTAATAATATAATGTTAAAAACTACTGCATGTCATTAATTAAAGCTGTAGATTAAAAACAAAACCACAAAATGACCATTTTCAACATTGATATGAAAGGTCAATAAATGTTAGCTTTAAAAACCGCAAACTAAAACAAGTTGAAGTTTTAAAGTGATTTCAGCTGAAATATACTTGAACTAATTGAAATATAAAAACTGAAAATAAAAAAACATTAATCACAGAACAGTTTAAGCTTCAATTTAAACACACAAGAAAAAAGATAAAATGGAAAGAAAATAAAAATAAAAATGGAAAGAAACATTTTTAAAGACTAAAACTAAAATACAGATCAAAGCAAAAATAAATGTAAATAAATAAATGAAAGAATATACTACAGCATTATTTAGTATTATTGTACATAAAATGATATATATAATAATAATGATATAATATTATATAACACAGGTTATAAATAAGGCGACATCCATACTATTATTCTATTAAGTATTCTTGCACTTTGGCACAGAAATGAAAAACAAGAACTGTTTTTTATCATCATCTTCTTTTCTTCAGATGGGAAAAGCAAAACTTCACCAAGGTCAAACTTGAAATTCCGCTTCGACAAACTGAGTCACTCCACAGTAAGTGTCGTGTCCTCAGAAAACCTTCAGAGCAGCGGTGTGTATGAGTTTTTTTTATACATATACTGGCTTCAGAGTCCATTATTTTATGACAGATCAGATTATCAGATTGTCTCTGTTAATAAAGTGAATAATGAGATGTCAATTCATTCATGTAAGTGTTCCTCTTTCTTTCAGGGTCATTAGGTCTGACAGAAAACACTGCTGGGAAAAAAGGTACTTTGACATGTACTGTAAACTCAAATCTTTAATATAGGGATGAACAGACATTTTTGGAAATATCAATACTTTCAATACTGATACTCTCATAAAAATATTTATTATTTTAGAAAGTGGAAAGTATACAGTATATATTGATAATATAAAGAATTTTTCTCCTTCCTGTAACATCTACACACTAAATATACAGTTGAAGTCAGAATTATTAGCCCCCCTTTGAATTTCTTTTTTTCTTTTTTAAATATTCCCAAATAATGTTTAACAGAGCAGAGAAATTTTCACAGTATGTCTGATAATATTTTTTCTTCTGGTGAAAGTCATATTTGTTTTATTTCGGCTGGAGTAAAAGTAAAAAGTTAATTTTTTAAAAACCATTTTAGGGTCAAAGTTATTAGCCCCTTTAAGTGAATTTTTTTCGATAGTCTACAGAACAAACCATCGTTATGCAATAACTTGCCTAATTACCCTAACCTGCCTAGTTACCCTTAATAACCTACTTAAGCCTTTAAATGTCACTTTAAGCTGTATAGAAGTGTCTTGAAAAATATCTAGTCAAATATTATTTACTGTCATCATGACAAAGATAAAATAAATCAGTTATTAAAAATGAGTTATTAAAACTATTATGTTTAGAAATGTGTTGAAAATATCTGCTTTCCGTTAAACAGAAATTGGAGGAAAAAATAAACAGGGGGCTAATAATTCAGGGGGGCTAATAATTCTGACTTCAACTGTATATTTTCTCTGAATCTATGCACTCCAAAAAACACAACTTTTACCAAGTGTGTCTGTTTTTGTCTTTCTAGGCAGTGACTTTGAATGGATTTTTATAGATTGGAAGAAAAAGGGACCATTTTCTCTAGCCAATGCAACAGTTACGACTGTTCAACGTAATACACAACAACTCAACACTATGTTAAAAACTCAAAAGTAAAGAGTTTAGCGCACGGAAACACCAGTCTTAGTAGAAAAAGCAACAACTGTCCCTGTTTTTTCCAGCATTTTAAATGTAGTGTTGACAACTCTCTTTGCCTATAGCTGCAAATGAATGCTTTCTAGACAGATGCTCAATATTAACACAATACTTGAAGAGGACAAGTCATTAAATGTTACAAGAGGGAACTGAAGTAGAGATTACGGGTCATTCGGAGGAGTCTTGTAACGTCGGCCGTCAATGTTAAGCCTTAAAATACTGTACACGATAGACAGATGAAGGATTCTGGATTTTCGGAGTGATGTAAAAGAGAAAAAGGTTTTCTGAGGGCAACCAAAGAAAAGATTACCAGGGTTTATTTGTGGTAAACTATGAGATCGAAAGGATGGTGAAAACACACTTTGTTATATGAGTTGGTTGCTCATTTCGGTGTACATTTAGTTTTTGACGTTAAATTTGTTCAACACTGATATGGCAGCTGCTGTTGACTGTGTTGAGGAGGCACAAATTAACTAACACAATATTATTTACACATAACAGCTCTGTAAATTAAAATAGATATACAATTTATACTTATAGTGAAATGTCATTTTTGTTTAAATCTGCGAGTTTAAAATGCAAATATTGTCTTATTTGGATAAAATAACAAGTGTTATTTTCAGACTTATTTATATTCATTTTTAGACAACATAAAGCCAATATTTCAACTTCAGAATATTAAAATGAATATCAAATAACCACAAATTTCAATTAAAAAAATTCTACATGACAGTATTTTTTTGAAATATGGAGGAAATGTTATTGACATTTTAAATGATCAGCAGTTGAACAAACACAAATGAACATTTTACTCAAAACACATACCTATGGAGCCAAATCAGTCTAAAAAAATACATTTACAAAATACACATACATTTCATGCATCCACAACGCAGTTCAAATCTTCAAAATCCAATTCACAAATTCAAAACGCGATTCATAAATACACAAATCCAATTCATAAATTTTTTATTGTGATTCGTAAATACATAAATCCAATTTGTAAATTCAAAATATGATTTAAAAATACACATCCAATTCGTAAACTCAAAACATGATTCATAAATACACAAATCCAATTTGTAAATTAAAAACCACGATTCGTAAATACACAAATCCAATTCATAAATTTAAAACGCGATCCGTTAATACACAAATTCAATTTGTAAATTCAAAACGTCATCTATAAATACACAAATCCAATTCGTAAATTCAAAACGTGATTTATAAATACACAAATCCAATTTATAAATTCAAAACATGATTTTAAAATACAAAAATCCAATTCGTGAATTCAAAACGCAATTCATAAATACACATGCAATTCTCAAATTCAAAACATGATTTAAAAATGCACAAATCCAATTTGTAAATTCAAAACGCGATTTGTAAATACACAAATCCAATTTATAAATTCAAAACATGATTTAAAAATACACAAATCCAATTCGTAAATTCAAAAAGTGATTCGTAAATACACGAAAATATTCATGGTTTTTACTTTTGAATTCACAAATTGAGTGTTGAATTTTGTAATTGTGTTTTGAATTTACAAATTAGATTTTGTAAATGTGAATTGTGCTGAGCATGTATGAATTTTATTTTGTAAATGTTATAGTTTAAAGACTAATCTGGCTCCATACATACCTATTAATATTAAATCCAGGGAACCGATAATACTTTTCCAGAGCTGTATCGGTTAATTAAATCTCTTAGTAGAAAGCACAGATACATAAACATGTTTTTTTTTCTTATTCACTGATGTACACAAAATTATTCCATATTTTCTAAATGCTCTCCAAAGTATACTTCCATATTTATATGTATGCTAGGGTTTGTGAATCATATATATATATATATATATATATATATATATATATATATATATATATATATATATATATATATATATATATATATATATATATATATATATATATATATATATATATATACATTCATAGATGCCTCGTTAACAGCTGTTTTATAAACTGCTATATATAAACCATCCACCATATATAACCATCATACATGTAAGAATATCTATATCTGAAACAGACTCAATGATTTTTCTAAACTAACACAATGGCACTAGATGAAGGCATAGCTAAAGAGATATTAAAGTGGATAAACAGATACAATGTATGCATCTATGTATAAATATCTTTGATGCGCATAGAGCGTATGTACATTTTGACATGAACAGCCTCAGTTTCTACTGCATATATGGAAGAAGACTGGGGCCAAATGTCTTTAAACTAAGGGGGTGAATTTTTATTTATTTTTTTTTGTATGCATAGACACAGAGTTTGACTGTATTGATGGCATTTTATATTGACTTTAATTAAAAAAAACTAATTTAAAAACAAATCACTGAATAGTCTGTATACTGTTAACTGTACTGTATAAATTAAATAGAAATTAATCCATGACCTGTTGAATTGATTCTAATTGGCTGTAAGGTGTCCAATAAAACTGTTGAATGCACAGGTAGTTCCAATCAGTTTTGATCACAGTTCAAATTAAATGCGCTTCCCTCAAAAGTTAGTAGTAACCATAGCAACTCAGTGACAGTTGCCAGAACCTTCATTTATCTGTGTGATCTTGAGAACACTGACATGTGCCTTACCAGGGAGCCAGTTGGGATCAACCAAACTAACAGTTGGAGGTAGTGGTAGCTAACGCATGTTACTATGAGCTATTAGATGTCATTTACATACACACGCATGATCTCTCTCTCACACACACACGTACTCTCTCTGACTGTCTGTGACTGATTTAAAGCGAGGAGATCTAACATGTCATAAAAAAATATTTTAACAAGCTTTAACTTGACTAAAGATTGGCAAGTCACAACGGAATAATATTTTATGACTCTGCTTCACGTTTGATAGGGCTTCTGTGTCATGAACTTAAAACATTTAACACGCAGCGATCCTTTGATAATACCTGATTTAAAATGACAAAATTACATTATTTTGCATAAAATAACAAGTGGCATTTTCAGACATATTTATATACATTTTTAGACAACATGATAGCAATATTTGAACTTCAGAATATTAAATCGAATAACCCTGATTTTCAAATTAAAAAAAAAATACATGACAGTATTTTATTTGAAATATGGAGGAAATGTTATCAGACCTTTATAGGATAAAACAAATGTTTAAATTTTTTTCAAACTTTAATAAATCAATATTTAAGGTCTATATCTGCAAATAAACTAATTTCGAGAGGAGCACCTGCTTATGATTGATCACGGCTGGTCCCTCATTAACTAAAGGCTGATTTATACAGTACGTCTGCGTCAAGCACACGCATATGCATCGGCGCAGCCTTTGCAGGGTCACATAGCCCTCGCCATGGCTGACATGCACCTCTCAAAATGTAACTACACGTCACATCAACACATAGTGCAAGCTCAGTGATTTGTCGGCTTGGTAGTGCTAACGAGTGTGGGCAGGGGTGCGAGTCGCGCGAACTAGTTGGAGTGAGTGTTTACAAGACGTTGAGTCCCATGAAGGAGCTGCAGATGGAAACTTTTGCTTTGTGTTTACCTTATGATGGAAACTTTTGCTTTGTGTTTACCTTATGATTAAAGTTGTGGCACGTCCACCAGTTCCCACCTCTGAATGAGCGAGTTTTAGCTACTTGCACATTAAGGCAGAAAAAAAAACACCCCTGAAGAAACTCAATACAGAGGAACATAACATAACCTACTGCCAGTTAGCGTTTAGGAAGTGTTATTAAAGAGCAACACAAACAGCATGCAGAAGTATAAATGCACAGCAACGCGCAAAGCATGCATCGTGGGTCACACAGATCCCTCGACGCAGAAGTATAAATCAGCCTTAACGCATGATTCACCAATCAGATGATTCCTAACTCACTATAAATAACAAGAGTTTCTTTCTTTAGTTATCTTCGCCTTGAAGAATCTCCCCATCCACCCCTACTCCTCCACCTTTCCCTTTATAGGGTGGCACGGTGGCCCAGTGGTTAGCACTGTTGCCTCACAGCAAGAACATTACCGGTTCAAATCCTTAACAGGCCAGTTGTTTGTTTCTGTGTGGAGTTTACATGTTCTCCCTGTGTTCTCCGGTTTTCTTCCCACAATCCAAAAACATGTGTCATAAGTGAATTGATCAATCTAAATTAGCACTATAATCGAGCTCTTAACCAGCAGTATATTTCTACATAGCAAATATAATCTGCCATCAGCTCTTAACAAAGGGGGGAGTTCTCGAGACCTACCTGAGCTCAAACGCCTCTCTTGCTCTGCAAATGGGAGGGAGCCCCGGGCTCAAGGATCTTATGAGCTCAGGGCTTTCTCCCAGGACAGCATGCCAAACTCGCTTTATAATCAATCATTAACTAAGTGTGAACTCTAGAAAACACAAATGGACATTTTACTCAAAACACATAACTCATATCAAATCCAGGGAACAATAATAATTTTCCAGAGCTGTATCGTTTCATAAAATCTTATTCAAAATGACAAACGTTAACTAGTCGAGATCAGTCGTTTTTATGCCTTTTGTTGTTTGATTGACAGCTGTGGTCACTTTATGACTAAATGCACAGATTCAATATACTGATACACATGTTGTGTCCTACTCAGCTATTTACATTTGCTTTAGACATAAATGACAGCGTTTGAAAGAATTCACACTGGTATTTTCTCTTTTTTATTGTTCCTATGCATGAACGCTTTAAAGTCACTTGTAACTTTCATGACGAAGCTGATTTTTTTTTTTTTTACTTCGTGAGGCATTGGGCGAGTGTTAAGTGTGTCCCATATGCAAATATAGTCTCAAATACAGCAATTTCATTGGCTGTTGGGCCTGTTGATGTGGTCAAACTGTGAGTATTGATCTAACAATCTAATTTGAATGTTTCGTTTAAAGAAAATTTGGTCCAGTCTTCACCCGTATGTGTATAAACTACACAAGCATCTTGCACATGTTGAATCTTCGTTGTGTGCATGCGTCGAGCTTCTGTGTTCGCGCATGCTATCAGAGCTAATGTACATGTAAACAAAGAAAGTATACTTTGGGCTTATTTAACCACGGCTGGCAGAATAATTTAGTGGACATTTCTGAAGGATATTTTACAGTATGTTATTTATTTCCAGTTGTGTGTGTCTCTTAACGCATTTCTCGTGAGTACTCAATGGTGAGGGCATTACCGAGCGACTTTAATATTGTACAATAGTGAGAACTTTGACATGAAATGTGTTCGCATATATGTTTGTACTGCCATAATTTATTGCTTTTCGAAACTGTCGATGTTACGTAAACAGAGAGTCAAATGAAAACTAATTTAAAAGGTAATTTAAAAGATGATGTATATGTATATTTGGTTATGGCATGTGCCATTAAGAATTTATTATAAAAATAAAATGTATTTTGTGTCAAATCCCTGTCTGTTTTTGTAAACGATGAGTAAAAATTGTTTGGTTAAGATATGTCACAGTTTATTTAAAGTACAATCACACAACTTTATATACAATACACACATCTTATAGACCTTTACAGATAAACAATTCCTTCAATTCATTCTTCATGACAACGATATCAAAGTGTAACATTGCTAGCATTCACAGTCTAACATTGCAACTATGTGTTTGCCCTCATGCTTGCTTTGGAAGTGAAAACGATCTTCAGCAACATGTGAGATTTATGCAAGATTGAGGTCTTTATGTTCAAGAGAAATGCACTGAAGAATATACAACAGGCTCAGTTGCTGGTTTCAGACATTTATTCTGTCGTCTTGAGTCACACGCCGCAACTTCTGCATACACCAACTGCAGAAATAAACACTGTTAAGTAATTTATAATGTGCATTGATTACAAAACATTTTTTTTTCTTTCCAAATAGCATAAGATATAAAGGCACTTACTTCCTTTTTTGGTTTCACCCTTGCTGAAACTAGTAAAGGAAATGAATAATGATTAAAAACTGTATTTGAGGATGAGAATAAGTAAATAATGCACTTTCAGACATATTTAGAATAACTATATATACATTTACTGTCTATCAAAGCACTAGGTTTTACACATTTGTCAGAAATTTAAAATAAATAAGCTTTTGTATGATCACCTAATACATATAATACTTATTTCAAATATATTTTAATAAGTACAGTAGAAATAAGCATTTTGTCTCATTTAAATATAAATATATCTGATAGGCTTAACAATATTTCACCCATTTTGACATTTTAGTTTCACTAATATTATTAGAAATTATAGGGAAGACACATATAAGGGTCTTTTTTGACTCATATATTAATTAAAATGCATATACATTTGGTCAATTTTAGGTAAATAAGTTCTGCTGAACAGAAAATAAGAATGAAAAATACTTCAAAAACATAAATTAATCATAATTACAAAATTCACTAAAGCATTGTAAAAATCAGATGTATTTTTAACGGACAAACATAATTTATTGTTAACTAATGGGAGTGTACAGTACTACGTAAATGCTGTATGTGAAATATGAAACATTTACAGAACAGAAAGTGGGCTCTTACAGGAAGTGCGGGTGTGAGGCGGGACAGGTGGAGGGGATGAACGAAGCCGGGTCAAACACCAAACCAATCCCACAACAACAAGAAAACATGCAAAGGAACCGAGACACAGCAGAACTCTATTAGTGGCACTTCTGCTTGCTGAAAGTTCCCCAGTTGCTGGACAGAAATAAAGACGTGAGATGGAAATGATTCAGTCAGTCATGCTGTATGAGAATTATGCATTGGTTGATAATGTACATAATATGATACTAAAGTGAAAGTACAGGTACAGAGTGAAAACTGAACTCAATTAACAGTGCAAGCATCAGGTCGAAAATATACTTGAGTTTAAGTTAAAAAAAAATATATAAAACTTAAAAATATTTAAAATACTTAAAATGTTTAAATTGTACTTATGTATGTAAATTGAGTAAAATTAGCCTTGCAAAAAATTTAAAAAATGAGGGACGAATTTGTGCTTCATCATACTGAATCATCATATAATGCAAAGTAAATTTAATATCATAACAAATATTTGTCAAACAGATTTGGTTAAAGGCACCTGTCAAATTTGTTCTGTTTTTTTGTCATTTTACGCTATAAAATTACCATTTTGATTTTAGATTTGGATGAAATGTCATTTGGTAGTTTGCTAAATACAACAAAACATATGTCAAACACATAAATTATCCAAATAAATTGATCATTAATTTATTATTCATCAATATCATTCATTTTTTTAACAGTGCTGTGTAAAAACACCACTGTAAATTAAATAACCTGAAGAAAATTAAAATGTAGTAATTTGAATGTAATACCTATTCATTCATATTTTTTTCGGCTTAGTTCCTTTATTAATCTGGGGTCGCCACAGCGGAATGAACCGCCAACTTATTAATGGGGAGAACATGCAAACTCCACAGAGAAATGCCAACTGACCCAGCCGAGGCTCGGACCATAGACCTTCTTGCTGTGAGGCGATCGTGCTACCCAATGCGCCACCGTGACACCCAATGTAGTAGGGTTGCACGATTTACCAGTACTATGGTAGTATCGTGATACTATGGCTCCAAAATACTGGCGGTGCCACTGTAGTTTGTAAACAGTAGTATCGTCATTAACGGTCTATCTACAATAGATAATGTTCCATGTGGAAAAGTCACTAAAATGCTCACATGTTTGTGCAACAATAGACTATTTTATTTGAATAGTCTGTGGAGCCCTTTAAGGTTGCAAAACTGTGTAGAATTCACGCATTTTATGGTAGCCTATTGAACGTTTTCTGACGCTTAAGTTAGAATCTGAATCAGTTAATTTATGCTCCTGTCAGTTTGATTTAGTAGATACAACAACGCGACAATGTCTAAAAAGAGCGACTCACAAAGTTAAATTTTGAATTTTGGACCACTTCATTAAGCCTAATTTGGTTGGAAAAATGCTCTTTTTGTAACAAATTTAATTTGGTATAATTTGTATCTTTATTTTACTGTATTTTTTGTTGGTGAGTTATCTACAAAATAAACAAAAAGAATGAATATTTTTTAGGTAAAGTGACATGCAAATACTTGTTTCAATAATAAGGGAATCATTCATTCCAATCAAGTAGGCCTATTATATTATAAAATATAGTATTTCTGACAATTTTCTTTATTTCGTGGATTTGAGTTATGAATTATAGTATCGCATTACTACTTGGTATCACGATACTTCAGCTGGTATAGTATCGTAATGTGAATTAATGGTATTACAACAACCCTACAATGTATTACTAGTATAAATTAAATTGTACAGATTAAAACACAAAAAAGTACACGCAAAAGTACAAGCTGTCAGTTTGAATTGTAATTGAGTAAAGTACATGACCCCCCCCCAAAAAAAAATTACTAAGTTTTTACACGCATAGAATTATATTTTTTAAAACCAACATGAACACATATAAAGTTATTTACCTGCAGTCACATTGACATATGTCACATGACCATTGCTACTGATGCCAGCAGGCCAGGTAATCACACATTTGTAAGCTCCAGCATCTGACTGGTTGACGTTGTGAATGTGGACCTTCAGATGTGTGCTGTTGACTGCAGAGCTGTAATTGGACAACTCGATTCTTTCGGAGGAAGTGAGGGGAATAAATCCTTGGCTCTGCATTTCCTGGAAAGCCCATCCTCCAGTCCAGTTGGCTTGGCCACAGTGCCTCACTTCACAGCGCAAGAGCAGTTCTTTGCCCTCAGCCACAAACATAGAAGCACGACTCGCTCGAACAGTTGAACACAGCTCACATTCTGAAATCAGAAGAAATTGAGTATCTAGCCAATCAAAAGCACCTGAAAAATACACAAAATAAATTTGTGCACTTAACAATCCTAAAAAAGTAAGTATAGATCAAGTTTTCTAAGTTGTTATTTAAGAAAATACATACAGTATAAAAGTCTACATCTATGCTAATATCAATGTACTAGTAGAACATTTGTATGTGTGCTATTTAAAAACTACCTAGGACTAAATTGGGACACTTTTTAGTTGTTTAAAGTATACTTTCAGCATAGTAAACTGTCTACACTACTAAGTTTGTCATTTGCACTGTTAAGCGACCGTTTTTAGACATTTATATATTTTACTACTGTAGTTACTTTGAGTTATAAAAGTACACTTAAAGTATACTTTACTGCAAATTTATTTGTACATAAACATACTTATAGTTTAGTATTTATAAACTATTTTTGAGTTTAGCTACTTGAATAATATCTCAAAAGAAATACTTTTATGAATTTGTATGTGTATAACTATAACAGCACAAAAAAGTAGGCTATATTGTGCAAGTACAGTTCAAGTATACTGTATAGCAGGTATATTTTATTTTGTAAATATACAGTAAATTAATGCAAGTAGATACAATAGATGTACCATGCTCTTAGTAATGTGTCATTAGTGACTGTTTTTATGCAGATTATAGCCATTTGTACAGTTTTATTAAAAATATTGTGGTAAACTTACAGTAGCAAAATCGTGGTATTTTTGGTTACCTTGATTTAACTACACTAAAAAATGCAGGGTTCCACACAACTCATTCATCTTGTCCCAACACAAATCGATTAAGTTAACTTAACACTTTTAACAAATTTATGTAGATTTAACATAAAAAAATATTAAGCTGTCCCAATATGAAATCTCCAGAATTGTGTTGTTTCAGCTCATTTTAAGTAAGTAGTTTGAACAAGCAAAATATATATATATATTTTTGGGTGTACAACAATAAAATAATTTTTGGCTTTGTTTAGAAAAACCATGATTAACTTTTGTAAGGTTGGATAATTTTTTCAACAAAAGGAGCCATTTTATATCCGTTTTAAGGTATTATCAATGCATTCCAATAAGGTGATCAATTCCAGGTTTGTTTTGTACGTAATAGCTGAAGCTATTTCATCTCAAAACCTACTATTTACACTGAATACGTATTCTGTCAGTATAAATAACGCACTGTGTAATTTCACGCATATTTCTATGAAAAAGATAGTACAGAAAGTGACTTATTTTTAGTTTAAGTTTGCTAGTAGCACGCGTACCTTCCTTTTTAAGGACAGAGATGTCAGATTATCACAGACCGGAAACGATAACGTTTACCATGAACGATTTTAGCAAGTAGGCTACAATGAATTTGTTTGCATGTGCAGGTTTTTCTTAAACACGGTGAAATGGAATGTTTCTCCTCTCAACTGTCACTGCAGGGGCTCAAACGTCTTATTGCAGAAAAACATTATTTAATCTTTGTAAAATGTTAATGTTTACACTTTTAAAAACATTAACGGTATTTAGATTTGTGAAGGAAAATTGCTGTTTCAAAAAAAGTGCTGCTGCTGCAGCTTTTATGTATGAAGGTGAGACGTTGCTTACCTTTTACTATACACAGAAATGCCAGAAACGTGAAGGACCACCTGTAAACTATTTTCATCCTTTATAGTTTTTCCATACTCGACTATCCCCGCAGCCACTGGATATATGGACGAGATTTCCGTCAAGTCTCCTGGATTACACCAACAGTAGGTAATTCACTTCGAAACTTTCTTCGAAACTCTTTCCCGCTCGGTAAACCCCCAGTTTCTCTGTTCATTATCTGAAACACATCTGGCACTTTCAGTCGTGTTGTAAAGCTGCACTTGAGGAAGGAAACACCACTGGCTATAGGGAAAGTTTGAACATATCCTTCCTGTTGGAGAAGGGAATTATGCTGACATCCTTTTTACACTGTAAGACATGTGTAATATAAATAAGGAATATGTAGATTTATTCTAAAAGCACATAACATATATGTCTATTTTCTTTTGAAAAGAAACAGATAAATACATGTAAAAACACTAAGATACAAAATAGCTAGACAATAAATATGTATTTATTGTATTTTTGTAATTGTTTATAACAGTTCATGTAAAAAAATATCAAAATATTCAAATAGGGTCAAATTATGTGAAATGGAAACATAAAATAGATAGAAATGTAATACATATAAAGGAAAAATATGTTTCTTACTCCATTATAATTCATTGATTTCTTCTAGATTTGATTTGTGCTTTAAGTTGGCCCACAGTAACCTTTGATTTGGCCCGCCAACCCATCTGAGAAGAGAGGTAGAATGATGGCGTGGTTTCGAGATAGTTGATTCAAATTTAATGTAACCCTTTGTTTGTTTTATTGTTAAAATGTACATACTGTCATCCGACAGCGCAGACACTTTGGTGAGCGAATCAAGTCAAAAGCAGATTCTGCTTGACTAGTGTATTCAGCTTTGAACTCCACTGTGTTAAAAATGTAATTTTTAGTTTTTATTGCAATAAGTTATAATTTTAAAAGTTATACTGCATTAATTAATATGATTTAAAGTAATGTTTTTGATTTATTTGGAAATATTATGAAATAAATTAGAAAACTACAGTAACTTTAAGGTAATATAGTTAGGTATATTTACCTTCGGCCTATCCTAACCCTAGTGTGAGATGAAAATTCACTGAATGAAATTTAATTAGTGTATTCTGAAAATCATAGTAGAAATATATAATATAATTATTACACTGAACTAAATGATTCGTTGGAGTTACTATTTAAGGTAAGTTCACTCATGAATAAAAATGTAATTTTACTCAGACTCAAGTTGCTTTAAACTTTTAAACATTTTTTTTCATTTTGTTGAACTCTAAAGAATATTTTGAAGAACTTGTAACCATTGACTTCCATAGTAGGAAAACAAAAACTATGGAAGTCAATGGTTACCAGTTTCCAGCTTTCTTATGACATACTACATAGCTTGTGTTCAGTAAAAGAAGGAAAGACAAACAGTTTTGGGACAAGTAAAGAATGATTAAATAATGACAGAATTTTCTGTTTTGGGTGAACTATCACTTTAAATTAAATCAAATATTGTTTTCTCAGTGTAGCCACATGGTGGAGCTACAGGTCAGGCAGTTTGAGGTCAGTCAGCTGGGAATTCTGGCCTTATGACTGAGGCATAAAGGGGCATGTGCGGGCAATTACACAGCTGCTGGAGATGAAAGCCAAGCTTAAACAGAACCTGCTGCTGCTCAGTTGCTTCAAGATGAATGAGGTTCACTCTGTCTTTGTGCACTTGATAAATCTGCATGAAATCTCTCAGAAAAGGAGTCAAATTCATATCCCAGAGGCAAAAGGTTGAACGTTTGTGTAGAACCATTTAAGTGGAAACTTAATCGATTTTTAAAGGGACGGTTCACTCAAAATTATTTTGACATTTAATCTATATAACATACAAATATCTATTTTCATACTTCTAGTCTTTATTATTATTTTTTACTATTTTATTATTATTATTATTTAGATAATAGTATCTTTTCCTTTAGGTAGTGCAGTTAGTAACTTGAGTCAGCGGATGTTAATGGTAACCAGATGTGTGGACGTCAATGTGGACTTACAGTCAATTAAACACTCATACAGTGCATATTAAATAGATATTAGTCCCTGTTTGCTAGAAACTAGCTTGTATTGTTATAAATATACCACTGACTATTGATTAGGTATTAATAATTAACTCTTATAGTTATAACGTCTTTTTTATTCATGTTATGTTATGACTACTCAAACTGGCCACAATAAATTTCCAATACAATCTCATGACAATTCGAAACTTTCTGTTTTTGTGACTAATCATAATCTCATTTGTACATTTTAGTATGATTTGCTCATCCTCCAATGACGGTAGGGTTTGGTGTGTACTTTTAGCAATGAAATCGTATTAATTTGTATGGATTAGCTGCTTTTCTGCCAGTCTGTAAATGTTACGTTTTCTCATGTGATTGAACTGAAAATACACTTAAATTTCTTATTTATAAAAAGAAAATCTTACTAGTAACATTACATATAAATATTAGTGTCTAACAATCATGCACTAGTATATATTAAAGTACTAATAGTAATAATAGGTATGCAATAAAAATAGTGTCTATTAAATAGGTTAATGTTTCTGTGAAATAAGAACTAGTATCTAATGTTTAAGTACCAATATCTGAAGAAGAAAAAAAAACTATTATCAAATAAATGACTATAGCCAGTATAGTATGTACTAGTCACAACAGGAACACATAGTAGTCAAAACTGAATAGTCAATGTCTCATTGATAGATCCCCAGAAGTCAATAGCAAAGATTCACACACACACACACACACACACACACACACACACACACACACACACACACACACACACACACACACACACACACACACACACACACACACACACACACACACACACACATTAAAATAACATATTAAAATAATTAATTAGTTACTGCTCACCATTGAATAATACTATATGAATACACACTAGTAACTATTTATTAAGTACTAGTATTTAATAAATAAGTACTGTCTAATGAATAATTGCTAGTGTCTATGTACTAGTATGAATAATATATATTATATTTATATAGGAAAGATACTAATATTTGACAAATTGTCACTAGTAGCATAGTAGTATAGATGTTAGTGTGTTTTATATATTTAATGTTACAATGGGCTGCCAAATCCTCACATAAGCTCACCCTTATGTCTATCCAAACCTGAATTAACTAGTGACATGAAAAAACTATATTAAATATACATTCTTCTTTTTGTTGTGGTTGCTGTAAAGAAGAAATCATACAGGTCTAAAAACAATGAGAGTAAAACAACAATGACAGAATGCACATTTTGCACAACTCCTTTAAGCAACAATTGAGGCTGCGTTTTGGCAAAGGGAGGCTCCTCAGAAGGTTCCTTTGAGCTGTGCGATTGTTTCCTGCAGCGAGTAACTTGAGTTGATGGACCTTAATGATAACCAGATGTGTAGTAGGACGGACGTCAGTGTGGGCTTACAATCTCAGGATATGTCTGTTTTTCTTGGAAAGACTGTGATTCAACACCAACCCAAAGTTACACAATCTCCAGCAAATTCAGCGAGTTGAGTAATATCAATAAAAGCTCACATGTGCAGGAAGAACTTTAATGAACATCTCTTTTACAGGTCTGAAAGGGAACCTGATATCCAGTCCCCATTGTTATCAATCAAAACAGGAACACTGAAGGTTGACCACCCGGGGATGGGCATGGAATAGCCAACCCAGATGTCTTAAAGCAGATAAGTAAACGTTTAAACACACATAGCCTGTGAACAAAAAAACACTCATTATACACTCAAAATACTCATTATGTGGTATTTCCAGTGCCTTGCAGGACAAAGGAATTAGGTAACACTCTGAGCCATGTACAAATCATTTCTGTTCACAACTGAAAAGGCAGATTAGCGCCCTCTGAATGGTACAGTCCCAAGAAAGAAAGGTTTCTTGGCAGTACAGATTGCTCCATGATCATATTACTCACTGGGCACATCTATACAACCAGGCTCTTTTTGTGAGAACAAGCCCTGTGAGGCTTCTTGAATCCATGCTGGAAAGGTATGCGAAACATTACAAGTGCATGATGGTATTGCACTAATGCATTACGTGGAATGTAAACACAATTATGTGGTTTGCACCTCTGCAAGTGCTACATCAGATGGCTTGTTCTGACACAGAACGCTAACCCGGGTTGAGTGTGACGTGCGGACAGAGCCTGATGTGTCTATTCTGGTGCACAATAACGCTTTTCTTTTGCACGCATGCAGTGTTACAGCAAGAAAGCCCCTATTGTGTTGGTTTTCTGATACTGTGAGACTTACGCCGGGTCTTTAACAAAGGGGAATGAGGAAGAGCGTACTGAGTGACTCCAGAAAACAGCTTGAGAGTGAAATTCTGCCCACTTCGGAGAATATTTTGAGCTTAAAAACTGGTACATGGTGTTTTAAGGTTGTGCAATCCTGAGAAGGATGTCGTTTGCATTTTATGTGGTGTAGTTATTTTTTTAAGGGGTGTTTAACTTGATATCAGCCAAGAGTAATTGCTGGTGTGGCTTTGTTTATTCAGGGAGACACATGAGAACTTGAATTATTTTTTATTGTGTGTACAATCAAGTGTACCAGGAACTATATCCATGTACAAGGAATTCATACACGGGTGTCACTTTTTTGATGTCTGTATAAAATTAAATTGACAAAGATATAAAATAATGATCCATTGTCATTCAGTCTAATTGATATAATTATGCAAAAATGAAACTTTTTCTAAGCTGTATATGGGTAGTTGACAATAAAAGGTAAAACAATAGAAAGTTTTTGAGGGAAAAATTAGATATAATTTTATATTTAAATAGATATTTCTGATGTTTGAAAAAAATATCAAGGGTCACTAATTTTATTGATTATTTCATTTTTTATTTTGAACATTTTTCTGAACTGTACCTTAAATATGTCCTATGCTGTGACCAGTGTTGGGGAAGTTACTTTGACAGTAATGTATTACAGTTACTCCCAAAAAAAACTAACTAATTGCGTTACTTACTGGAAAGTAATGCGTTATGATACGTTTGAGTTACTTTTTCAAACTTGCCTGAGGCTTGATCTCTTTCAGAACTTGCAGGGTATTAATCTTGTTTTTAAATAGATGAAACATGCATTTAACGACACATTGTATAACCGTCATTTACCTTTAAAAAAACAAATTAAAAAATTAGAACAATGTTACCTTCTAAAAACTTCCTGATGCTGTACAAGCCGTATATATATATATATATATATATATATATATATATATATATATATATATATATATATATATTAGGGTTGCCCGGTTTACCGGTACTATGGTACTGTAGTATCACGATACTATGGCTCCAAAATACTGCCGTTGCCACTGTAGTTTGTAAATGGTAGTTTCGTCATTAACGGTCTATCTACAATAGATAATGTTGCATGTGGAAAAGTCACTAAAATGCTCACATGTTTGTGCAACAATAGACTATTTTATTTGAATAGTCCGTGGAGCCCATTAAGGTTGCAAAACTGTGTAGAATTTGCACCTTTTATGGCATGTTTTCTAATGCTTCAGTTCGAATGCACATCTGAATCGATTAATTTCTGTTCCTGTTATTATGATTTAGTAGCTACAACAACCAGGAAAGTCTCTTAAAAAGAATGACTTACAAAGTCAAATGTTGAATTACTTTGTATTGTTACCTGATAAGCCTGGAAAAAAAAAATAGATAAAAACCCAAAATAGCAACAGGAAACATTGAAACAATTTTTACCACTTTATATAGGCTAATTTTGTTTGAAAAAAAAAAATTAATTTGGTATAATTTGTATCTTTATTTTGATGTATTTTTGTTGGTCAGTTATCTAGAAAATAAAGTAAAAAATGAATACATTTTAATTGAAGTGAGGTGCAAATAATACTTTTTGGCCTTAAGGGAGTTATAAATAAAATTTAGGTAGGCCTATTATAACATAAAATATAATATTTATGACAATTTTCTTTATAATTTGAGTTCTGAATTACAGTATCGCAATACTACCTGGTATCGTGATACTTCAGCTGGTATAGTATCGTAAGATTTATTAATGGTATCGCGACAACCCTAATATATATATATATATATATATATATATATATATATATATATATATATATATATATATATATATATATATATATATATATATATATATATATATATATATATATAATGAGACAATTCCCTTTTCTTCTATTGTTAAAAATAATGAGAACACTTCCATCACTGAAATGTAAGGTTCTGCCATCTTGGTTTTTGCTGGTTCCCACGTTAATTTTCTTATTGAGCGTGATTTAACATGATTACACAAATTTTAATTCAGCCAACTATTTTGAAAGCATATTAATTAATCTAAAAAGTAACTTGAGTTACATTTTTTAATAGAACTTAAATATTATTGCTTAATTTTTAATTATGACACAGCTTAATTGTGACATAGCAAAAAGTTATAAAAACAACCCTTAATACTGTACAAACAGCATGAGATCTAGTTATCTTCATTGTTGAACACTTATCTTTATATAGTGCTATTTAATTCAGATTAAAATATGATTAATATTTTTTTTTCTCTATGACTTGTTGGACTTGTTAGACAAAGACAATCACACCATAGGTCAGTTTTTGACAAAAAAAAATTAATTAAATAAAACATTTTTATAACAAGAGCTTCATGGAAGACAAAGAAATTCTTTACCATTTCACTGCAATTTAAATGATGTAAATACTGAATATTTTCATTTTTGTCATGTATGACAGTGAAAATGAAACTTCACATCAACAACCCATATAGTGAAATGACTCTCCTGAAGCATATCGAAACTGTGGTGTTAGCAATTTGTATGTTAGCCATCAATTCACCACTTAAACATACCTGTCAACATTTGGATGTGAAAATAAGGGATAACACACCCCGGCCAAAAAAAAAAAAAATCTAATAAAAATAAATATGTTCATCTGGAGCTGTTTTCAAGGACATAATAATTAGTATACATTAGAAAAAGCTGCAAATAAATTAGCAAACAGTTCAGCTCAACTAAACTATAGCTAAACTATTAGCTATTATAAAGAAATAGAATCAAGTTATCAACTCTCATCTTTTCTTCACTGTATAATTTAAACATTCTGATTAAAGAGCAGTCAGTTGGCGTTTCTGTGTGGAGTTTGCATGTTCTCCCTGCGTTCGCGTGGGTTTCCTCCGGGTGCTCCGGTTTCCCCCACAGTCCAAAGACATGCAGTACAGGTGAATTGGGTAAGCTAAATTGTCCGTAGTGTATGAGTGTGAATGTGTGTGTGTGTGGAAATTCCCAGAGATGGGTTGCGGCTGGAAGGGCATCCGCTGCGTAAAATCGTGCTGGATAAGTTGGTGGTTCATTCCACTGTGGCGACCCCGCAAGGGACAAAGCCGACAAGAAAATGAATGAATGAATGAATGATTAAAGAGCAGCGATTTTTATTTTATTTTATTTTTTTGGTTTGATAACATTAAATAACAGAGCTGTCACTTTAAAACTGCACAGATCTATAATGAAACCATTTGACTGTTTTCCTAACTGTTTATGCTCATTTAAGACAAAATTTGTTGTGTTTAAAAGAAAACACAAGATCGACATGTCTAGATGTTGTTATTGTTATTATTATTATATTATTCATTCATTCATTTTCTTTTCGGCTTAGTCCCTTTATTAATCTTGGGTCGCCACAGCGGAATGAACCGTCATGATTATTATTATTATTATTATTATGTGTATATGTCTGTTCATATGTGAGTTCAGCATCAAATCCGTACGTACAGAATCCGTTTGGGAAACAGCGTCTTTTATCACTATGGAGCGCATCAGCTGACAGTCATGCATCTTTATATGAACTGACTGTTTTGAGGATTGCATAAGAGCAATGGCGCCTGTAATGAAAAGGAAATGAATCGCACCGTTTTTGTTTATTCCAAAGTGTTTCTATGCCTAAATAAAATGAAAGCACAGAACCGATTCATATTTAATAGCAAGGGCGGCCCCTGGTGGTTCGGCGGTATGGGTTGCACACAGGGAGGATCGGCTCTTCTCAGAAAGAGATAAATACGGGAGAAATACGGGAAAATACCTTTACGGGATGACAGCGGGATAGAACTGTAAAATACGGGAGAATCCCGGAAAAAACGGGAGGGTTGACAGGTATGCACTTAAACCCTAAATTACTTAAAGCTTAAAATATGAATTGCCACAAGATTGTGTTGATGTACTTTGGAAGAATAAATAAAGGAGGTGGAACCATCAGCACTTTTTTTATTCTCTGTTATTTACAGTTCAGGGATATAATCTGTTTATCTCAGGAGTTTCCCACCGCGAGCGTACAAAAAATGAGATGGTGAAAGTAAACATTGACATACAAACTTTAATAGAGGTGTAAACAGTTTTGTTTTTATTGTGCAAGGTATCTTTGTACATCTTTTGTACATACACTACCTGACAAAAGTCTTGTCATTGATCCCTGTTGTAAGAGCAACAAATAATAACTTGACTTAATTTGAAAAAGTGTCAGAAGGTAGATTTTTCAGATGAATCATCTGTTGAACTGCATCTCAAGCATCCCAAATACTGAAGAAGACCTATAGGAACCTGCATGGACCCAAGATTCTCAGAGAAATCAGTCAAGTTTGGTGAAGGAAAAATCATGGTTTGGCGTTACATTCAGTTTGGGGGCGTGCAAGAAATCTGCAGAGTGGATGGCAACATCAACAGCCTGAGGTATCAAGATGTTTGTGCTGCCCATTACATTACAAACCACAGGAGAGGGCAAATTCTTCAGCAGGATAGCACTCCTTCTCATACTTCAGCCTCCACATCAAAGTTCCTCAAAGCAGGTTACCAATGTAACCTGACAAGACGGGTCACCACGAAAAATGCTGCTTCTTCCTCACATGATCACGAACGCATGTAAGAACCGGAAGTGGTCAACTTTGGCATAATAAAAGCTCTGCTGCTTTCGTGCTGCACATCTCTCATCTCTAATCAGCAATTGCTTCAGAGCTCTCTTTCACTTCGACAGCTTTCAGCCTTACTTTGCTTCACACTACCATGATAATAACTATTCGAATACTTTAGCTCATCCATGAACATGATTTTCTGCAGGTGTCTTAGGGTGTAATGAAGACGACAACTCCCATGATTTCAAAATGAGTCATGGTTTCATGGTTTCAAACAAACGCCTTTGTTTGTTGTGAATACTCATCCTCTAGCAGAGAAAAGTAGATATTGTGCCTTTAAGTGTATGTGTTAATATGATTTTTTAAAATCAATTTTCAGCATTTTTGTTTTGTTGTTGTCGTCTTTGTTGTTCTGAGGTGGAGTACTTTTAAATAGGCCAATAACAAACCACCAGCTACTGTTATTCTATTTAATTATACAAATGTCTACAAACTTAAAACTGATCATTCATTCATTCATTTTCTTTTTGGCTTAGTCCCTTTATTAATCTGGGGTCGCCACAGTGGAATGAACCACCAACTTATCGAGCATATGTTTTTTACGCAGCGGATGCCCTTCCAGCTGCAACCCATCACTGGGAACACCCATACACACTCTTGCATTCACACACCTACATGGACAATTTTAGCTTACCCAATTCACCTGTACCACATGTCTTGGAAACCGGAGCAGCCGGAGGAAACCCACGCGAACGTGTGGAGAACATGCAAACTCCACACAGAAATGCCAACTGACCCAGCCGAGGCTCGAACCAGCGACCTTCTTGCTGTGAGGCGACAGCACTACCTACTGCGCCACCGCGTCTCCCAAAACTGATCTGATATAAGGCAAAAACTATATAACTTGTTTTAGGAGTTCACACTTGCAGATATTTGAATGCATTTTATATGCATATTTGGCATCCTGTCTGTGGAGAGGCCTCTAAGCTCGGAAAGACCCTAACTCGTGTTATTCCCCTTGTCTGGATAGAGGGAGAGATAGGGGTTATGTTGGAATATAAGCCAATTCGACGTGTGTTCAATAAGAAAAGGTCAGGAGAGGGTTTTCTTCAATGCCAAAAATATTAGTAATTTATAGACGAATTACCAACCTACGTCACACATGACGTGACACGGGTCCCAGGTTGTAAAAAAAGACCAGCTGCAATAGCAAACGTGTTGTGTTTTGCGGTAGGATGCCGAATTGCCAAAAATAGAAAACTTAACTTTTATATTTATATTGTTTACCACGGCACTTTGAGTATTCTGTCTGAAATAACCTGCAAGTGTGACTTGAAAACAACATTAACACTGCTTATTTGACTGTGAACAATGTTGTACTTTGATAGTCATTGGCTGCTAATATGATTTCGCTATTTAGAGTTTGCAAATAATACTTTTATGAAATTATATTATTAAAGAAAAAGTCAGAAAGTGCGAATATAAAACCAACTTTACCTCTATTTGAAAGTTCACATACCCTGCTGTACAGGTGTAGTTTGCTGTCAGAATGCAGTTTTGCTTGTTGATGATCACCCTGGCCTTGAATAACGTTAGCTCCGTATTTTTTTTCCTTGTCCTTGGCTCGGCAGAACCTCGGTTTTTAGCACTACGTAGTTTTCTGGTAATCAGGGAACATTTCTTGCACATGACCACACAGAACACAATTGTTGGCATCCAAACACTTGCAGGCCTTTAACTTCTCTCGTAAAATCCCTTGGAGCTTCAATGAGATTGTATATTTGGCCATTTCGTCTTATCCAATATCCATTGGGAGGGTGCTATCGCAAATGGACCTGTCAGACGAACGCCGCTCACTTTAACGTTAATTTTGCCAAATCACTGTGCTTATCACTGGGTGACAAGCTGTTATAATCTGCTGAAAGCATTATGTAAATAATATATAAAATATGTAATCAATACATCTTATTTCTAAGACAACAACAAACTCTGTACCGCATCGGATGTCATTCCCTCGCTGTAAATGCTAGCGCTCCTGTTTTTTTTCTGCCACCTCCCTGCGCGCGCATCCTGAATGTTTACAAACATGGTAATTGGTCTATTAGATACAAATGAATAATTCGATGACAGAGCTCTGGGTTACGTTACCCAATGCAATGCAAGAATTACATTCAAGAGGTTCGCAACTCATATACATTTGCCTGACTCCAATATATATATATATATATATATATATATATATATATATATATATATATATATATATATATATATATATATATATATATATATATACATACACACAACTGATAATAACAGGTGGAGTTTTGGTGTAACGTCACTTATCAGTCATTCTGCGGTCCTTTGGCTCTTGTACCCTAGACATACTTCCTCTTTCTACAACCCTTCTCTGCATACCAGAACTTAAAAATTAAGTGCATCTTCAATATATTTCACAACTTCTACAAGCATCATGGTCCTTGTGTCATGCCTAGACTTCTTATTAGACAGCAGGCTGGAGCAAGGGCCCCCGCACTATATTTATTCTTATACTGCTATTTCCCTCAAAAAAAATCAATCAAAAAGATTGATTAATCTGTTGTTAGTCTAAACTATTTTTCTAATAAAAAATAAAGACACAAAAGTAATAAAAATAAATTCCTTTTTCATTCAGTTAGAGCACAGTGTCTAGCTTGACCCCCACTCTGATACATGTAGGAATCAGGTTTAAAGGTGTGGAGTTGGGATGCTGAAAGTCAAGAGATATGGAAATGGAAGTAGGACATGCTTAACTATATATAGGGGTTTGGGCTTAAGATAATTGGATGATAGAATGATTGTCCACAATGATTGTCCACAATGAATTAGCCATCAAATATTGTGTATGGAGTTATTGGAAACCTTGATAAGTTTTACAATATATGGCAACCATTGCTTGATCACCTGGACCAATATAATGCTGATTCTGAGCAGCAGTGTAGTGTATGTTCACTGCTGGTATTGACTGCCTCATTGTATTTTCATTGAAACCGTTTATATGCCCCAATTTTTTGTAATAATAACTTTATTACTATTATTTTCTTTATATTATTATGCTTATTTCTTGTATTTTTTATTGTTGTTGTGTTTAATAATTATTGAAAATTGTAAAACTAATAAATACACTTATAAAACAAAACAAAACAATGAATTAGCCATGGGAAAACATCTACACATGCTTCTCCCAAGATTTTCCACTGGATGGTGATCTTAGTAAATCCACATGATTCATAGATTTATTATTTATTATATGACTGGCCCCCCTTGGAGTACCTTTGAAAGTTTTGAAACCGTTATGAGGGAATGAAGCCTCATTTGCTTAAATCAAAAGAATTTGTCAGTTTGATACGTGCTCCAAACCACTGATTCAAAATAAATGTTTTGTAAAGCCTCATCGCGGAAAGAAGCCATCACTAGAGCACATCTTGTGGCTTGTTTTATTAAAATATGGAGTTTTTCAGTGCCATTTTAAACCTGCAACTATGAAACTGATTTCATGTCTTTTCTTTCACGCTTCATTCTGAATCGAAATCGGAAATCAATAGCAGCATGCTGTCTAAAACAAGCATTGGTATTGCACTTTGCAAAGCCGCTTTTCCAATGAAAAATGCATGAGATGTTCATGGGCGAAATGTGACCATGGGTGCATTTTTTTTTTCATTTCATTTTGTTTGTGTTCTGGTTCCAGACATTGAACCCTTTTAATCTGACTTAAATCTGATTGCCCGTTCCATATCGATTCTCCTGTGCTTTTAGTTTGTATCAGGTGTTTGGCAGTGGGCCATTATCTTTGCTCTGCATGGCAATAAATATTTCACTTGTAGCCTTGTATTAACTGGACATCAGGAGCATGGGGTCAAGAGAGTTTAATACTTTATTTCCTATAGTGTTTACTTGTTCGGACTGAGATTTTGTTTTTGAACAATTTTTTTTATTGAGATGTAACAAAAATGTGACAATATAATACATCACAATCATATTTACATCTTTGTTTTCAATTTAAAAGATAAACAACAATAACAAAAAAAAAAAAAACAATACAAAACAAAAAAAAGTGGTGAAAAAAGAAATAAAAAAAAGGGGGGTGAGGGAACCGGTTGTTTTAATTAGTAACAGATTATTCTAGATAAAACATTAGGAATAAATTGTTGAAAATACAAATCATCCATAGAAGGCATGCACTAGAACATCAGTATGACAATGGTTTGTAAATTAATCTTTGGAAATAGGGGAATATGTAGATAGGCCAAGTCAGTGTCAATGTATTTCGCCTTTTGAGATTTTTATTTGTTTATTTTTTTAAATAATTTCCATTACGGATGGGGCGGTATGACGGTGTATGTTGTTACCGCAGAAACAATGTGTACTGTATAATAATGTTTTATTCTGTTTATATTGCGAAATGTAAATAAGTGGCCGTGGCAAAAAAATGTATGAATGTTACTTGATAATTTTTTTAAATAATAAGGTCTGTCCACAAAAAATCTAAAGATGTAGATGAAGAATTTTGTTCATCTAAAGTCATATTTTGTTTACTATATTTACAAGGTTATAAACCAAATAAACAAAAAAGATCAAGTCATTTTCTTTTTTAAATATTCAAGCTTATTTATTATTATTTTTTTATTTTTATTTTTTTTACATTTTCTGGCATAACTACCTTTATATATAACATATATATCATGAAAGATATGATTACAGTGAAATAAACTTTCTCATACCATGAAATAAAGTTTTGGTCATACCGATCTCCATACACTTTGTCATTTCATGTCAGCACTTCTTTTCCTAATAACAGTAGTTTCTTTTTCTAATGGACTGTGGCTTACGCCGTTATCAAATGGCTCACCTAAGGCCCATTTAATTTCCGTCCCTTATCTAAAGTGAGGGCAGGTGACATGATACTCTAATAGATTTACAAGCCGAATAGTACACAGAAGGAAGAAGAAAGTTCAGAGTGCTTTGTTTTAACCCAATGAACTGTGCGCCATAAGAACTGCTTACATCATCATATTTTGTGCAACCTCTCACATAGTAAGACAAGTCGAGGCTCATGTAAGACAAGACAGATAAGCAGCGTCTGTCCTAAATCAAATTCAGCAAATTCATTGTGACCATTTACAGTGCTCTGCAATATACTGGTAAAGGTTAACACTCATTTGTTTGGATATCTTAAGTAGGCCACTACAGTTAAGTATGTCAACACATGTGAAATCTACAACTGCTTCTCTTTGCTTTTGTATAAGCTCTATTGCTTTCAAAAATGTTAGAGTAGACATTGAACATCTCAAATCATTCACACGCATTCAATGTTTGATTTTTGGGTTATGTAGCGTAACGGAAGGTCAGACAAAAACAAGTTTTCTGTTTGTGCTGCTTTTCCATTGTTTTTATGTGTAAACATGCATTACACACTGCTCTAAAAATGTCACTCTTGTGTTTTTACAAGAAAAACAAATCCTGGATGGACCTACAGTATGAACTGCATTACAATTGCAAGAAAATTGTCTGTATGAAAAAAAAAGCAAGGTTTTTCAAAGGTAAAAAATATACTATAAATATAAATATATTTCAAAATATATAAAAAAATATATTTAAAAATAAATGTACATAAATATATTTTCTACAAAAAAATTGTTGATTGTTGAATATACGTACTGTATATTTAAATATATATTGACCCTCCATATTTTCTTGCAATTGTATTTTGAAATTACAATAAAAAATATTTGCTAATATATATTGAAAAGTATATAGTTTCTACAAATAAATGTTGACCATTTTTGTAAATATATTTAATATATGTATTTGTAAAATAATTTAAGATATATTTAATAATAATAACTCACATTTATATAGCACTTTTATGGACACTCAAATCGCTTTACATTTTTGGGGGGAATCTCCTCATTTGCCACCAGTGTGCAGCATCCACCTGGATGAAGCGATGGCAGCCATATTGCGCCAGACTGCACACTACACACCAGCTGATTGATGATGAGGAGACAGAGTGATTAAGCCAATTATGATATGGGGATGGTTAGGAGGCCATGATGGACAGAGGCCAGTGGGAAAATTTGGCCATGATGCCAGGGTTAAACCCCTACTCTTTTTCGAAGGACATCCTGGGATTTTTAACAACCACAGAGAGTCAGGACCTCGGTTTAACGTCTCATCTGAAAGACGGCGCTGACTGAGCAGTATAGAGTCCCCATCAATATACTGGGGCATTAGGACCCACACAGACCGCAGGTTGAGCGCCCCCTGTTGGCCTCACTAACACCACTTCCGGCAGCAACCTAGCTTTCCCATGTGGTCTCCTATTCAGGTACTGACCGGTGGGCGACTCTCCATTTACCCTCCATATCTTCCATCCAAGAAAATACATTCATGTTACATAAAGAAAATCTTCATCTTACTCTTTAAACACTCTTATATAATATAGTATATAGTTTGCATCCAACTGTTTTTTTTTGTCGATACATAAGATGCGTCTATTACCATTTTTATTATTAATTACATTAAATACATTTGAATTTTTCCCCAAAATTCTGATATTTAAATTATGAGATGCAATACTGGAATTGCAAGAAATAAATGCCACACTTACAAAATGCAACATACAAACTTTACTTTTCTAAATTGTGAGATCTAAAACTATTATTTTCGTTTGTTTACTTGGCAGAAACAACATTGCAAATGATCCCATCTTAATATCCTCACACTACAAGATCCCAAATTGCTCTTTTTTTATTAACAATTTCCATGCTAAATTGTGATTGTTACATTTCCATAAATCCAAGTTTGTTTGCTGCCTTACAGTGCAGAAATTTTCTTTAGGCAATGGTAATCTAGTTTGCAGTTACAAAATAGTTTCTTTTAAAGACTTTATTCGCCAAAGAGAAGTCACAGAAAAATGGGGAGAATGTAATGATAAAACTGACTGTTTGCTCTTGACTGTTGTTCCTCACTGGCCTCAGTTTTTTTTACATAACGTATTTATCCAGAGCATGGCAGAAAGAGCACACTGATGAAGTGAAAGTTTAGCCTTTAAGTAAACCTTTTTTTCCACTAAGCTTTTGTGTAGAAAAGAAGAGGGGGATGTGTCTCTGGCATTAGTCTCCTAGAATTTCAAAGAGCTGGATCTTGGCAATAATTCAGAGCAGCTAAGGGGATATATGAATACTCGGTCTGTGAGGCCTATGAGGCTCAAGCTTGACGGGCTGAAGTCATCTGTTCCAGTCTTCTGTCTGCCCAAAACTGCTGTCCATGGTTGGTCTGAGTGAATGGATAATTCCTTTTTGTTGTCGTCAGGAAAAGTGTGGGATAAAACACTGGGTGTGTTTCTTATAAACAAATCATGGCTGACTGAGTGTCTCAGGCTGAAGAAAACCACATTAGTGAGGCCTTTATTATGACTAAATGCACTACGTGACTCAGAAAGGCATGTCAGCTCTGGCTTAACTTTGGAAGTTTGAATACAATTTAGGGAAGTGAACATTAAATCACAAGACTGATCAACAAACATGCTGTTACAGATGTAAAGTTGATTATCTTTTATTAGGAGTATAGTTTTGTACAAACGTAAAACATCTCGCATGATGAACAACCATCAGATATTTTCTTTTAAAAATCCATACAAATCTTATAAGATCAAAAGTGCAAATTTTCAGAGCAATATCATGTAAACGTCTGTGAAATGACGACTTAGGAATTATAAAAGGTTGTGAACTAGTTAACGTTACATTTCCCTCAAGTGTCAGTCTGAGTGATGTGTAGAGAATATTTTATTTTGTATTAAGAAATGAATTAAGAAATTTTATTTAGCATTAAAATGTAAATTCCACATAGTGATTTTAATCTTTGTGATTCTATAAAAAAGCTCCAATTTAAACAAGTAAAACACTTTTACTTATTGCCCTCGATGTTTGTGGTTCACTGTAAATTAATAAAAATAAATAAATACAAACTATGTTTTGGTGTAAATTTAAAGGGATGGTTTACACCAAAAATGGAAATTTCACCACCATTTACTCAAGTAGTTCCACGGCTGCATTCATTTCTTCTTTCTGTAAGGTAAATAAGGTATTTTGAAGAGTGCTGGAAAACAGTAGCCATCGACATCCATAGTAGGAAACACTTTAGAAGTGAAAGGATACACATTTCCAACATTCATCAAAATATCTTCTTTTGTGTTCATCATCATCATCATAAAAAACAGGTCTAAACAAGTAAAGGTGGGTAAATAATAGCAAATTTTAATTTTTGGGTAAACTAAATACTGTTAAATTTATTACTTTCTATAGTTCCATGACTTCAAAACTGGTTGTATTCACACACAACTTCAGAAACTTTAAGACTAAGTTCTGTGTTGAACAAAACCAAATCAAACACATCACATCAGAGCTGACAGCACACTGCAAATCTTAAATGACTTTAAGTAGAAGAACAGAAATGTGGTAACTAAAGTGCACGAATCATTGCGATATACTGAAATGTGACGAACAAGTAAAATGGTGGACCTTGGTTGGCAGACAATGTGCAAATACGATGCAATATTGAACTATAAAAATAGTCTTAAAAGATATTATCAAGGCACAGAGATGAGAAAATAAGTCTTTCCTTGGCACTTCAGGCTCATAAGATCAGTCCTGCGTTGTCACAGGTAAGTATATCATTGGGTTTGGCCTGTCCAATCTGCCTGTGAAACTGTCCCTGCTTGTGTGTCTTCCAGCAATGCACGTTTGGCCCTAGAGTTATACTCTTTATGTTTGGCATCTGCATAAAGACGGTTCTTGATAATGGTGTGACAGCAGTTTTGGACAAATTCAGCTCTTGTAAAGAGACGAGTCCGCTAAAAACATCAGGGCTCAGCGTCTTGAGTCGGCTATTGTTGGACAAGTCTAAAGCCTGCAGGTTCTTCAGACTCCTAAAAGCACCTGTATGAATCAAGGTCAGTTCGGACAGGCCGCTGAGAGACAGGTGAACCAATTCTGTCAGCGAATCAAAGGCTCCTGTGTCAATGCTAGAGATGAGATTTCCATCCAGGTTCAGATACTGAAGTGGAATCCCATTAAGCTTCGGCAC
Organism: Danio kyathit; assembly: GCA_903798195.1. Classification (NCBI taxonomy): domain Eukaryota; kingdom Metazoa; phylum Chordata; class Actinopteri; order Cypriniformes; family Danionidae; genus Danio; species Danio kyathit. Next base: position 34,669,753 of record LR812533.1, read on the forward strand.
CGTCTTCAATTGGTTCCCTGCAAGCATGAGACTCTTGATGTACAACGGATGGCCTGATGTTCTCCTATAAATGGAGGTAAGAAGGTTTTGTGACAAGTCAACCATTATTGGTAAATCCTGTGTCCTGGTGGTGAAGAGATCAAGGTTGAACTCTTTGAATTGGTTTTCACTCAGGTCCAGCTCGACCAGAGGGAGTCCAGTGAAGCAGCCGTCACTGAGACCTTCAAGAGCGTTGCTGCTCAAGTCTAAAGTCTCAAGGTAACGCAGTTTGGAGAACGCTTTGGGACTGATTTGCGCAATGAGATTGCTGCTTAGATCCAAACTGACTAAGGTAGTGTAACCCGGTCCAGAAAGCATCGTGTCGCTGATGGAGGTGATGGAGTTGAGGGAGAGGTCCAGATGGGACGTGTCCAAAGGAATGGGGACTGGGGTATTTCCAGGGCCGATTCTGCTGCAGTCCACTTTGGTGAGGCTAAAGCTGTCGAAGAGGCCGAAGGTTTCCACTTCACATCGACACTGCGGATGACAGTTCTTCACAGCACCGATGGCAGCCAGGCCAAGCAAAGAGAAGAAGAGGCACAGCAGTGATGCCATGGTGAGCTATATAAAAAACACAAACAAACATACATGGTTTAATAAATGTGCTCATCCCAAAGCAGAATTTACCAATCAAATACAAGAGAAATTAATTCAAGTATAAAACATAATCAGTTTTATCAAAACCAATATAAAAATATCCTATGGCCTTTAGTCCTTTTTTATGCATAAACTATCATAGTTGAAGTATACATTTTGATACTTTTAATACATGTTATTAGCTCTTCTAGTCTACAGGGGTCCATCAGTGTGAAATCTTTTTGTGTGAAAAAAATGTCTTTTTATACTTTTTTGCTAGAGTTGTATTCTTCACACTGTGGATAACCTAATTATTCCTAAAAACTAATTGTGCATGTGTGTTCTATCTAGCAGTGCATGTACAATATGTGCATACTATTCTGATAAAGCAATTTGTGCCACATGCACTATATGCACATATACAATTTAGTCATGTTAGTTGTAGTGTAAATAGGGTTGTCACGATACTGGAATTCGGTACCAATTGATACTGAAGTTTTAAAAAGGTCCATATCCCTCTGACATATGAGCGCTACTAAGCACGTTCTTAAACAGCGCTGATTTGACATTGTGTTCACGTGCTCAACAGAAATGAGTGTGATTGGCCATGAAGGTCATCTTTTAACCGAACTCACAGCTATTTACTTCTTGTGACCACAGATACAGGGACACTGGAGTGTTTCAAAGTCACGTTGATCAGCTGGTTTGTCTATAAGCCAACATACAAGCGATCTGCTGATGAATCGTGGATTTGAAACACTCCAGTGTCCCTGTATCTGTGGTTACACAAAGTAAACATCAGTGAGTTTAAAGAATTAAGCCCTTTAATGTTAAGAAATATCTTTCTTCAATATTAGCTTTCTTAAATATTAATGATTAAACATGTATATATACCACTGTGATGCATTCAATCGCTCCAATATATGGTAGGAAAAATATTATTCAACGGTCTGAAACTGGGAGTTCTAGAACACCGACTGACATCTTAAGTCTTCACAAAACACGTTTCTTGTAAAATAGGTATTTATATCTGCATGTAGCCTTAAAAAAAAGAAAAATTAGACACATCATTTGTATAGTTTGACCTACAGCAACCTTTGAAATAGTCACTAAATATCTCTCAAAACACAAAACATATATTTTTTTAAATAAATTAGATGTAATTTCAATACATTCATAAATTTGATTCACTGAAGCATGCATTACCAAACTACTACCGAAAAAGTTGACCCCCCCCCCTTGATCTTCAATGTAGAATTAACACACTGATGTTATGTAAAAGAATTGTCAAAGTGGGACAAAAGTTTCCTATTTTAGCTGTTGATTAAGAGTCTTGCATAGCATACATAACATCCAAATTGAACAATATGCCCACTTCAGGGTGCTTTGAGAAGTTTGAAGAGATTAGTGTATGTTCATTATAACAGTAATTCAGTAAACCAATCATCATCAATCATTTACAGCAGCACGTACATGCTTGTCACTCTGAGTTTGTGTTCATTCATTAATATGCTAAAAGCATATAACTATACAAACTTCTTCTCTTCTAGAGCAACTTAACGAAGCCTAATTTTTCCACACCTTCTCAAAGGATTTGACCTAATTCTTATGATCAAAGAGCCCATTTAATTGGGCTTTCTCATCTACATAACCAACTTATGATTACAAGGGTGCAAAGCTTTCATGGAGAATTTAGAAACTGTTAAGCACATAATAAATTAGTTAATGAATATATGACAACGGATAATGAAACTCAAAAGATTTTGGCAGTAATGCATACAAACCAGTATTAGCAACGATTAGGTCCAAGTAATTATTTTTTCATTACATAATATTATGACATTGCCCTAAATAAAGTGGTATGCCTCCTTTCCTTTCAATCAATAAATATATGAAAAACAACAAATCAATAAAACATAAATATACAGTCCATCTCCATTTATAAGTCCATGTAAAATTGTGAAATAATAATAAAAATAGCTACTTAAAGCTTAATAAAACAGCAGAAGCTTTTTAGAATAAGAATTTAATTAAGGATTAAATTCTTAATAAGAATTTTATTACGCTTATTAGGAAAATATTTTGTGGAGCAATGATACATACAAATGTATTTGATTAATAAAATGTAAAAATCTGCATTTATTTACAATAGAAATATTTAGCAACATTATAAACATATTTATTGTCACTTACTTTTGATCAATTTGAATAAAAAATATTAATTTCTAATACAATATAAAAAACTCAACCCTCAAACCTAATCAGTATTGAATATATTGCTTGTTATACAGAATAGCTTTAATTGCACACACAAATAAAATTGATTACCAAAAAAAGTCTATACATGTGAAAATAAAATGACACCATCAATTCATATTTACAGTTTGCATGAAGTAAATCTTGCTTACGGGTTTTCATCAAGTACACAGAAGCTTCACAAAGCAGGCAGAAGATCTACGTGTCACGCAGGTAAAGCGTTCTCTTCGACTGCAGCTGAAATCTATAAACTCTCCACCATGCTCTACTGATGACTTTTCGTCACTGGACCATCCCCTAACATGTGCTCTTTGTTTAACTAAGTGACCTGAACTTAAACCTCTTTTAACACATGGCTCCAGATCTGAGTACAAACAAAACTGCTGAATCTGGCCATGGGTTAACTTGATTATAAAACAGGTCAAAAGAGAATGCAAAAATGACTGAACATGAATCAGTTTGCGTGCCAACTGAACGATTACGTCTTACGTAAATGATTGCGTAATAGGTACAATGAAAATAATTTACAGTAGTTACAGTAAGTTACAGTATAACTAGTGATGTCTTTGTTAGGGTGTAACAAAGTGCTGTTTCAAATTAATCAAGTAAACATTCTGATGAAATGCTTGGCTACACTATTTACTATAAAAAAAGGCATTTGTTTGGTCAAACAACTTATATAAAAAAACTAAAACAACAAAAATCTTGAGTTTTTTGGGACAACTTAATTGTTTTATGATCAGTCCACTTAGACTTGTAAACACTAAGTTAACTTAATTCATTCATCTTGTCCCAACACAAATCGATTGTGTAGATCCTAGAATTTTTAGTTTTCTATTAGACTCTTTTTAACTCTCCAAACTAATAAAATAAATTGAAAATATTTTTAAAATACTCTTGATTCACATTATGTACATGTTGTCAAATGACTTGTATATTCTTGTGCATACTAATTATACAAAACTGGAAAGTTGGGATGTTCCGATCTGGATTTTTGCAGCCGATGTCTAGTTTTGATTCCTTGTCATGGTGATCTGCCGATACAGATACGATTTTATTATTGTTTTTTAAACATCCATAGTTATGCGGTGGCACAGAGTTAGACCTCTTGCTTGACTTTGCTTTGTAAGAGCCCTCTCTTACAAAGCAAAGAGGTCAGATTCATAGAAATGTGTATTTTACAAACTAATCGTATTATTGCTTTTAATTAGAAAAATATAAATAAACCTAGAACTGGAAATGGATTAAAGAAATGGCATCATATATGTCAATGGAAAAGATCACATACATTTGTCAAAAAGAAAAAAAATGTGTTTGAAGATATCTGGAGACTTTTTAATAACTTCCTAAAGTACAATGTAAATGTCGGCAGTCGGCTACAACAAAAACAAACTCTGAGGGAGTAGGGTAGTGTCATGGTCTAATCATACATTTGGGAAACGCTCTTTACCTGATTTAAACATATCCCACACCTTTTTTTTTGGTTCTTATTTTGTTTTGTTCTTGTTTTTTTAATTTTGTTTTGTTTGGTTTTTTGTGTTTAGTTTTTTAGGGAACGGGTTGATGGGAGGGAGAATATGGTGTAAAATGTTTGCTGTGTCTACATGATTATTATTCTGTAACTGTGTAATCTGTTGTGATGTGATATGCAAATTGAAAAAAAGTAATAAATATATTGTACAAAAAATATATATAAAAACTAATACCAAATAAAAGGAAATAAGACTTTCTTCAGACGAAAAAAAGTAATATAGGACAAACTTTGAATATTATCTTGCTCTATTAAACATCACTTGATAAATATTTAAATAGGAATAGAAATTTCACAGGAGGGCCAATAATTCTGCCTTCAACTGTAATTAAAATTAAGATATTTTTTTCACCAATTTATTTTTATTATACATTGCTGTTGTGCACTGATTTAAAACTTAAACTTTTTGTACATTGATTATTAGATTAAATATGATAAAAAAAATTTTTATTCATTTACTTAGCATTTTTAATTGCATGCTTTTGCTTTGTGTTTATGATCCTAAAAATCGCATAGCTCAAAAACCTTCCACACCCAGTTTGATGTGCATTAATATATACAGATGAAGTCAGAATTATTAGTCCCCCTAAATTATTAGCCCCCCTGTTTATTTTTCCCCAATTTCTGTTTAACGGAGAGAAGATTTCATTCATTCATTCATTTTCTTTTCGGCTTAGTCCCTTTATTAATTCGGGGTCGCCACAGCAGAATGAACCGCCAACTTATCCAGCACATTTTTACACAGCGGATGCCCTTCCAGCCGCAACCCATCCCTGGGAAACATCCACACACACACTCATACACTACGGATAATTTAGCTTACCCAATTCACCTGTACCGCATGTCTTTGGACTGTGGGGGAAACCGGAGCACCCGGAGGAAACCCACGCGAACGCAGGGAGAACATGCAAACTCCACACAGAAACGCCAACTGACCCAGCCGAGGCTTGAACCAGCGACCTTCTTGCTGTGAGGCGACAGCACTACCTACTGCGCCACTGTGTCGCCAGAGAGAAGATTTTTTTCAACACATTTCTAAATATTATAGTTTTAATAACTCATTTCTAATAACTGGTTTATTTTATCTTTGCCATGACGACAGTAAATAATGTTCGACTAGATATTTTTCAAGACACTTCTATACAGCTTAAAGTGACATTTAAAGGCTTAACTAAGTTAATTTAATTTAAGTTAAAAAATTAAAAAATGCTTTTATTCTTGCTGAAATAAAACAAATAAGACTTTCTCCAGAAGAAAAAATATTATCAGACATACTGTGAAAATGCCCTTGCTCTGTTTTTAAAAAAGAACAAAAATATTCAATGGGGGGCTAATAATTCTGACTTCAACTGTGTAATTGCCTAATTACCCTTACCTGCCTAGTTAACCTAATTAACCTAGTTAAGCCTTTAAATGTCACTTTAAGCTGTATAGAAGTGTCTTGAAAAATATCTAGTAAAATATTATTTACTGTCATCACGGCAAAGATAAAATAAATCAGTTATTAGAAATGAGTTATTAAAACTATTATGTTTAGAAATGTGTTGAGAAAATCTTCTCTCCGTTAAACAGAAATTGGGGAAAAAATAAACAGGGGGGCTAATAATTCTGACTTCAACTCTGTGTGTGTGTGTGTGTGTGTGTATATATTTATATATAACTGTGCCAAAAATGGCAAGAAGTGATTGGCACAGTGATTGAGGCAAGGAATGCTTCTGTCCAGCTTGTGGATGCATGTTTTAGTAGAGCATACGTCGACATCTGCCCGTGCGACAGAGGTTAAGAACTTCTCCAGGTGTTGCACATTGTAGAGTCGCTCCTTTAAATGCCTGAAGTCTAAGCGGAATGTATTTTAAGAGTAATTACTGTCAGCATTTAACAGCTACATATTTAAACCATTCATCTTTCTCCCAAAAGTGGGAAATTACTTTTACACCATCCATTTTAGGCTGTGTGACTCCCTACTGAGTCTGCATGAAAGTGGCCCAACTTACAGTTAACACAGCCACAGTACAGGAGAACTACAGTTGGTTCTTAACCAATTTAATTAGCAGACGGCAGACAGCCTAATCCAATAAAGCTGAAAGAATGCAGTACTCTAAGGGGGGTCCGATTTAATGGGAGATTAACGTCTCAAACTGTTTAGTAATACGACTTTTGTGTACCAGGTAGCTTTTGTGGTGCAAACTTCACAATAGTGTACAACTTTTGAATTGCGTGTTACAGACGTGCATTAAAGTGTTATTTTTATGGGTGTTGACTACAGTACAGTTGATATAATATCAGGTGACACCCATATCCTAGAAAGCTCATGTATAGCCTTATCTCATTGTTATGCAACAAAGCTCTCCTACAACAAACAGGGGTTTAAAATATACATAGACTGGGAAAGGTTGTAGGCCATGTGTAATCTTCTTGTATCACTGTTGATGGGTTAAAACAGTACCCAATTAACAGGTAAAGAGATTATTCGGTTTGACTGGCATTTTTTTATTCAGGTCTACTGACAGATGGCACCATTTGCTAGGTCTCTAAAGAAAAGAGTGCTTAACAATGCTAATGCTTCTTCCTCTAACAGGAAACAACATAATTACTCAACTGTTTATAGCTTGAGAGAAAGTGAGAAACATACAGTAGATGAATGTAAGCGCAGTTGTTGGAAATAGGACTGTCAGGATTATCTCAGAGATTAGTTTTTATCTAATTCTAGTTCTTTGAGATAATATTTGTGCAAAAAAGATAGATGTAAGCACATAAACAAATGCAAATCATTTATTTTTGTTTTTTATTTATTTTAGATTTGTTAATGGCATTGGATGAGGAAATGGAGAAATAAAAAAATATATAAAGTAGACCAAGAAAGTCTAAGATCTTACTTTATATTATTATATAATAGTATTTTTTATTATGGTTTGGGGGGATCCAATGTTAAACATGCACCTATTTTAACTATTGAAATATATTTTAAAATAATATTAATAATAATGATTAATATTATAGTGATTTCTGAAGGATCATGTGACTTTAAAGACTGGAAAATCATCATTAAAATCACTGGAATAAATTATTAAATTAAATTATAAACTACTTTTGAACAGTTATTTTATAGTGCAATAACATTTCACAATTTTACAATTTGTACTGTATTTTTTATTAAATAAATGCAGCTTTGGTGAACAGAATAAGCTTATTTTAAAACATTTAAAAATCCTACTGACCCCAAACTTATGACCGGTAGTGTATTTACAGTATATAAGAGTTCAGATGCAAAAACCTCTAAGTGCTGTCTGAAATTTCCACCAAACATGAACATTATAGTTGGACCCCTTTGTTTATGTTGAGTTATTTCACTTTAAAGACCATGAAAATGACTTATCCTTTGCCATAAAAGTGATATTAACAAAACCTGCACACTGGAGCCTGATAAAAATGCTCATTTTAGAAGAGAATTTCAGATGGCATTTAGAGGTTTTTGAATCTGAGCTCTTATATATATATATTACCAATTAGTTGTCAAATTGAATTGTTTGACAATTGTCTGCACAAAATGTATGACAATTACACAGCAAAAGTCAAAAACAACTTGGAACCATTTCGTAATCTTACATAAATATTACATCATCAATAATAGATAGAATAAAATTAAGTAGCTATATATAAAAACTACAATAATAAATTGGTTATTTTTTAAATAATTGTGGCTCATTTCTAGCCAATTTCTACAAAACAAATTAAAGACCGTCCATTATTATCACAGATTAACGTTAGTTTTGGTTCAAAGTACTGTAACGGCCAAACTCGCCAGCATTTCGGTTGTCACAGGTACTGCAAAGGTAAGCAGCTCACTGAGTTTTGAGACAGCCAAAATCTTCCCACCATAAAAAACAACCGCAAAGAAACTTTGTAAAGGCTTGACAGTGCTTTTCTCTTGTGCATCTTTACTCTTCATTACGCGACCTACTGAAGATGAAGAATGAACATACATCATTTTGATTTTGTCCAAATAAAGCAGACATTATAAAGAAGGACCAGTCGTAAAGGAAGTTTGTGAGACACACGAGAAAACTTTTGCTTTTTAGTAAAACTTACCATGTGCCGCGACTCGTCCGCCGGAGAGCTCTTACTTTTCCAGGCCAGCATCGGAAAAGCCTTCAGCTTTGGTGACTGTCATATCCAGGGCGTTTTGTCGCGGGGCGAACGAGCTCGTTTGCGGTTTTGTTTGGGTTGTGATTTTGTCGATGTATCGGCTACAGTCTCGCCGCAGAAGATGAAGCGTTAAACGCCACCGCAAGCAGACTCGTCTAGAGTTTCACTCAGCGATGCTGGTTAATCCGCGCCCACCAGCGTCTAGACGCAGAGCTCCAGCAGCGGCCTCTAGTGGCCTTAGCACATTACTGCAACAATCAAACTTTTCTAAAGCGTTAGTGAATGGTTTTATTTATTTATTTATTCATTGTAATTAAACACATGACTCTTATATTTTATATAGTCTACTGGACCTTAGTCAAAGCTAATTATGATGATATATTAAAAATATTATTTAAAATATCAATGAACAATCAAGGAGTAACTGTCCATAAATATTCCTTTTTTGACTGTATGTGACATATAAACATTTGTTTAAACACCATACTTTTATATTTCTGAGGTACTTCTGAGTATAAGTGTGTGTGTGTGTGTGTGTGTGTGTGTGTGTGTGTGTGTGTGTGTGTGCGTGCGTGCGTGTGTGTGTGTGTTAATGTTAGTAAAAAGTTATTAACTGTAAAATAAATTAAGCCTTAATATCCCAGGTACTGTAAAGTACAAAGTGGCGCATTTGGTAGTGCTCACAGCCTCACAGCAAGAAGGTCGCTGGTTTGAGCCCCGGCTCTGTCAGTCGGCGTTCCTGTGTGGAGTTTGCATGTTCTCCCCGTGTTGGCGTGGGTTTCCTCCGGGTGCTCTGGTTCCCCCCACATGTCCAAAGACATGCGCTATAGGTGAATTGGGTAAGCTAAATTGTCCATAGTGTATGTGTGTGAATGAGAGTTTGTGGGTGTTTCCAGTGATGGGTTGCGGCTGGAAGGACATCTGCTGTGTAAAACATATGCTGGATAAGTTGGTGGTTCATTCCACTGTGGCGACCCCTGATTAAAAAAGGGACTAAGCCGAAAAGAAAAGAAATGATTGAATGAATGATCCCCATCCTTGTTGATTAAAAATACATCTAAAATACTGGAATATATTTATTATGTATTTTTTTTAATTTATTTGCTTGTTTTAATACAATCTTTAATTGATCTTTTTCAATGCAATTTTGGATTATATATTTAAACTTTAAGCATATTTAGCATTGATTATTTTATAGTTATTATTTTAAAATGTATTTTAAATGTTTTTTACATTTACGTGCTTATTTATTTTATTTTAATGTTTGCTTATTTTAACCATATTTTTATTTTATTAATTAAATTATTTAATAATATATATTGGATTTTTCTCTTGTGGGCCCCAAATTGAAACCCCCAGTTCTAATTCATTTTAAATGAGCATCCATGAAAAGAGTGCATAAATTTCTCATCCACTAGAGGGCAGTAAAATAACACAGAAACAATTGAAAGAAGTCCTTAATTCAATAAATAGAGAAAAAACACTCATTCATTAATTTATTATCTTTTCGGCTTAGTTCCAATATTAATCCGGGGTCGCCACAGCAGAATAAACCGCCAACTTATCCAGCACATTTTTACGCAGTGGATGGCCTTTCAGCCACAACCCATCTCTGGGAAACATCCACACACACTCATTCCCACTCATACACTACGGACAATTTAGCCTACCCAATTCACCTGTACAGCATGTGTTTGGACTGTGGGGGAAACCGGAGCACCCGGAGGAAACCCACGCGAACGCAGGGAGAACATGCAAACTCCACACAGAAACGCCAACTGACCCAGCCGAGGCTCGAACCAGCGACAGCACTACTAACTGCGCCACTGCGTTGCCTCATTCATTCATTCATTCATTTTCTTTTCGGCTTAGTCCCTTTATTCATCAGGGGTCATCACACATAACGAACCGCCAACTTATCCAGCATCTGTTTTACACAGCGGATGCCCTTCCAGCTGCAACCCATCACTTGGAAATACCCATACGGTCTTATTCACACTTAATTCACAATTAAGCTTACCCAATTCACCTATAGCGCATGTCTTTGGACTTTTGGGTCCAGCAACCTTCTTGCTGTGAGTGACAGCGCTACCCACTGCGCCACCACACCACCTCCACTCATTTATTCATTAATCATAAATTATAATCCACATAATACAAGCCCATAGCCAGCCTATTAAAAGGGGTGGTCCTTTTTCTCAAAGAGTGGACCTTTATGCAGTTATTCAAGGTTCAAATACTGCATTTTAGAGGCATTTTAAGCATTAATTTTTGCTGGATTAGCTTGTCGGATGGTTATCATTACCACACTTTTTGATGCAACAAAAATACTTCCTACATTTTTGTCAAAGTGCTTATCATACAATTTTTTTGTTTACAAAAATGTGTTTATTTACAAATGTGCAAAAAAAAGTTTTATATGTAATGTAACGAGATTAAAATTTTTGAAATATGAACTTTTTAAATGGTAATTTATTATCAACCATTATAAAAAAAAAAAAACCAAAAAATGGGAATCTGTTCAACTTAAAATAAGAAGTAATGACTTAAAATTAAACTAAATTAACTAAATTAAAAATTGTAGCATATAGGCAAATAACAAACTGCCCAGCTCCTTTTCTCAGTCAGAATTTGTCCATTTAAATAATAAACACCTTCTTTTATTGGTTATTTTCATAATTTATGATGGCATACTGTCAAAAATGAGACAAATGAGATTATATAGACCATCTCAATGTGGTGATGTCATTTACCCATAAACATTTCCTGCTTGTTGTCAAACTATTTCATAACTATAAAAACAGGCAATTCAATCTTAACTTAATGTTAAAACAGCTATCATAACATTATTTATCAATATGTGGCTCTTTTTGGATTCTCGGAAGCTATAGTATGTTTTTAGTATTATTTAGTATTTAGTAGCTATAGTATTGTTTTTGTTTACAACCCTCAAAATGGTCTATAGGGGCCAAATTCTAGACTTTGTCAGAAGGGGGGTGGGTCTTTTGAACCACTCGAACCCCCCCATATAAAGCATATGTGAACTGCAATTTCAACCATGCTTAACAATGTCTAATCAGTCCATCAACATATCAATACAACAACATTCACACAATCCTGTAAACGTTTCACAGACTATGCACTTTAATTGGTTTCCTTTATAGATTTATTTTTATTTATTTTTTTAATGGCCACAGACTGTTTTAATATCATCTGTATTTCTTCGGGCCACGGCTGCTGAGTTTGCATCCTCTGTTTCTGGTTGTAGGGCAGGTGTAGGTGTCAAGGTGTAACACGTAAGAAGCTCAGGGGCTTATTGGATATGGGTCAGCACATCTCTCTCGCCCTCCTCTCTCGCTCTCACACTCACCACAAAATTTAGATAGTGACCCAAAGGCAAACACACACACACACACACATAGGCCTTCACCCAATGCTTTAAGCTCCATCAGAAATCCTTAAAGTCACTCCATCAGCCAGAAAGTCAAGTTCAAGTTTTAACAGCCACATGGTATAAAACACAGTCCCTAATGGACTCCATAGGACATTTTACAGATTTTTGGGACCTAAAATATCTGACTTTAATGCTGGCTTTCACAAAATTAGCAGCAATATTTACAGCATTTTTGTTTTGCTGTGAAAATACAGTTTTGTTTTATCTTTTTGATCTCAAGAACCATCTAAATTATATTAAGGAAACACTAAGATACACAAATGACTATAAATGTTCTGGCATATGTTTTACGCAGGGGATGCCCTTCCAGCTGCAACCCAATACTGGGAAGCACCCATACAATCTTGCATTCACACACGCACTCATACACGTATGGCTCAATTTAGTTAATCCAATTCACCTATAGCGCATGTCTTTGGATTGTGTGGGAAACCAGAGCACCCGGAGGAAACCCACACGATCACGGGGACAACATGCAAACTTCACAATACATTATAAAGTACTGTATTAAATTGTTCAATCAATTATCATTATAGGGCTACTGCATTGCATTGTTTTGCCCACCGCAAATAAATGACAGAGAATTTATCATAAATATAAGCACATATATGACCTTATTGAATACCGATTTCTGGAACATTTAGAGTGATACGTTGTATACTTTTTAGTAGTCTGCTGCACTATTATAAAAATATCTAAAGGTATATAAATAGCTAACAAGTATAATAGCTTTTCCTCCCCACAAATTATACTATTAAGTTAAGCCATTTTTTTTATTTAATTTCTCTCTATATATCATAAGCAACTGAAAGCTTAGCAATTGATTCAGCGCACATAGACTATTCACATGGCATTTGGCTAAATATGTTTACAATAACATTACAAGACACATCTTTGTAAAACCCCTTTGAATTTTACGGCATTTGTTCAATTTTGGTTTAATTTTCCGACAGGACAACTGCGTGAGCACCAGTTTGTCTCTGTTTGTTTTATTTCTCTATAAAGGTAAACATTGTGCTGCTGGTGTAAATGAGGTTTATCTGACGCAGGCAGATGAAGATGAACTCTAGGGATCGTCCAAGGAAGCGCCCTTCGTTAACTTTAATTATACCCTGTACACCTTGTGCAAATTCAATTGAAGCGGGCTGATCACAGCTACACCAACACAAATGCCTAATTACACTAAACACTCATGCACCACCGTGTCTCCATGGAGAGATGGAAACAGGTGGATCCACTTTAAATGTGAACCCCAAAAAAATGAAAACATGAAAATATAAATAATTTTTAAAATGTATGTTTTTTTTTTTTTTTACCGAATCAAAAGTAAATTTTAATTAATACATTTTTGGTCACCCTTTAAAAAATGAACCAAGCCAGTTTTATAATATAGATGTTTGAATCTTTTTGATTGAAACAAATCCATAAAATTGTTTTGCTCTGACAAAACAAAATTCAAATGAATCAATATAATATAATATAATATAATATAATATAATATAATATAATATAATATAATATAATATAATGTAATATAATGTAATGTAATGTAATGTAATATAATATAATGTAATGTAATGTAATGTAATGTAATATAATATAATATAATATAATATGAGCGTCACGGTGGCGCAGTGGGTAGCACGTTCGCCTCACAGCAAGAAGGTCACTGGTTCGAGCCTCAGCTGGGTCAGTTGGCATTTGTGGAGTTTGCATGTTCTCCCCATGTTCGAGTGGGTTTCCTCCGGGTGCTCCGGTTTCCCCCACAAGTCCAAAGACGTGGTATTGGTGAACTGGATAAGCTAAATTGTCTGTAGTGTATGTGTGTGAATGAGTGTGTATGGATGTTTCCCAGTGATGGGTTGTAGCTGGAAGGGCATCTGCTGTGTAAAACATGTGCTACAAAGGGACTAAGCCGAAAAGAAAATGAATGAATGAATAATGGAGAGGAATTACTTAGACCCTGAACAAAACTATACAAAAGCATACAAATGTAAATTCATATTTATATTCATATATAGCCCACTATACAGTATATTGTATGAGTCAAATTTATTCTTTTATGCCAAAAACGACTAGATTATTAAATAAAGTGAAGAAATTTGTGAAGAAATGATACACATTTTCTACCTTAAATATATTAAAACAAAATTTTTGATTAGTGATATGAACAGTTATTTTGAAAAGTTTAATTATTTAGCTTATATATGATAATCCTCAATTTACAAAAAATGACACTTTCATTTCCTTCGGCTTAGTCCCTTACTGGAGTCGCCTCAGCGGAATGAACCGTCAACTTATCCAGCATATGTTTTACACAGCGGATGCCGTTCCATCTGCAACTCAGTACTGGGAAACAAAATGACACTTGTCTGTAAATAAATTCCAATATTAGTTTAAAAATCTAACCCTTTATAGAAACTTCATAGTTATGCTATTAATAGATAATATTATTTCCTAAAAAACATGTTAAAATATAGTTGAATTAGTTTGATATTTATGAGTAATTTGCATTTTTTTTTTAAGTATGAAACCAACATCAACCCTAAGATTATTTTAGGTCCTTTACACTTTTTTCATGTTAAACATAAAACATATGAATATAAATGTAAAAATCTGATTAATTTAACTATGAAAATCAAGGTGTATATGAGATTTATAGTTCAATGTATTTCATAAGGTAACATGGTGCCTCAGCGGTTAGCACTGCCGCCTCACAGCAAGAAGTTCGCTGGTTCGAGTTCTGGCTGGGCCAATTGGCATTTCTGTGTGGAGTTTGCATGAAAATGAATGAATGAATAATATAATATAATGAAAATGAATTACTTAGACCCTGAACAAAACTATGTTTATTTTCATATATAGCCCACAATATATGGTATGAGTCAAAATTATTTTTTATGCCAAAAAACGACTAGATTATTAAATAAAGATCATGTTTCGTGAAGAAATGATACATTTTCTAAAACTAAATACATTTTTCTTAAACTAAATTTTTAATTATTAATATGAACAGTTAATTTGAAAAGCTTAGTTATTCAGCTTATATATATGATAATGTGACACTTATATGACACTTCTGTCTGTAAATCAATTCTAATATTAGTTAAAAAATCTAACCCTATATAGACCATTTCAATGTGGTCATGTCATTGGCCCATGAACATTTCCTGCTTGTTGCCAAACAATTTGATTCATATTGTAATTTAATAATTTTAATCATATCTTAATGTTAATTTAATCATATCTAAATTTAATCATACACTATAAAAAATAATTTCGTAAAATTTACGGTAAAAAAACGGCAGCTGTGTTTGCCAGTATTTAACCGTAAAAAATACAGTACAAACCGTAAAAGTAAATTCTCATTTTTACAGTAAACTACCGTATTTTATTAATTTATAGAGGTAATATGTCTGTATTTTAAATTAGCAACATCTACACATCTTCTGTTATACAGATAGACATGAAAACAGCCATATGCAGGTGGTGATGAGAAAGTTCATACATAATGAACCAATGCTCATCACAAACAACTTTTCCCACAATCAGAAAAGTGTATCAGTGTCAAGAAGATGCTCAGTGTCATTCACACAGCTAATAAACACCAGTATGGTAATACGCATAAAATTAAAGTCATGAAATAAACATTGTTTATCAACATTAGATGTAACATAAATCACTAATATACATAACTGATGGGGAAACAACTAAAAAGATCCATAGTAATGTCAACAAAAAGCCTAAAAAGTGATGTGCCATGCAGAGAATTCTGGGAAAGTCAATTTACGGTTATTCGCCATATATATTATGGAAACATACCGTTAACCAGGTTACGAATTTGTACTGTAGCATTTTTACAGTTTTTTTACCGTTGAAATCACGGCCATTTTTTACCGTGTATCTTAATGTTAAAACGGCTTCCGTAACATTCTTAATCAATATATGGACCATTTTGGATTCATGGGAGTTATGGAAATTAAAAATATAATACAGGAAATACATTAGGACCATTGTTATTGTTTACATCTCTCAAAATGATCTATAGAAACTTCATAGTTATGCTATTAATAAATAATGTTCATTCCTAAAACAACATGTTAAAATATAGTTGAATTGGTTTGATATTTATGAGTAATTAGCCTTTTTTTAAAGTATGAAACCAACATCAACCCTAAGATTATTATAAGTCCTTTACACTTTTTTCCTATTAAACATAAAACAAATGAATATAAATGTAAAAATCTGTTTCATTTAACTATGAAAATCAAGGTCTATATGAGATTTATAGTTCAATTATTTTGTAAACCTTTTTGGCACATCAAGACTTTTCATCCTAATGTATAATTTAACACTTGCAATGATCATAATTCACATTAACAAAATTGTATCTTTTCTCCATTTGTCTAAAAAGCACCTAATTGCTTTCACGTTCAGCTCAGTGAGTGCAGGAGGGTCTATAGCGTTAACGCATGTTTGCAATCCTCTTATTTTGTCCCTGACCAAGTATGGATTAGATTCATCCGCGGGTCACTTTCAAAGGACTTTCATTCAATAGAGAAACATCTAGGCCTCTACATATTAGGACATTTAATTTAAAATGCGTGTCCGTTTTTCATTGAACTTTATTTAGCTAGAATATGTAATTACTTGATTTTAAGCATGTCAAGGATTTCAGAAACTGTGATGACGAATGTAAGGTAACTTTAATCCTTATGGAGAACTCTGTTGAGTAGTTATGCTGCTAAATTTATAACAGGGTAAATGGAAAATGTATTTAATTATAAAAGTGTTCATGTTTATTTTTATTAGAAAATGTATTCAATTGTTTTGCAACTCATCAAGGATTTCAGAAGCTGTGCTATAAGAAATTGAAGGTAACTTTAACCCATATTGACATCGGCTTCAAGTGGTTATACTGGAATATTTTTAACAGTGAATCTGGAAAATGTTACGGAGTGTTAGGTGTGAATAGTGAAGGTGCAGAAGGATTGATGACTGCAGGCATTAAGCAGATCTCCAGGGTGCTGAAGTTGAATCTCTCAGCGACACCGACGAGCCTCATCAAAGTCTTGTTTGTGAGCTGAGATCCACTCATATATATTTATGCCCACGGAACGACTGACGTGACAAAACCATCGGTAAAGATGAGCCTGTGACTCGATGAAGGATTTTAATCGACCTAATGAAAGGAATCACTGAAGGAAAAACTTTGTGGACATGTTTTGATGCATGCATCACGGGCCCATGTAATAATGGTAAGTTAATTGTTCTTATTATGTTTTATGTAGCATTTCTTTCCATGCTGAAATTGCACAGTGCTCAGCATATATGAGTACACCCCTCACAAATCTATCTTTTAAATTCATATTTTTAATAGGAGGTCATAATTTGTGTATATACATTAGATTAGTTAGCACCGAAGCCAAATCTGGAGCTTATCTAACAAAATAACAATGTCTGATAATGGTCCAAAAACCAGTACACCCAAATTTATATGTAATAAAAAATATTAAATAAAAATTTAAAAAAGAGGAAAAATCAAGAGAAGCAAAAATTTGAAAAATTTAGTTGAAATTTTATAGGTTGTAATTTTTTTTGCAATATTTTGCTTGAATTTAATCGTATTATTTTTCTTTTTCAAAAGATGTTCGGTGACTAAAATATTATTTTAATAAATATATCTGTTTAATAAATCTGTTTTGTTTAAATGCACCAAAATACATTGCCTATATTCACAGAGAAATGGATAAAAATATAAATTTTCAAAATGGGGTGTACTTACTTATGTTGAGCACTGTAGATGTTTGGAATCTATATATATTTGTTTATTTCTTTATGGAAACATGCTGTGCCAAGCAGTAGATTAGCAAAGCATTAATGCAAGCTATATGATGAATAATATGAGTAATTACATTTTCCAATCAGATTTTAGCGACAATTGCTGTAAGAAATGTGTGAAAAAAATCTATAATAGATAGTTTCAGTTTATTATGATATTTTTTTTCAAATGGTTATGCAAAAA